>JANRMT010049829.1:17335959-17347356 GCA_026402145.1 Polypterus bichir lapradei
GACGAGGCACGAGAGGAGTGTGGAGGCGGCCCGAAGACAAGGCATTGTGTGGCCAGGACTTTTGATTGGGTATTTTGTGCACGTGACTGGGTCTGAGTGACCATTGCTGGGGTCTTTGTGACCGAGTATTATTTGTAAATATTGTAAATAAACGTGTGGTGGTGTTTAACCAACATGTCCGCCTGTCTGTGTCCGGGCGGGGTTCACATCTGGCGTAGTCGGCAGGATGCTCCGCCTGGTTCAAGGCGGGGACCTGTTCATAAAAATACTGTTGTGGACCACCCGGTGCAGCAGGGGACCCCACCCACGTTCCGCGGGTGCTGCGTGCACACAGCCCCGCGGGGTAAAGGAACCCCACGGACCGCCAGGGGTCCGCAGGAAGGCCATGTTTCCCTGATGCGGGTGGGCGGCGTGTCCACCAGGAGTGCAGCGGGCTCTGAAGATCGCACCGTTGCTGGAGGCGCCCGGGACGGCATGGCGTCGAGAAAAGCCACGCCGAGGAGTGGTTCTCGGTTTGACGAGTCCGGGGAGGTGAGTTCCCTGCCTTGTGGCAGCCGGCCCGTGGGGGCCGGGCGTGTATTTTCTTTTACAGGCAGGGACTTCCCGGACCTACGTCAGTGGCAGGCGCATGCTGGTCTGCGGGGCTCCGGCAGCGCGGCGGCAGCCACGGGGGCTGCGGAGGAGGAGACGCTGCAGCTCGATAGGAGCTGGCAACAACACGGCTGCCGGCAACCACGTCGCCGCCGCAGAAGGGGACGCAAGATGGCCGCGGACCAGAAGTCCCTCCCCCTGACAGGCACGCGATTGGACGGTGTGTCTTGTGTGCCCGCCAATGACCGTAGAGAGGCGGGTCCAAGGAACGTCCATCACGGGCAGGGGGGAGACCCGATTGGGCCGGAGGAGAAGGCCCATAGGAAGTGGCCGACGTCGGAGGCTGACAGACAGGTAGGCTCCGCGTCGGTTAACTTCCTGTCTTTGCCGGCTGCTCTGGCGGAGCTGGAGATCTCTCTTCAGCCCACGGAGCAGCGTGTGTTACAGATGCTATGTGCCATCCGGGCTGAAGTGCTGGTACTGGAGAGGAAGGCGTTCGCGGCGCTGAAGACGTTAGCAACAACGGGACGGCGCGACGCTGGAATCTCCAGCCGGAGGGGTACAGCGGAGGCGGTGAGTACAACCGACTCCGTACAGCATGCAGGAGGGTCTGCTGAACATGGCTGTGATGCTAAGGATCAGCTTCAAGTAAGCAGCCCTCCGACAGGAGGTGCGGCGCCGCGGGCTGTATGCGCGGCAAGGGGGGAGTCCGAGAGGACGCTTAATGGACACGGGCTGCTAAGTGCCCCGGGTCCTAGCGCCCTCCGCCCCGAGTCAGCTGCGGTCTCACGCCGCACTGTAGGGACGCAGACGGGAAAGAGGCGCCTTCTTTTCCATAAGGAGTCTCAAACCGTCATGGCGTCCCAGAGCGAAGGGAGGAATAACAGGCTGGGTGCCGATTCCTCCGATATGTTGGGACGCGGTGCTGGGTGCACGCGTCCGGGTGCTGGCGGCCCTCTGCGGCGACAGAGGGAATCCCTGAGGCCGGCGGAGAGAGTGCAGGCGGTGCCGGCAGTTCCACCATCAAGAGGGGCACGGAAGCCGCGGAGAGGGTGCCGAACAGGCAAGTGCCGGGGTGCCGGTTGGAGGGGGGAATGCTGCCAGTGTGTGGCACAGGAAGGGTGCCTTGGCAGCGGTTCTGCCCCTGTCTTGTTCTCTTTTGTAGGGACGGACCCCGGGCGAGCAGTAGGACCCCCTTCGTTGGGGACCTGCCCTCCGATGTCGGACCGTCTGCGGAAGGATCTCTCTGCTGGTGTGCGAATGCCGCCACGGCTGGAGGAGGCTGCAAGGGAGCGAGTGGCTTTGACCAAAGGGGCGCGGAGGCCTCGGAGGGGGTGCCGAACAAGGAGGCCCCGGGGTGCCGGTAGGAGGGGGGAGCACAACCTGTGCGAGGCGCAGGGGAGCACCAAGTGGTGGTGCTCAGGCCGTGTCTCCGCCCCTGTCCCTGCTAGGAGTGCGGGGCCGGACCCCGGCTATCCTCGAGTTGGACCCGCTTCGGGGCTGTGCTGCCCTCGCGGGACAGGCCGCTCTTTACCCCGAGTGGTCTTCGCTGGCTGTGGGGCAGTGTCAGGGATGCCAGGGGCCATGACCCGGCCGGGACGCCTTGAGGGACCGGATGTGGGTCTGGGCCCACCCTGGATCACGTGGGGGTTGCCTTCCGGGTTGCTTTGGGGGCCACGGGTACAGGGCATGGAAGCTCCACCCTGTAGGGGCCCGTGGTCACCGCCAGGAGGCGCCCCGATGCCTTGGGGACCTGTTACCTCAGCACTTCCGCCACACCAGGAAGTGCTGGGGGGAAGACTTAGGACGGCGCCCGGAG
Source organism: Polypterus bichir lapradei (assembly GCA_026402145.1). Taxonomy (NCBI): domain Eukaryota; kingdom Metazoa; phylum Chordata; class Cladistia; order Polypteriformes; family Polypteridae; genus Polypterus; species Polypterus bichir. The sequence continues at coordinate 17,338,370 of JANRMT010049829.1, forward strand.
AGCAGCCGGGAGGACAGCCGGCACTTCCGCCACACTGGGGCGTGGCCAGAGGAGGATTGCCGGGAACACCTGGTGCTCATCCGGGAACCCTATAAAAGGGGCCGTCTCCATTCATTCAGGGCTGGAGTCGGGTGGAAGAAGGACGAGGCACGAGAGGAGTGTGGAGGCGGCCCGAAGACAAGGCATTGCGTGGCCAGGACTTTTGATTGGGTATTTTGTGCACGTGACTGGGTCTGAGTGACCATTGCTGGGGTCTTTGTGACCGAGTATTATTTGTAAATATTGTAAATAAACGTGTGGTGGTGTTTAACCAACATGTCCGCCTGTCTGTGTCCGGGCGGGGTTCACAATGTGTATATATATATGTATGTGTCTATATGTATGTGTATAGCTTTGATCACTGAGTGCAAGGGAAAAATAATAAAATGTAGTCTATAAGTTATTAAACAGTAAAACATTAACATTTTAAGAAGTAAAGGTACATTGAGCACTACTGGAGTGGTTGCGGGTAAACTACATTTTAAAGACGGTATAACAGAACAGATAAGTAGTACTAACAGCAGCTAAAATGTATATGGATCATCTCTCGGTAGTAGATCCCTTTTGAAAGGCGCTACACGACAGCTGTGGTATAGAAATTACATTTTCTATATGAAAGTCCAAATTTCTGCCTCTGGTAATGTGCCTTACCAGCAATTAAAGAAAATTAGTTTTGTGTCCTCTGCAGTGTTAAGAGAGAAAGGCTTTGGTTTGGGATAAAAGGAAAAAAGGTGTAAAGAAAGGAAAGTTGCCTTTTTCTTTTATATAGTGTAGAGAGATGTTTTCGCTGACGATATGAGCGCCTTTTGGGGACAGTCGCGGACTGGTGAGACGTCCCAGCTATTAATCAGCTGTGATGGCACTGTCAGTCCTTCACTCCTGTGCGTGTCTTCATAATCCGAGCTGACGACCTCATAATCGTATACGTGCAAAATAAAGTGCGAAGCGCCTTAATATTATTTTGCCGCGGTGTAGAAAAGGGGTCCCGTGTTTGCACTTGTCTGGGCTATAGCTCAGGGGGAGGATGAAAAAAATTAACAGTGCTCTCTTTGAATTAAGGCAGAAGCGCAGTCAGCGTCTGAAAGGCCGGCACAGCTATGCGCGCGCGCCGGCTGCTCGACTTTTGCTGGGCAGGAGACGCCAGTTTTTGCAGACACGTTCACATGATCAAAAGTCTCCTTGCTCTTTGGAGGTCATTTATATACAAAATACCTGCGCCTCGCAGCGGAGAAGTAGTGGGTTAAAGAAGTAATGAAAAAGAAAAGGAAACATTTTAATAATAACGTAACATGATTGACATTGTCATGAGTGTTGCTGTCATATATATGCCTGCCTAAATAAGTCACCCTCGCTTCGCTCTTACTTTTTTACCGTTCATTTAATCATGGCTAGTGGCGGAAAAATTATAATATGGAAGGAGGATTACACTGAGTATGGCTTTACCAAAACAATTATTGATGGCGAATCGATTATTCATAAAGCTTGAATTGGTGATCTGTTTTTGTGTGTTAACCTCATATTTTTTCATACTTCTTCTCAAACCAAGGTGGTGCGAGGCTAAAATGAATTGGGATGCGCTGATCAATGTTATCGGTGTACCAGGAAATCATGCATTGACAAAAGTTCCCCTTTGATTGTAATGCAAAGTGTGATTAAATGCATTATTTTTAACGCGCTATGGAGCACATGCATCGAAGCTTCTCAGCTGTGCTTGTGCTAAGAAAATTAAACATTTTAAAAATAACGTAACACGATTGTCAATGTAACCTTTTGTAAGTAGTGCCTGGAGGATTCAGTGTGGAGAAAGTCTAGAGACAGCGTGTGTATTAACTTGGTGGCAGTGTGACGAAGTTGCTTTGGAAGACGGCGTTAGCCGCAGAGCTCAGCTCAGAGCGAAATGAGGTAAATGGGAGGGGATATGATAACGTGACTCCTCCACCCGCCTTAACTGTCAATCCCCCACAAACACAGTCTCGGAATTTGCATAAGCACACCCCTTCACCTGCAATTTTAACTTAGTTACAAAGTGATCAAAACTCTCGTTTATATCCTGCGTTCTCTCATTAAACTTGTATCCCGCATTACCCGTGGGCATGGAAAACGCCAGCGGCAGCCTGTCTATTAACTTAATTTAAAGTTTAGGTTTATACCTTGCTTTGTTTCAGAAGTAGGTGCAATGATGAATATGGTAGTATATGTCACAAAATAAGTACTGATAGGAAAGTCTGAATATACTGTATATAGTCCTTAGAAAAAGCTTACGAAAAAGTTACAGATGACAAGGATGAATGTACCAAGGAGGCGTTTGATTTAGCAATCGATACTCATGATGCCTTTCTGACGACCAGTGCCATCTTTGTCCGTTCCTCTTCTTCTCCTTCAGTACTTTCTTCTTCTCCTTCTTCTCTTTGCTTCTCTTCTGTCTCAAACCAAGGCATATTTATTATGAAGTGTCATGCCTTGGTTTCACAACACATGCACCTGATTGGCTGGCTGTCAAAATGGTTGATGAATTTTATTCCCCAGGTAATAAAGTTATTTGATATTGCCTCAGTTTTTCTTTCCCAGGCCATAAACCCAATTGTTGTCCCAGATGTCCATCCATAAAGTAATCAATAGCCTGAGGGCTGGGCCCAGAGGGGACTGGGCGGTCTCATGGACTGGAATCCCTACAGATTTTATTTTTTTTTCTCCAGCCTTCTGGAGTTTTTTTTGTTTTTTCTGTCCCCCCTGGCCATTGGACCTTACTCTTATTCGATGTTAATTAATGCTGATTTATTTTGTTTTCTTATTGTGTTTTTTTTTTCTATTCTTTATTATGTAAAGCACTTTGAGCTACTGTTTGTATGAATATGTGCTATATAAATAAATGTTGTTGTTGTTGTTGTTGTTGAGGTATCAGCTCAGTCGCCTTTCCCAGGCTGTAATACCAAAATTTGCACTAAGCTGTGAACAATTATTATAAAAGTAAAGGTGTAAGGGAAGAGAACCTGCTTTGATTTGTCTTAGTTCATCTGTTGTCTTGTCTCGAACAAAATATAATGGAAACCAAAATGTACAGATTTTATACACCATAACAGAACGTGTTAAGTTTTTAGGAAGAGTTCAGAATTTGGCCCAAAAACACTCTGCACTACCATCTTAAATTGAGAAAATGTTACTTTTAAACAAATAACATGTAAAATAGTATTTATTTTAATTGTAATTGTCATTGATGTGTGGTGGAAGAAAGTTACTTATCCTTTAGTTTTATTTTGTATAGAGCCCTACAGTCAAATGCAGCTTTTGAGTCCAAAGTAAAAATTACCATTTTTATCCTATTCAAATTTAAAAAGATCATATAATTATCTATAATTAGTTATCTGCTGCTGTTTCCTTAATTTGAATTCAGAATATTATTAAAATGCTTACACCATGTGCATTTTGAACAGTGGGGGGCGCTACTGAGCCCCCAGACCCCAGACACACATGACCCAACAGAACTCCAGTTCTAAAATAAAGGACTTTAATCCACTCACCTCAGTACAGTTACAATTACAGCCAATATACAGACTTTTAAGTTCTTTCTCCTTCTCTCCTCCAATGAGTGTCTCCCTCTGCTCCCCAACTCTGACTCATCCATGTGTTGCAGCGCGCTCCTTTATGCTGGACCCGGGAGCCACTGACATGACTTGGCCATTTGTAAGTACTTCTTGGTCATAAGAAAGCCAGGGAGGTCCTCCCCTAGTAGCGCCCTCTATCACCTACCCCCCGGATATCTACAGGAATGCACTTCTAGACTCCAACTCCAGGTGGACATTGCCACCTAGTATAGTTGGAGATTAACTGCTTCCTGCCATCCTCTGTTCTCTCGTTCTCATAGCATTTGGGCATCCTACTCAGTATGGGAATCATAAGACATTCCAGCCTGGTATTGCCCTCACTTAGTCTATCTTTCTGTTTTTGTATCCTGTCCAGGTAAATGATCCATCTCCATCCTGGATGGGATACCCATCCATCCTCTGGAGTATCTACAATAACCATATATGAACTGTTTTATATACTCTGTAGTGAGTAATTTTTACCTGTATAAGTGATTTTATTTTTATTTTAATCTCTTGTAGAACCTTCAGAATGCATATATGAAGAGGGAAAGGAAATGGTAAGTCTTCATTAAACAGCCAACTTAAACAGATGAAAGTAAATGGGAAGCTAAATATTGTCGTGATCATGTCACAGTGCCCCCCAGCACTCCCTGGCATTAATGCACCTTAGATATTCCCTTTACAGTCTGAAAACCTAGAATTATTTATAAACTGCCTACACTAACTAACAGAGGAATAGACAAGAAGGCTATTTTAATCCCCTGTAGTTTTTTCCTGACCATCAGTTTTGGAGCTAATACCCCCTAGTGATACAGTCAAATCGCCCCTCAGGTTGCACACTTACCTGACCTTAAGCCTGCAAGCTAAGCGACTTTTGTCAGATGTTGAAGAACATTGGCGGATGCAAGAAACGAAGGAAAGTGAGTGTTGAGCTCTGTACAAACAGACAAAGGGCTCATCCATCTTAAAGTCAAGGCAGATATCGGTTTGATACTTCATGTTTGTCATAACATGAAAAAGTGGAAAACATAAAGATAGAAATATTGAATTCAACCGATCTTAATGTACCTGGTAAGCACTTTGGACAGGTGCAATATGAGATTTAGAACCATGATGAAATGTCATCAGGGAATCAATTGACCAGTCACCCCTGGTGTTTCCTAATTGTATAATGTGACACCCTCTGTACTGTTGTGGATTCACACCATGAAGCATCTCAGTTCACTAATTTGGACTGTGTCGTACTTCTGGTGGTGAGCTGCAAACCTACAACTCCTGGCTCAGATGTACTCTTATTATAGCATGAGCTAATAAGTAAACTCCATTAGTCATCCATGCAGTGTCTTCTTCTGAACAATACGAGTGGACTGCTTCCTGGTAGCATGCACTGAGTTCTCACTCTCTCAACCCAAACCTCTTTTGTGCAACACTACCACTGTGTTCCATCTGTCCATAGTACGAGGGTGTTGTACCATGTTAGCCATTATGGATGTAGTGTGAAGTCAAGCAAAAATGACACCTTTTATAGGCTGTCTGCCAATCTGTCCACAATGCAGATCATCCTCATCACCAAGAGAACTGCTGTTTGCTCACACAAGGAAGCATCTAAAGTTCATAGATTTGGTTAACTGCTGGTAGTCATTTGAGACCCCTCAACATCAGGATTACAATGCTTCTCAGAAGCAGTATGTGCTTGGCCAAGAGTTGGAACCTCCTTTAGCTCAGGATGATAAGTAACTAAGTACTTCTGTGAGCCGTAAAAAAGTTATGGATTTGTGACGGACCACCGGCAATTCATCACAGTGCAAATATGCAAACTAAGATGCTTCATGGTCCAAACCCATTAACAGCTGTGTTTGGTGTTCTTCCAGATGGGTTTAAAGCGGAGAAAGACAAACAAATTGTGATTGCATTCACTACACTTCTGCCACGCAGACTTATTCTCATAAACTGGAAAAACCCAAACTCTCCTCTTTTAAGTCAGTGGGAAACCAATGTGTTATATTATTTGAAGTTGGAAAAAATCAAATACTCAGTTAGAGGATCCGTACAGACTTTTTTCAAAACATGGCAGGATCTAATCAGTAATATGTTAAAATAAGTTCATAAGGCACAGAGAATTTATTAATTTAGGTATGTTTACAAGCCTTAAATTTAACGCCATTTGGCTTGCTGTCTCTCTCAGGGGTGGGGATCGATCTGTTCTTAATTTTTTCTCTTTGTAGAAACTTGATTGCTTTGTATGGATTGTAATAAAATTAATAAAAAAAAAAAATAAAAATAAGATGATTCATGGTGTGTGTTCATAGCAATTAACCCTCATAGGCAACACAGCTGAGAAACAGTAGCCTTTAAATGTCACATGCTCTCTGACTAAAAATTTATGTTGAGTTTGCAAATATCAGTTGATAGTGACTACATATAGTCCACCATACAGGAAATTTCAGGCTTCAAAGTTCTTCCATTTTGCAAAGAGGCAGTTTGTAATTGTCAATTAACCTAAACACATTGGGGTTTGGCATAGTAGCACAGTGGGAATCATTGATGCTTCACGTGTCCTGCGTACAAATCACATAGCTGAATATTGTCTGTGTGGAGTTTTACATATCTCCTCATATCTTCATGGGTTTTCCTCTGGATGTTTTCTAAGACGTGCAGGTTATGTTGACTGGTGAGTCCAAATTCGCAGTGCTGTGAATGAATCTGTTGTCAGGGGCTGTTTGCTGCCTTGAGGCTCTGCTCTTCTGTGTCACTGAATTGGACTGTGCAGTTTTGAGAATATGTTGTCTTTGGGATGTCAGAAAAAAGGTGGAATACACAGAAGAAAACCCAGGCAGACTGAAGTAGAAAGTGCAGACTCCACACAGACAGGGATTCAGGTGGAAACTGAAAACTAAGAAATGTAACACAGCAGCAGTTACCACAAAAATCCCAGTACCATACTGTATTTGTTTGTTTTTCATTAGAAAGATTTTCTTTTGATTTAAATGAAAAACAAGCAATATTTCAAAGTCAGTTTAACACAGCAATGAATTTAATTCTAAAGACCTATCAGTTTTTTTAAACTCTGTTTACAAGCATATCTCTCTATTATAAAAAAAAAAAAATCCTGGAGAGAAACAGTAGGGCAACGATATATGATCTTTACATTAAGATCACGGAAGACCCGCGAGACTAAAGAGATTGGCCACGAAGTGTCTCGCGGGGACCTTAAACATGAGATTTTGTGCCAAGAGAGTGACCCAGGCCCATCTCGCGATGGTGCAGAACATGAGATTCTTGAATGACACACCCTACTTACAAATAAATAAGAGCATGGGCATCTAGCAACACACTCAGTCGTATTTTGGCTTTGAGCACACACAGATCCAGGGCTCTCACCGCATATAAAGCATATAAGGACAATACGTTATAAATGAAATGTAGATGACAAAGTGAAGAAGAAAGCAGTGCGGAGAAAAGAGACTCAAAAGCATTGGAGAGACAAAAAAGAAAAAGAAGAATCTAGGTGCAAATTCAGAAAATAAGGAAAGTAATTATCAGCCTGGAACAAGTGGAACTGAAAAAAAGCACGTCCAACCCAGACGTTGGTGCTAAACACATGCAGAGCAGGTTAGAGCAGGTTAGGCCCAAAAAAAACAGTTGGTGCGATACACATGTGGGGGCAGCACGGTGGCGCTACTGCCTCGCAGTTAGGAGACCCAAGTTCGCTTCCCAGGTCCTCCCTGCGTGGAGTTTGCATGTTCTCCCCGTGTCTGCGTGGGTTTCCTCCGGGCGCTCCGGTTTCCTCCCACAGTCCAAAGACATGCAGGTTAGGTGGATTGGCGATTCTAAATTGGCCCTAGTGTGTGCTTGGTGTGTGTGTGTGTGTGTCCTGCGGTGGGTTGGCACCCTGCCCAGGATTGGTTCCTGCCTTGTGCCCTGTGTTGGCTGGGATTGGCTCCAGCAGACCCCCGTGACCCTGTGTTCGGATTCAGCGGGTTGGAAAATGGATGGATGGATACACATGTGGAAAATGTTAAAGAATATGGAAGCAGGAAAATTAGAAAGTATAAAAAAAAAAGTAAAGATCGCAGGAGCGCAAATTATTAATCGAAAAAGGGAAAATAATCAGCATTGAAAAAAAAAGCAGGATATAGCGAGGTCAGAAATAAAAGACAGAGTAGAAAACAAAATAAAACGTCATAAAAAGGCTAAAAAACAAGGGGGCCAAACAATTCAGAGCAAGTTAGAGATACTGAAAACTGGAATTCAAAAGACTCAAAAAAACGTAGGCGCGAAATACATGCAGAGCAAGATACAGAATATGAAAGCAGAAAAAACCGACAGGGTCAGAACAAAGAAAGAAAAGATCGCATTAGCGCAAAGAAAGAGAAATTATTACTCAGAGAAATAACGAAAAGGCGAATAGAGATCAAATATATGGAAATAGGTGATATGTCAGAAGTATGTAAATATTGTAAGGCTTTGAAGTTTAAGTCAAGAGAATTTCATAAACAGAGTTTACCTCACATGCATTTATTGGTTACTTTGCAAAAAAAATTATTAACTGCTGATGATGTTGATCGTTTTGTCTGTGCTGAAATTCCAAATGAGAAAGCTATCCTGAATTATGGTACAAAGTCATTAAACACATGTCTCACTGACCTCGTTAAAAAGATTCAGCACATTGGGACTCGAAAGATTCCAAATATTGTTTTTACAGAAGTTCTGAAATAAAAGTGAAACTAATGAAATAGCAACAATTCAAAGATAAAAAAATCTTAAAAGTGTGTATCCGGAAAAACAAAAATGGGGGTTGGCGAGCGAAGTGAGCAGGAGGCGAAGCCCCCTAGTTATTTATATATACATTTTATGTTAGTATAAATATGTATTTTTTTATGAGGTATTGCTTTAGAATTTAAAGAGGTCATTTGAACCAGTGAAGCCTTATTAAGGGTATACATTTTTCTCTTATCTCCCAGTGCTGAGCAGAGGTTCTTGTCTATAAATGCAAACATTATATTTTCAATTTTTTTAAAATACAGAGTTGTTAGGTATAAAAACTCACTTTCTGTCATGATTGATGCCAAATCTTTTTTTTTTTTCCACTAGGAGAATGAGCCGCAGTATTCCACTTTCTTCCATAAGAATCTAAAGAAATACGCTTCTTCTCAAAATGAAAATGATTTCAAGTGTATATACTCAGATGTGAAGATAAAAGAGGGCGGCTTAACAGAATGTAAACAAGGGGTAGACTATGCTGTTCTGGATATTTGTGAGACCCCAAATGTCATCACAAAGAAAAGTCTATAATTTACTACATATTCACCAATGAATAGATAGATAGATAGATAGATAGATAGATAGATAGATAGATAGATA
>JANRMT010049829.1:17355812-17369761 GCA_026402145.1 Polypterus bichir lapradei
AGAAGTAAATAAATGCCGCCCAGAATTACAGGAAAAACAAGAAAAGCTAATGAATACCAGTATTTCTTCACTGCATTAACTGCAAAATAAAACATAAAAAGAAAAAGAAAGAAACAAATTATATACAACATCCGTTTCTAATTTTTTTTTTTTTTTCTTTTTTTACTGAGGTGCTGAATAAAAGTTCATAGGATTACCACAATACTAGAAGAACCAAACATCAGATGTTGACTATTTACACTAGAATAGCGGTCATCAGACTCAGGATCCAATGGCCAGGGTGGACAGAAAAAACAAAAAATAAATAAATAAATAAAATCTGTAGGGATTCCAGACCATTAGACTGCCCAGTCCCCTCTGGGCAAATAATAAATATAAATATGACAATTAATAAGGAGCAGAGCAGATACCCAGGTCAACAACACTAAATGAACGAATGCTAACTATTTGAGCATCAGACCCCAATAATTAAATAATAATGGATTAAATAAACAGATTACATCGAAGAGCAGAATAAAAATGTGATGATAATGATGATGAAAATCTTAAAATGCAAGTTGTTAAAAAATTGTGAAAATTCTGTTTTTTAATTTTAATTAGAATTTCTACTTCTGATTCTGTAAGTCCATTCGGTTGGATTTATTAAAAACAAAAAACGACTCCATGTATTTCCATGTAACATAAACAAATGATTGGTACATAAAAAGTGTAGATTCTACATTTTCCCCAAAATATAGAATCTGGAAAAAAACAGAATTCTAAATTAGGCTAAGTGTCCATTTTAAAACAACCACATGGAATCCCCAGGACTGAGATGGAGAATCGCACTAGAAGACACACACGTTTTCAACAACTGATTCAAGTATACTTTATATGAAGTTTTAAAAAAATCAAAGTCCCAAGACTTAACTTTTCTCAACTGAATTCCTAATGTACTTCTTCAGTGGCCTTGCCATTGACGTGTGAGTTGCTTCACACCCGATCTTTGTGCCCTGTAACCGCAATGAAGTATTGACTTGAAGAGTGGAGCTGCTGCTATAGGTGCCATCTAGCAGAGGTCTGGGCGCTTCCTGTGAGGTGGTATGGGGTACCCCAGGAAGAGAATGGTGCCAGGAAAGGATGATACGGGAAGGGTAGAAACCCAGGGCGGTGCAAGTCAGAATTAGGAGCTCTGAGTTGTTAGATGACAAATTAGATTGGAGATGCAGACTGGGGATCACTTTGAGAAAAGAGTATGGAAAAAAGATTAGTGAAAAAATTAACATGAAACTAAGTTAGCAATAAATGCACTAAATAAAAATTGATTACTATTGTTTTACAGAAAACCATTAATAAAAGAACAATTTACACATAATATAAAATTTATTGGTAAATCGTGCATCTAGATATATCCATCCGTCTATTATCCAACCCACTATAACTACAGGGTCACGGGAGCCAATCCCAGCCAACACAGGGCGCAAGGCAGGAAACAAACCCCGGGCAGGGCGCGCTCACACACACACTAGGGACAATCTAGAATCGCTAATGCGATATGGGAGAAAACCGGAGTACCCGGAGGAAACACACGCAGAGAACATGCAAACTCCACGCACTGTAGCCCGGGAAGCGAACCCGGTTCTCCTAACTGCGCGGCAGCAGCGCTACCCACTGTACCACCCATCTAGATATCATTTATGTCTTATTATTTTTGTATATACTGTATTTATAGATAGATAGATTCATCTTTGATGTTTAAGCCCTTACCTTTACAGTCTTCCAAATATCACTCAAATAGACAATTACAGTACTCTGCTTTTTAACACAAAATAATGCAAGCACAGCTATTGAGAAAACTTGCCGCTGTTCAGCTCTTTCTTTTAAAGCATTAACTTTAATCAGAGAAAGAATTATTTATAAAGATTTTTATTGGGTTAAGTTTTAAAAGTCACATTCAATTTATTGAATTCCTCACCAGTGACTGTTAAACGAGTCCCATTACTACGCATTGCTCCACGCACTTTCTTCACGCACAGATTGATCGTTGTGCAGTAATACAACCCATTGTCAAAAACCGTCAAGTTTTCAATCCTCAGAGTGCCCGAAAAAGAAATCGAAATCCGACTACCATTTAAAAGGTCTTCCTTGAACCCCCGTGTCCCATTTTCGAATTCTGGAATTTTGCTCCATACGTAACGTTGAGCCGCGCAACCTGAAATATGACATTTAATAATCGCGGTGTCCCTGACCTGCAAGGACAGAAATGTCGGAGACTGGGTGACCTGGACAACGGCGCTCATGGCTCCGACAACTGAAAAGGAAAGAAAAACCTTTAAGTGTGCATGGAAAACCTCACATTCCACACACTTCAACTTCCACAATAGTATTTAGACATGCAGTATTATTAGCATTCTTTGACTTGATCCCGTTGAAGTTAGTTTGTTCTACTGTGTGTTCAAAGTTATTTGTATTTTGATGTATAAAATGCGTAGTTTGGCATTTGTTGAATTATTTTACCTGAGAACTTACAGCGCTCTAATGAAGAGCGCTATACAAAAATATAATAATAATAATAATAATAATAATAATAATAATAATAATAATAATAATAATACACACACCATTAACATGAGCTTTAGCTATCGCGTTCCCGTACCCACCACATGCCGAACCAGCTGGTTTAACATGGAAGAAACCATAATGAGTCCGCTTTAAATAACTTACTAAAGATCAAAACCTTTATGGTTAGATTAATAGGTTAATAATGTCACTTACATGTTAAATGCATCATCCATAGGTTACCCTGCTTCATGTTTTAAATCGTGTACTCTTTGACCTGCTGATCAAAATCCAAAAGGCCCCGCAGTCTCTTTCTTTCTCTCGCTCTCTTCCACCCACACACGACACACACACATGCATGTACACGCACACACATACACGCACACACCCACAAGTCTTTCAGGTGTTGTCACAGGAGCCACTCCATACACTGCACCGGATTTATCTTTTTATTTATTTATTTGGCAGAGTTCAAACATAAAGCCCGCTGAGCAGTTACAGTGACTCAGGTTTATTTTCGTTTTATGTCAATTCTAAAAAGCGCGCATCGTTTGAACGTTAAATTGAGTACAGTGAATACTAAAGTGTTTCAAGGATCCCAAAATCCTAAACTCATAAGAACTTGAGGGACTTCCATAAAGTTTCCGCACTTTATATTTTCGTTGGAAACTTTGAAGACGGGAGGAGTTGGGCATTAAAATGTTGGTACGACGCTGAGAAAATTGCATCGCAAACGAAAGTGACTAAAGTTGTGCCATTTGTTTTTGAAATTCTTAATAAACAGAGTTTAAAAAGTACGGAAGCTTTTTCAACCTTCTTCTTATATTTTTATTATTCTTTATAAAATAAATGTTCATATGTTACACTTAATGCTTTTTCATTTTGTGTTCTAATATACAGGACACACATTAAGGGATTAGTGATACCTTTACTTGCTATAGTGTCAGATGCTGCAGTGACCTCATTCAGATTATAATTCCAAGCATGAAGTTTATATGGAGCTTTTCTCTGGATTCACTATAGAAAATCTCAACGATGAACAAACACATTGTCTCAGCTATATGAATGGGATCCTACTGCTCCTAATATAGAAAAGCAAGTCTTCCATTCCCTATAAGAAAAAGAAATCAGAACACAGTGGACACTGGATAGAAACATTATAATTATTGAAGAGGTCCCTATCCTACCTGTGCATTTCTCATTTGGGTGTTTCAGAATTAACATATTTTAATCAATTCAACAGTCTTATTTCTCCAAATAATCCCATGTCAAGGCACTTTTCATTCAGTGTCATGCACATTTTTGTTAATTTTTAGGTTCAGGTGTAAACCTTCCTTTAAGTCATTGCGATGTACTGGCATAGCTGGACTATAATGTCTGCAATGGCTGATACAGTATAGGGCAAAAAACAGGGGATTTCCCTTACATGTTCTAAAGAGGAAAATGTGACAATAGTCAAATTCTATACTGACCATGGCTTTAGACAGCTGACCGCTTTTACATTAGGAACAACCTCGAACATTTAGGCTCCATAGGCTCAAGAAGGTGTCAAAAGTGTTGTCCAGTGGAGCTTGCCAATGTAGACTCCATGTTAGCCAGCTGGTGCAGTTTTCTGAAGTGTCTCTTTTTATCCCAATATGTTTAATTGAGGAAGCAATGGACTGTGGTCAAGAACTGTCCAGAGCAGTCAAATCTAATCTACCATTCCATAAGAATTGCACATTAGGTGGTTTAAGTACAGTGGTTCACTGTTCTAGTTTTGAGGGCTCTTTCAGTGATTTGTATCAGTCCATAAATTGGTGTTAACACATAATCATTAACTGATTATCATAATATTTTTTTTTCTAAATTAAGTTTTTTTTCTTTCTTTATTATATTAATAAGCACAAATGTGGGCAAAGTGCTGAAATTGGATCTTTCTTTTACATTCAGCATTACTGGCCTTGGTGTTCACTCTGCTTGCCAACTTCTCTCATCGCGCTAAGAATCACAGTTCACTCGCAGGAGCGATATAATCGCATTAATCTGAGACAGAGGCTGCAGACCGAGGGGAGGGTGAAGTGTGACTTCAGGAATGGGGAGCCGGTCTACCTCTGCGTTTTGGAGTGTAACTTGCCTCCCCTTAGCTAGTGATACCTTTATGTTTATTTATTTTTAAAGTTTGTCCTGTTTCACTAGTACACGGGCAGAACCGCGTGGGACAGCTAGTACACTATAAAGTCGTTGACTAACAAAGGATTGTTTGCACAACCCTGATCACTGACAACTGTAAGGTGTGTTCCAATGGTGTCTTTGTTAAATACATTTCTTATACCTATATATTGCTGGAGTCTGATGAACCCTTTTATTAAAAGAGATCTGAATTGAGACCTGGATTGGGATTTTTCTTTTCAGTACATAGTAGATAGGGGGCATAGGGTACATTATATAATGAAATTCTTGCTTGCATATCTTCACAGAACAGTTGACAATTATCCAGTACCAACCGATAAATACACAGACACACACAAAATAGTTACATTAAAGGAATACTCTAACCCAGAATGATATTTTGATAAGTTGATAAGTGATACGTTTCTGAGAAAAAAGGCATTTGCAGTGGCCATCGATGAACAAAAGTAAATAATATGAAAATTTCCCTGAAATTTGAGGAGACTAAAGACTGCCTCCGACTGGCCTTCTCTGCATTTGGTCGGCCGTGCAGCCAAGGTTGGCAATCAAGGTTGTAGTCCTTCATGTAGTGTTTATATCAACATTCCTGTATGGATGTGAGTCCTGGACTCCATACCACAAACAAACCTGCATCCTGGAAGTGTTCTACATCTGCAGCCTCCAGATGATCCTGGGCATCACTTGGGAGAACAGGGTTCCAAATATTAAAATTCTGGAACACTGTTCATAAATTAGCATTGAGGCCATGCTGCTCAGCCATGTCTTCCACTGTATCAGGCACATTATCTGTCTCAGCTTACCTGGATGGTCCTGTATGGTGAACTCGCCAAAGGATCACAACCTCAGGGTGGCCCAAAGAAACACTGGGAGGACTACTTGAACATAGGCAGCTCAATACACTTGCTTGGATTGTGTGCTTTCAAGATGAACAAAGAATTCTGTCACTTTGAACAAAAGGGGGGGGGGGGGGGGGTTAAGGGACAAGACATCAATATCGACGTCAACCCACTGCTCCTGGGGGCAGGTCCCCTGCCAATTGTGCCCCCCAGATCTGCCTTACCCAAACTGGGCTGCTGTTCCACCACCAGCGTACACACAGAAGGGGGAGTGACAGAGGCAGACAAATGGATGGGCAGCATCATCATTGGATCAAAAGAGAGCCATGGCTGATTACTGAATCCACATGTCAACTCATTCAGCTGTTTGTTCACAATGCACAAAACAAAGGTATTTTTTGTTAAAAAATTGTTATATTAACATATGCTGGGAAATGCTGTTGTGGACAGAAATGGAAGACATTCAGATACAAATGAGTATTTGAAGTGAGTGGAGAATTCCAAGTAGGTGTGTAGGTAGGTAGATAGATAGATAGATAGATAGATAGATAGATAGATAGATAGATAGATAGATAGATACTTTATTAATCCCCAAGGGGAAATTCACATACTCCAGCAGCAAGCTTAAAAATAATATTAATTAAGGAGTGATAAAAATGCATTGCAAGTTAAAAAATGCAAGGTGGAGAGTGCAAGGCAGGAATAACAATCAATAACATTGTATAATGTTAACATTTACAAACCCGGGTCAACAGAGTGAAGCTGCAGACTGCAATACCTCTGAGGTAAGACACGGAACGCCCTCCATATCAAGGAACGCCCATAGCATTAGTCACGGAACACCCTTGACAGCACACTCCATGTAATGACGCGATTATCGTAACACCCTTTCCCAGCATCACTCGCAACATGCCCTCTGCCAGACAGTATTGAGATGCTCATTGCACAGTATGCTGCACTTGTACAAATTACAATAGTTTCTATTTGGATAAACATAAATGACTTCCAGTCTCACACTTAGGCTATCCAACCATTCTGAGCACGTTGCGATATAAAGAAGTTTGTTGTTTTTTACTGTTTTGAATGGTTGTTCATTACGTTTTCTCCAGAACCGTTACATTATAGTAAAAGTAAATCTTATTACCATTTAGTGTTTCAAATAGAATGTACCTCATGAAACTCATACCTAGAAATTTTCAATCTATAAATGTATTTCATATTTCCACTAGCAAATTATAAACATGTAAAACAATATTAAGCTTAATTAATTTTTAAAAGGTTGGCAAAAACAATGCTACATATAAAATGGGTTTTACAATTGTCAGGGAAATATTTTAGGAAACAGTCAGTCATTTATTTATTGATTTAATCCATCAACGTTTTCATTACTAAAAAGCTGTTTGTGTGAAATACTGGATGTCATTTCCATATCAATTGAACGGTATGGGACAGCCAAGAAATTTTACATTTTTAAAATACTTTTGAGTTTGAAACAATCATGATTGTTCTTAAACCTTTGTTGTGTAACATTTGAGTAGATTGCAAAGACCCAACTTAGATCAGCATAAAAACAAACTGTCTTTGAGTTGTCGTCTTTTTTATCTTTGATAAATATCAAATACTATTAACACTACTACTACTAATAATAATAAATAGTTTGTCGGTTGCAGTGTGCATTCAGCAGGGAATCATCCCGAGGTGACCTCATCATTAAACATACAGTATTTATTGTCTTGTGCATACAGTAGAATTATATTGTTACTTACATGTCTCTCCAGAACAGTGATAATATAATAAAACACAAAAATATACATAGAATACAATGTACAGTATAGATATATATTCAGTTATATTTGAAATATTTATACATACTGTTTTTCTTACAATGTTTGTTATTGCGATTGGCTGTTCAGTAACTCCACAACTGGCCTTACTGAGGGCCACTGGTTCTTTACTATTTGCCAGAAGGCAGGAGTAAGAAAAACAGCCGTGCAGAATGGCTGAGTGTGTAAAAATCTTAGGAGAATGTCTTTTAGATACCCTGCCTGGATAGAAGGCAGCTGGGTGCCAGTAATGTTTTCTGGCTTTCACCACCCTCTGCACTGACCCAAGCATGAGTGCCCTACCAGGATGTGATGCCGCCAGTGAAGATGGACTCCAGACAGCACCTGTAAGACATCTCAGGATGGCATTGGTGAACTTGTCAATAAACAAAATGTGCTGTTCCCTCCTCAATTAATCAATGATTAAAGGTCAGATTGTCCTGGGACCACTGAATCAAGCAGACAGACCTCTTGTCTGTGAGCAATTTAATCATTGTTGGTGGCCAGGCCTACGACGGTGAAGTCAGTAGCAATTTTAATGATGGAGCTGGTGTGGTGTCCGGACACACAGTCACACTTGGGGATTGATGCTGGCAATCTGCAAAGCTGAGATCTGTTTGCTATGAAGTCCAAAATCCAGTTCTGTTGGCACTACAGTGTCGAATGCTAAGATATTGTCTATAGACATACCTCTGTAAGAGCAGTTTTTACATTATCCAGATGTGCCAAGATGATACAGAGAATAAGACTTAACTGCTGTACCAGTATGCATCATGGAGATGATGAAGGGGAGCAAAGTTATGTACTAAGTTAAAGAAGTCTGAGTAATTGTAGTTAGTTATAAAATTAGTTATCAGATACAACACACATACTGTTATGGGCATGAAAAGGATGAATAAACAGATAAGCACATTTTAAACATTACAAGAGATGTAAATCATTAAACACACATATATTCCCTCGCTTTCATATATACCTACATACATACACATACACACACACCCAAGCACATATAGTATACATATTAATAATCCTGATTTGTAACATGCCATTTTTTAATATAGTGGTTCTCATATTCAGTCCCAGGGGCTGCAGATTTTTGTCCCAACTAATTTTTGCTTTTAATTAGACTCCCATCTTGAACTTGCAAGCCAACAGTCTAGGTCTTGAAAGGTAAAGTGATGTATCAAAACACAAAGCTCATTGTTATAACTACCACATAAGGGAATGTAATCAGTGGAGGGAATTCTAGCACCCAAACTTGACATAACCACACACATACAAGTTCCAGGTTCAAATATGAATATATTTAAAAGAAATAAAGCACACAATCCCAGTCAGGACATCCATCCGTGTCCTCCATCCACTGTATGGGTCTTTTGAGTAGACAAGGAACTACTGAACCAGGTCAGAGAGCCAGTCAATTCCCATCTTTCTTTACAGTGGAAATTTTGAAGGTTGACAAAATGAAAACAAAAAATAACAACCTAATTGGTAGAACAGCAGCAAATGATGGGAACTTTTTTTTTTTTCCCTGTATTTCATCAAGATATGAGAGCATATCCTTCATGCAGTCAAAACTAAATAACGAGGTGGACATGACTTCTTCAATATCTTCATTGTCTCCCCTTTCGTCTAATTTGCCAATTGTGTGTGTTCCTTTATCCTCGTCCATATCCAGAATTCTTGTCCTGTGTTCTGTCCCAACAAGTCGGTCACAAGCAGTCAGGATATTTTTGATGAATGAAGATTTTTTTTGTGAAAAAGAAAACAATACAGAGTGTGAAGTATTTTATTAGGAATACCAACACATTATCTCCACGTTCACTCAAACTACAGTCAAATGGCCTTATGAACACACCAATATGACCACAGCATGTCATAGGAATGCTTAACTCGATTGATTTCTCTTGCTTTTTGTCTCTGCTGTACTCCCTGTATTCATGAGGTAGACTAAAAAAGAAAAAATAAACTCCAGTGTACAACCAAAAGCAGTTCATCTTCAAGGGAACGTCGTGTCTAGTTAGAAATCATTCAGAAAGTGCACAAATAATTCAAAGTGACTAAGTGCTCTGAAGTGAAAAAAGCATACATTTTTATTTACTAATACATTGCTGTAAGACCCATTTCAATTCAATCCGTACATCTACAGGAATTGTACTTAAATGAGTACCTGAAAGACAAAAATAGTCCAATTACCACAATATAGTCACTTGTGAAGGCCAAATTCTTCATTTCAAATACTATGTGGTTTAATTGTTTCCAATTTAGTAAGTATACTTTAAAAACTACTAAAACATTCACCTAAACATATTGCAATAGAAATGCTACATGTAAAAGGTTATACATAATTTAAAGTGTTTACCTGAAGTAAACAATCACTTCTAGACTGATTGATGACTGACTGATACCGAAAAGGAAAAAGAGAATCCTTACCTTTAATGCATTTGCTGTGTGTGAGTCGGTAAGAATCATTTCACTACATACAGTACCTGACAGGGCTGTGCCTTTGTGAGAACCACATTTTCCATGCTACAAGGCAGAGCAATACAGATTATTTAATATTATGCATTTCTGCAAATCAATTATTTAGTATTGAATTCATTATGTAGCATGAAAAAGAGAGTGTAGGCAGGGTGGAGTGGGTGGAGAAGAGTGTCAGGAGTGATTTGTGACTGACAGGTATCAACAAGAGTGAAAGGGAAGGTCTGCAGGACAGCTATGTTATATGGGTAGGAGACGGTGGCACTGACCAGAAAGCAGCAGACAGAGTTGGAGGTGGCAGAGTTAAAGATGTTAAGATTTGCATTGGGTGTGATGAGGATGGATAGGATTAGAAATGAGGACATTAGAGTGTCAGTTCAAGTTGGACGGTTGGGAGACAAAGTCAGAGAAGTGAGATTGCTTTGGTTTGGACATGTGCAGAGGAGAGACGCTGGGTATATTGGAAGAAGGGTACTAAGGATAGAGCTGCCAGGGTAGAGAAAAAGAAGAAGGCCTAAGAGAAGGTTTATGGATATGGTGAGAGAGCACATACAGGTGATGGGTGTAACAGAACAAGATGATGAGGACAGAAAGATATAGAAGAAGATGATCCGCTGTGGCAACCCCTAACAGGAGCAGCTGAAAGAAGAAGAAGAAGATGACAATTTGCTACCAGCTACACATAACCATAAACATGCTGACCTGCAAATTCAATTAATGCTACCTAATGCCACAGATGAAACTGATCTTTGAAGAACAAAGAAAACAGTTAAAAAGTTACACTTCACAAAAGGAAGCCTATGAAGCCATTCATTGCCTAAATTTTAAGAACAGTAAACTAAATGTGATACTATTCATTGTACTGGCAGAAATAATTCAGCCAACATTTTCAAAAATACATGCATTTTATATAAAAGTTTCGGTATTTATAGGTGAAAACACTTGATTTTCTTCTGTATTCCAGTTCAATAGTCTCATACTACATTATACTTTCACAAAATATATTTTACATTATCATGTATTGGTTAAGGGTATACAATATCAAGCCCTTGAGAAATGCGTCAGTGAGTGAGAAAAGGAGAAAAAGGCTGCATATGCTTCACTATTGGAAAAGAAGGAGCAGAGAGAGAAAGGTCCTGGCTGCTCCTTATCTTATCTGGAATTACTGGAAGCAGAAATAATTGCCATTTTATAAATCAGTTAGAGCACACAAACCCCCCATTTCTAAGACCACTATTCTCTGCCCCCATAATGCCATTGACACAATACAGGGCTGAAGAAAGACACAAGTCAGTGAAGGCCTCACTGGAGACCTGCTGTGTTACCTGTTGGTCAAAGTTTTTTTGTGAAGTTCTAATATATAAAATGAGTGTCAGAGAACTTTTAAACTGATAATTAGGAAGCACTACCTTCAGTACACAGAATGTACTTCTTCCCGTGTGGAAACTGAAGACGAATGTCTTGGCGGGAAGACTGTTCTTCTCTTAAAAAAAGCTTGAAAAGTTACACACCTTTAATGCTGGCTTTCCAAAGTAAGAGAAGACACCGCCATCTTCTAATTTATGGCACGTCTTCCTAAGAAATGTAAATCAGAAAATTGCAATAAAATCTATGAATAAAAAAATAGCATGTTATTTCTTTTAATCAGAACAAACATTATAATAAAAGATACAGCCAATGATGCTTTTAAACATTTATGAAAATATATTATATGTTGCCTGTCAATTGTAGGTAATGTAACTCCACGCTTACATTCTTAAAAATTAAAGTAGTCGTACTATGATCTTTGTCATATTCTACTAAATATTTTAAAATAAAAAATTGTTTTAATAAACAGTCATGAATGAATTTATCTAAAGTTAATCAAAGCAAGCTTTTCAAAAGGTGGAAAAGTACACAGTATACTATTTTGTCAAATAAAATCTTGTTGTTAATGTGGAGATCTAGCTGCATTCAAATGTGTTAAAAGAGTCAATTGATCAAAGTTTACAAGTTATGAGAGCTGCACATCCCTCCATGGACCACCACTGTCCTTTTGTGGCTTTGTAAGTGGCTGATGAGGCCTGTAAAATCTGTTCTTTGATAGCAAAATAGACAAGCAAACTCCTGAGCACCAAACACAACTGTAGGTTTGTCTGTGGACTTGAATATACTTATGTGTCTCTGGTGAATATAAAATAGATATAAAGTTCTTAAAAACTGACAAATATGCACAAGAACAAACGTTTCACTTTATTTCAATTGAAAAAAAAAAAAGCAGTATTTTTGAAGAATGCAGGAGAGGTCAGCATGAAACGCTGAATATTGTTTTAAGAGTTTAAACAAACTATACTATCATTGAAAGAACTTTACAAAATGAAATACTAATAACTGGCTGTTCTTTTACCCATTGTCTAGAGTCTAATTTGATCTTTCTTGAACAGGAGGTAATTGAATATTGCTTTAACACTTGACCTTTGTAGCTACTTGGTAAAATGTTCCATTATGTACTGTAAATATATATAGAGAACTATGAAAAAGGTCATCTAAAGTGACCTACGTGTATTCAAACTTTTGACTAGTAACTATAGTTTACTATATATTACTATACAAGAAAAAATAGTATATCCACTATTAATTGTGTTTGTCTTAGAAACTTGTGCTCTTTTTCCACTTTCAGTGGAAAATCATTTTATATTGGCTCAGTCTCTCTTCACTGTCTTTCCGAAATATATTTTGGTATCTAAAATATCAGGTTACTGTTAGGTTTTGCTTCTTATTATTAACTAGCATATACGTGATATACAGGACAAATATAGGGCAGGGCAATTATAAATTCTTAATCACGGTAACTGATAATTTGATTACGATCTGTTACATTTAGCTATGGTCAGTTATACTCAACAAAGGACAATTACATATAATATTAGTTATTATAAAAAATAATCAACAGCAGAATCTGTCAATTTAGTATTCAAAATTGAGTTTTCCGAACAGCCCTGTAACAATACGCTACACAAACAGACCTGCTTGTTGTTTAATACTTTCTAAGAGTATTGCACAGCACCTGAAAGTCGATTCAACTAACATCTTTAATACATCATACTTTACTGGTAGGGTATGTTATACCAGAGTGTTATCTAATATTAATAAAACTAGCAACAAACTCGCTGTCATCTTGATTTCCAACTCAGACTCTGTCTTGTTCTTTTTTCCACAAAAAGCTTTCATAAACATTCATTCAAAGGCCACCATTTCTTCGGGCGCTGACAAAAACAAGGATGGACGTATCGAAATGGATATCAGAGGGCATTCTGTGACTAATATTAGGGGCATTCCATGATATGAAGGGCATTCCGTGTCTGAACCATAGGTATTGCAGGCTGCAGGTAGACCCTTCTCCCCCGGTTGGAACTGAAGAGTCGCATAGTGTGGGGGAGGAAAGATCTCCTCAGTCTGTCAGTGGAGCAGGACGGTGACAGCAGTCTGTCACTGAAGCTGCTCCTCTGTCTGGAGATGATCCTGTTCAGTGGATGCAGTGGATTCTCCATGATTGACAGGTGCCTGCTCAGTGCCAGTCGCTCCGCCACAGATGTCAAACTGTCCAGCTCCACTCACTCACTCACTCACTCACTGACTGACTGACTCATCACTAATTCTCCAACTTCCCGTGTAGGTAGAAGGCTGAAATTTGGCAGGCTTATTCCTTACAGCTTCCTTACAAAAGTTGGGCAGGTTTCATTTCGAAATTCTACACGTAATGGTCATAACTGGAAGCTGTTTTTTCTCCATTTACTGTAATGGAGATGAGCTTGAAACCCGTGGGGGCGGAGTTTGACATAATCACGCCTCCCACGTAATCACGCAGTACGTAGAAAACCAGGAAGAGCCCCAAAAAGCGCTGAAGAAAACATGCATTATATAATTGAGAAGGTAGCGAAACAATAAGAAGCGAGCGAGTGATATATACAACCATATTCATGAGTTCTGCTACTTCGGAAACAAAGCACAGTGTAAACCTACACTTTAAATTAAGTTCATAGACAGGCTGCCGCTGGCGTTTGTAATTTAGTGCCTGCCCATATAAGGCCGTCCGTCAGCGGCAATCCAATAGCAA
>JANRMT010049829.1:17387032-17404801 GCA_026402145.1 Polypterus bichir lapradei
CTTTTTGGGCCTCTTCCTGGTTTTCTACGTACTGCGTGATTACGTGGGAGGCGTGATGATGTCACACGAAACTCCGCCCCCACGGGTTTCAAGCTCATCTCCATTACAGTAAATGGAGAAAAACAGCTTCCAGTTATGACCATTACGCGTAGAATTTTGAAATGAAACCTGCCCAACTTTTGTAAGGAAGCTGTAAGGAATAAGCCTGCCAAATTTCAGCCTTCTACCTACACGGGAAGTTGGAGAATTAGTGATGAGTCAGTCAGTGAGTGAGTGAGTGAGTGAGTGAGTGAGTCAGTGAGGGCTTTGCCTTTTATTAGTATAGATATATACACATATATATACACACACAAACACATATATACATATATACACATATAAATATCTACATATATACTGTATATACACATATATATATACTCAGCAAAAAAAGAAACGTCCCCTGACTTTCAACTGTTTTTACTTTTTAGTAGACTTAATGTGTAAATATTTGTATGAACACTAAAAGAGTCAACACCATAAGACATAAACTAAAAATGTTTCACAATGTGTCCCTGAATGAAGGGAGTCTCAAAATCAAAAGTACCAGTCAGTATCTGGTGTGGCCACCAGCTGCTTGAAGTACTGCAGTGCATCTCCTCCTCATGGACTGGACCAGATTTGTCAGTTCTTGCTGTGAGATGTCACCCCACTCTTCCACCAAGGCACCTGCAAGTTCCTGGACATTTCTGGGGGGAATGGCCCTAGCCCTCACCCTGCGATCCAACAAGTCCCAGACGTGCTCAATGGGATTGAGATCTGGGCTCTTCGCTGGCCATGGCAGAACACTGACATTGCTGTCATGCAGAAACTCACGCACTTTTTCCCACTCCTGTCTGGTCCAGTGAAGGTGGGTTTGTGCCCATAGGTGGCGTTGTTGCTGGTGATGTCTGGTAAGGACCTGCCTTACAACAGGCCTGCAAGCCCTCAGTCCAGCCTCTCTCAGCCTATTGCGGTCTGAGCACTGATGGAGGGATTGTGTGTTCCTGGTGTGACTCGGGCAGTTGTTGTGGCCATCCTGTACCTGTCACGCAGGTGTGATATTCGGATGTACCGATCCTGTGCAGGTGTTGTTACACGTGGTCTTCCACTGCGAGGATGATCAGCTGTCCTTCCTGTCTCCCTGTAGCGCTGTCTTAGGCGTCTCACAGTGCGGACATGGCAATTTATTGCCCTAGCCACATCAGCAGTCCTCATGCCTCCCTGCAGCATGCCTAATGCACGTTCACGCAGATGAGCAGGGACCCTGGGCATCTTTCTTTGGGTGTTTTTCACAGTCGGTAGACAAGTCTCTTTAGTGTCCTGCGTTTTTAGAACTGTGACCTTAAATGCCTACTTTCTGTAAGCTGTTAAGGTCTTAACGACCATTCCACAGGTGCATGTTAATTAATTGATTATGGTTAATTGAACATGCATGGAAAACATTGTTTAAACAATTTACAATGAAGATCTGTAAAGTTATTTGGATTTTTAAAACATTATTGTTGAAATACACAGTCCTGAAAAAGGGACGTTTCTTTTTTTGCTGAGTATATATACAAATCTACATATATATCTACATATATATATTAGGGGTGGGACTCGATTAAAAAAATTAATCCAATTAATTAGAGGCTGTGTAATAATTAATCTTGATTAATCGTATGTAATCGCACACGTAAATTTGCCCCAAATCGCAAATGTGTTTTTTTAATTTAAAAGGGTTTTAGTGGGCGACAGAATCAAATAATAGACATGGACATGAATATTGTAAACTCAAGCTCTTTTAATTTCTGAAAAAAAAAATGCTTTTAAACTGCATTTGAATTCAAAACAGAAACAAAAATATCATCCCTGGTTAAAATTGGGCAGACTTAAAAATAAAGTAGTAGTTTAAGTACTTTAAGTACATTTTCAGAATGATATTGTCTTTAAATAATAATAACCAAAATTTCAACATAAAATGCAGTTTTTCTTCTTAAAAAAATAAGTCAGAAACATAAAAGGTAATTTGACCAACTTAATCTTTAAACTCTGAGTAACCTTAGCCAAAATTATTTTGTACATTAGGCTAAAACAGTGTGATCATTGAACATTTTGTAATTAGATGTAATTAGAATTACTAACGGTCACGGAAGTCCAATGATCCCCAGTAAGAGCCACAAAGTCCGCTTTCTGTACTGCATCTAATTTTGCTTGCTTTTCACTGTGCAGAAAACCATGCTTTTATCAAGGCTTCGCTCGGGTAGTTTTTTGAAATTAAATTTTCCTCCGATCAGGAACGCGCTTCATTCCGAGTGTAACATTTTTGTAGCTGTGATGTGTGCATCAGTGTAATCGATGTACCAGGAAATCATGCATTGACAAAAGTTTCCCTTTGCTTGGAATTGAAAGTGTGATTAAATGTGTTATTTTTTGTTATGGAGTACATGCATCGAAGCTTCTCAGCTGTGCTTGTGCTAAGAATAGGAAAGATTTTAAAAATAACGTAACATGAATCTGCGTTAACCGCTTATTTTTTCATACGTCTCAAACCAAGGAAATGCGAGGTTAAAATGAACCGAGAAGCACGCGTACATACTCAGTACATCCCCTCTCGGGAATCGCACTTCGGATGTAGGCGATAGAGGCGAAGCCTCTACAATTGCGCCACGGTGTGTGGCTTATTTATTTGACAGTATGTAGATCGGGGTATATATGTATATATATATATATATATTCGCAGTGGAGACGTAGTGTGTTAAAGAAGCTATGAAAAAGAAAAGGGAACATTTTAAAAGTAACGTAACATGATTGTCAATATACAGTAATTCTTTTGTGAGTGTTGCTGTTATCAAGGATTCGATTATCATTACTTGTTTAAATCAGGGTCGTATTTGTACGATGTGTTGTGTTCAAGTTACATTCTGTGTTTGTCAGTTGTTGTAAAGATTAAATTCTGTAATTACAGCCACATTAGCTCCACAAATGAGACACACGGGTTTACCGGCAATGTCAGTAAACATATACTCAGCCTCCCATCGGTTTTTAAAGGCTGTATTTTCAGAATCAACTTTTCTCTTCGGCATCGTGTGGGCTAGCTTCGCAATAACGCAGCAACGCGGTAAGTGTTCGGCAAGGCAGCTGAAGCGCTGCATTATGGGATCTGTAGTTTATTGTGTTACCAGCGCTTCATATAACCCGGGCCATTAATAACAATAATACAGTATATAAAATGATCTCGCGGGCCGGATATAATTACACGCCAGGCCGGATGTGGCCCGTGGCCGTTGAGTTTGACACATATGGACTAAATAGAACTTGAAAAGATATATTTTTTCAAATGTGATCGCGCAATTCAGATAGAGTTGACGCGCACTACAGCCTGCATGCCTCAATAAGTCATCCTCCCCTCGCTCTTACTATTTTACCGTTCATCTAATGAATACACTGAGTATGGCTTTACCAAAACAATCATTGATGGCGAATAAATTATCCATTAATTCGAGTATGTAGATCGGGGTATATATATACATATATATATACCCGCGTATCGCAGCGGAGAAGTAGTGTGTTAAAAAAGTTATGAAAAAGAAAAGGGAACATTTTAAAAATAACGTAACATGACTGTCAATATACAGTATTTGTTTAGTAAGTGTTACTGAGTGTTGCTGTCATCAAGGACTTGATTATCATTATTTCTTTCAATCAGGTTCGTATTTGTAGGATGTGTTGTGTTCAAGTTACATTCCGTGTTTGTCAATCGTTGTAAAGAAGACGTTTCATTCATCGATTCGTTTCTTACTGCATCAATAAACAGCTCGTCTTCTTCTTTATCTGAGACCTGACACACTGCATGCACGGGTTTTTTTTTTTACACTGTCTTCCTTTAGCGGGACATTGACTTTTTCCACCGTGTGTTTTGTTTCCGCAGTAGCTGGATTTATGAATATGCTTGTGTGTATCAGACGCTTCATATTTTTTGCTGCCTTTTCAATTGTGTAATTCGATTTTTGTTCAGCGCTCTTTGGAACTGTTGCTTTTTGTCTGTGCACTGCGTCAGTTAACGTGAGCCGCTCGGTGTACATGCATCGAAGTTTCCCAGCTGTGCTAGTGCCATGTCGTGCTATGTCCATGGCTGTATATAATGTTACCGAGTCCTGGCACTTAAAACTTTCTCTCGCAGTTTCGCTGAGTTTGTGCCAAAAACCACCTTGACCATCTCATCTTCCTCTGCATAAGCACAGTCCTTCACCCGTGAATATTTAGTGGCAGTTTGCTATTGGATTGCCGCTGACGGATGGCCTTATATGGGCAGGCACTAAATTACAAACACCAGCAGCAGCCTGTCTATGAACTTAATTTAAAGTGTAGGTTTACATCGTGCTTTGTTTCCGAAGTAGCAGAAGTCATGAATATGGTTGTATATGTCACTCGCTCGCTTCTTATTGTTTCACTGCCTTCTCAATTATATAATGCATGTTTTCTTCAGCGCTGCCTCTTCCTGGTTTTCTATGTACTGCGTGATTACGTCGGAGGCGTGATGATGTCACACGAAACTCCGCCCCCACGGGTTTCAAGCTCATCTCCATTACAGTAAATGGAGAAAAACAGCTTCCAGTTATGACCATTACGCGTAGAATTTCGAAATGAAACCTGCCCAACTTTTGTAAGGAAGCTGTAAGGAATGAGCCTGCCAAATTTCAGCCTTCTACCTACACGGGAAGTTGGAGAATTAGTGATGAGTCAGTCAGTCAGTCAGTCAGTCAGTGAGGGCTTTGCCTTTTATTAGTATAGATTATGTGCTAGGTTATAACTGTTATAACTACTGATGGCATGCCGCGAACAAATAACTCAGTCGAGGGTTGGCATAACGCGTCGTATACAAAGCGGAATTACCAGCAGTCAGGCAGCCAGCAAGTCCAAATACGCTCAACTATCAAGACGTCTTGCATCAATTCTTTCTACATATGCAGGGTGTGATCTTAAGGACTATCTGCGTGCCGTGCTGATGGCATGCCGCGTATCATAATATTGACTTCTAAAATAAACATTATTATATATGCTTTAAACTAGTAATTCATATTTAATGAAACTTTCCCGATTTTGACGCCGCGTTTTAATCGGCGCTATTTTGTCGGCGCTCATATGTCTATAGCGCAAATGTCGGGTCACAGTAATATCTATCTATCTCTCTGTTGCCAAAGTACCAAAATAGACTTTGCCAAAATAAAGTTGGAAAAGGAATGAAAGGTTGATATTTTTAGTTAGATAAGGAAAGATATTACATACACTTCTCTTATTTTCTTTAAGAACACCGTATTTAGAAAAGTTTAACTAAAGTATTCAACATTTTCACTTTTAATTCGAACAAAATCCTGAACACACTCTTTTCAGATAAATCCAGACAATTAAGATATTAAAGATATAAGCTCTTAAAATTTAGATAAGAATCACAAGCCCTAGAGAATTCATTTTCGCACTGCATGTTGCAATACGTTTTGCCGCTGGTGCCCATTTACTCTCAGAACTTGTTTACGTGCCTTTAGGCTGAGGAGTACTTCCATGTTTTTATGTGCATTTGGCAATCGTTTGAGTTTTATAGAGAATCGAGCTGTTTGCTGGAAAATCACCACAGCTGTCTCTGAAGATGGACTATTACTCATGCATGTATATTTTCATTCAGTCCATGCTTGCTGGTGGTTCATCGCAAAACACACTTGCTCAGTAATACTGTATTGGATTATTTTAAAGTAGCCATTCAAACTCATTTTTGGAGACAAAACTCATCTGTCCTTAAGGAGACTGTGCAAATGTCACACTGACAGAAATCAGGCCGGGATTGGGCCTGAGGCACTTCAAATGTCACCCACATGAACTTATTTCCCTATGTAATCTTTCACGCAGTGCTCTGATGGTATCATGCAGTCAGTTTGTGTTGATATAGCGGCTCTAGTTGAGTAAATATGAGGATTCTCCACTAATGACCTCACTTTTATCTTCACTACTGATCAGGCTAGGCAATCAGCCAGTGATTGTTGGGACTGCTTGCAAGTTTGATCTCTACTTTCATTTTTTGTCACTGTGCTTCAGAAATCTTTTTTCTTTTTATATTTCATTATGAACCTCCAATTCTTCCTCATTGCTAGTATTTATCAAGCATCTTAGAGTATACAAATGGTCCTGACTGGCTCAAAAATCTCAGAGTGACACAAATTTGGCCCTGCTCTTAGGAGCTGGAGTATAAAGCATGATATCAATTTTCCATATTTATGAAACTAATCCAGGATTTTAATAGAGATTGTGAGCTGTTTTAACACGCTAGGAACAGCCAGATGGTGATTTTCAGGCAAAGGTCGGCACGCACATTCTGGAAAAGAGTCAATGTTTTGGAAATGGTGAACAACAATGACCTTGTAAAAAAATGATATTGATTTGACAGATATGGAATGATATTCATAACAAATCTTATACATTATGCAATATTCTGTCTATGCAGAGAAGCCAAACACTGTCAACCAAAATGGAAGTGTTGGTAACATTAGTTGTAAAAGGCAGCTTTGCAATAGTGATGATTTGGATACGCCACAATCAACTACTTCTTGGATTTTGCACCAAGCTTTAAATGCCCTTACAACGTGTGAGACGTTCCTCCACAACTCCACATAAGCTAATGTTTAAGCAAGCAGCATTCATATAATTTGGCACTCATATTAAGGTCATTGCCTCAAGTGTGGATGAGCGTGCATGTGTGAATTGCAAGCGATATCTCAATATTAACCCACAGGTGGTCAGGAATGAAATCTTTATTGCATTAGCCAGAATATTACCCTGAAGATGAGTGCGACCAGAGGGGTGACTGACAGAAACATGTCACACAGGTATGCTGAACTCTGAATTCCACAAACCCCTGCAACATACAAGCCCTGGAAGGTTCAAGAAGGTAGGTGGAGTATCCCCAAGTCATTTGATAATTAGAACCTCGCAACGAAGATAAGAGGAGATGACAGAGAGGGACACGGCACACTAAAGGGGAAGAGGATCGAGAACACTGGAAAACAGTGCCATGGCCATATTAGTGAGAAGGAGATTCATCTGAAAGTACAGTTGTTGATCATCCATCTACTTTCAAAACCTGCTTTATCCTGAGCACATTCACAGAGGTGCATGAGGCCTATCCCAAGAAGCACAGGCCATAAGCCAGGAACAATTGTTAGAGTTTTAATTGGTAAATAAATGTGCCCAATTTCAGGCTGTACACTCATTCTGTGTCTTTGACTTTTCTTCTCGATGCTCGTTACAGTATCATTCTTTCTCTTGTTGAGGAGTGGCAACAATTACATGCATCTTAGCACAATATCCCACTTATTATTTTTTCCTTCTTCTTCTATTACTTCTACTTTGAATATTATTATTATTATTATTATTATTATTATTTATTTATTTATTTTATTTTTTTTTAATTATTATTATTATCATTTTTTCGGGCAGCCTTAGCATTCATAGCAGAAAACCAAAAGACTTTATTATGAGTTCCCCTTTGCGGCTCATGACATTGTGAAGCTGTGATGTCATTCATTCTCAAACGTCCTACACCTGAGACTGGATGTAGGACGCTTCATAATTACTTCTCATGTCTTACCCTAAGGTGAGACAAACACTTATCCTAGCCAAACATTTAGCAAAATTCCTAGCAGCAATTCAGAGATACATGATAAATACAGGCCTTGTTCGTAACTTACATTTTATTCTGTATTTGTAATTTTGTATTGCTCATTTTTTTTCTTCTTTGTTTTAGTGTTATTTAATTATTTATTTTAAAAATTTCTCCTGGTTCTGTAACATTAATGAAAGTAATAAAAATAAGCAGAAATTATTAAAAATAATTACTACCTTTAGTAGTACTACTTAGTCACAACAAGGTCAGTATGTAACATTAATGATATTTTTAAAGTATAAAGACCTTGAGATAAAAATCAGATGAATGTACAACATGAGGACAAAAGTGGCTCCAGTATAGTTGGAAGCACACTAGGAACTATCAAGACCAGGAATCCAAGAGCAGCTGGACAAACACCCGAGTAGAGTCAATGTGAAAAGAGATCCGGAAGACTTCACTTCTTGCCATGGCCCACATTCTTGATCCAAGTCCTTAACTGAACAACCAGATGAGTTCAAAGCCTGAGAGGTCTGGTTGACCTCAAGTGAATACACCAGTATATGTTAATGTGCTCAGAGGAGGGTGATGATGATAATAATAATAATAATAATAATAATAATAATAATAATAATAATAATAATAATAATAATAATAATAAACTACATAAGTTATATGAACAATTACAGAAATAAAGATAAAGACAGAATATGAGAAAAAAATAGAAGAGATCATCTTTATATATAAAAGGAGGAAAAAAATAACATTCCTTAGAGGACGAGAAAACAAAATTCCATAGCCAAGTTCAGGAAAGTAAAACTAAAAATGCATAATGTTCTTCATAACAGTCTTTAAAGAATCAAAAGAAGAAGAAAAAAAAAAACGCAGAAACATAAGTTGCCTAAATAGTAAAGGTGATGAACAACTGCATGGAAGTACAAAAATGAATATAACTGAATCCTTCTTTGAGACATCAATAAAAAAAAATCTCATTTTCTCAGCACTTTACTGACATAAAGCTGTTATTTGGAAATATTGGTTGCAAAATGTTTCCTATAGTTTCCTTCGAAAATCTCTTGAAGAAGCCTACTCTGTTGTACTTACTGTGCATCTCTTAATTTGTTTCCCCATTATTGAACTGAGTTCCATTCAGAGATATTTAATATTCTCTTAAAGTTAACAGGAATTGTGTCTTATATAAATAACCGGTGTATATAAAAACAACCTCTTGTGAACTGTTTATATAATATGTGATTATTGCAGGCCACCCGTACTCCAGCGCTCGCTCTCTCTCTCTCTCTCTCTCTCTCTCTCTCTCTCTCTCTCTCTCTCTCTCCCTGAATCCCCCCTTAACATGATATTGCCAAATATTCACTTTGGACGGAGTACAGAAACCCAGGAAGCTTTGTGTGTTTACCTAATACGTCATATTTGCTTCGCCTTAAAAAGTGAAGGAGAAACGTTTACTTTACCCTTTTCGACACATGGACTGATTTGGTAAGTAGTGCCGATGTAATTAAAACGGGTCATGAGAGTTGTTAGCTTTGGTTTGGCCGATAAAAAAAATCTGCGTTGATCATGCAAAAAAAAAAAAAAAAAAAAAAAAAAAAAAGGTACGTTTTAGGGTTTTAAATAAATTTTTTAATTAATCGTCTGTAAAAAAAAATGAGCCGAAATACATTTACCGCTCACAAAGAAAATCTGTACCTCTATTCTTCCTTTCTGTTTGAATGTTTATTTCAGGACTAGTGCATTTTTTCGGTGCCCAGTTGGGCTTCCACGTGAAACAGTATTTTAGATAATACATATATGTGTGATTTGCAGCATACCACTCCCTAAACATTGTTTTTGTGAATGTGCGCTGTCATTCGATATTTGTTTACCATATGTCTCTCTCTCACACACTCTCTCTCTCTCACGCACACTCTCTCTCTCTCTCTGTGTGTGTTTAAATTGAGTCAGTGACTGTCACTAGAAAGGCCGGTGTGTGCGGAATCAGCATCAAGTTTGGATATACTTTATACTTTACTAATCCCAGAAGGGAAAATGTATTTTTGCATCACTTTATGAGGTCAGAGCGTAGTGTCAGTTGGTTAAAGCTGAGATGTTAAGTACATATATACACTGAAAAAAGGGAAATGGCAGGTTGTTACATTTACAAGAATGTATTTACTTTATATTACATGTATTGCTTATGTTCCACTTTTGAACATAACTCGATCATGTTTAATTTATTTAATCTTGTGGGATGTATAATATACTAATTTTAGTCATTTAGGTAGAAGTAAAAATAGTTCTATGTAGTCCTCACCGGAAATTAAAACGCACCAAGCGGATTCTTCGTCAGCGGAGGTCGGATAACTGAGAAGGGTATTGCTGCAGACCGGAGACATTATGGGTGGAAATCGAAAATGATATGTCACTCCCATTTTACTCCGGTCTGCAGCAATATCTACTTGGGATAACTTGGCGGTAATGTCACATGACTTTCAAATTGAAGCAACAGGTTGTTGGTTTTAGTTATTGTCGCCTGTTAAGAGCAGAACGTTACTGAAATAAAAGTTTAAACACGCACACACACGAGAAATATTGAGACATTCATTTAAAACACTTCATCACACATACTAACGTTACTCCGTTTTGCGTTTTTCCTTGTGTTCTCTTGTAATGTGTTATCAAACTATGCTTACTAACTACCGTCAGAAGTCAGTAAATCTTCTATTAAGTTGTCTCGATTTACTCGCATAGTACATGTACGTTTACGTACTTAGAAAGAAAAAAAAAACTTCTGACTTTCGTTACTGGTCAACTACTTTCAGCATTGCTGTTCATTACTATTATAACATTGCTCAACCAGATAAATACTCTTAATACAGACAAATAAATAATACAACAGAATGCAATACAATGCAGTTGTCGAATTTGCTCGTTTGACAATAAAAAAAAATTGTGAAAGAAGGTGCCAAGCAGCAATTTTTGCACTTCATATTTTACTAATATTTGACATTTATTCTATAACTAGCTGAATACCCGTGCTTCGCTACGGGACAGCAACAGGAAACGTGTTCTAAAATACACAGAGTGACAGTATAGGTCCTGTAAAGGTCATACGGCAAGATTTAGCACATAAACGAAACAAAATTGGTTACTAATTATTTCTTGAAATAGTTTACTCAAATATAAGCTGTTTTATGTATAGAGACGGTGACGTGCACAAGGTAGGCCAGCGAGGAGAAGAGGCACGCGCCGTCACCGCTCATCCGCACCACGCGGTGAGGGACCGTTACTTTGTGAATATAAATCCTTTCTTCCTCGGTCATAGTTTTACGTGTTTATTTAAAGAAGAATTCGTGGAAAAAGTATTAAAAAACTTTTATAAATAAAATAAAATAAAGTATGAAAATCAAAATCCTCAAAAAAGTGCTATAATATACCTTAGAATAACCTAACCAATTTAATTTAAAAAGATAAATAAATGGCAACTTATAAACGCTTTGTGGAAACTCGAAAACATCAAAACAAAACATGTACTTGAAAGTAAATTTATTTTACAAAGAAATGAAATGAATGGGTCTGAAAAACTATAAGAAATTTCGTGCTTGGACTAAAACATTTTTAAAACCGTAGCGTTCCCCTGTGGGGCAAGGATAACTTACATTCCAAATTTTAAGTGCCAAGTCCTCATGGTTCGGGAGCTTTCATGATGAGTGAGTCAGTGGTATTTGGTTTATATATACTGTATATATATATATATATATATAGAGAGAGAGAGAGAGAGAGAGAGAGAGAGAGAGAGAGAGAGAGAGAGATGGAAATAAATGTATCGTATAACATTCTAAGGTGCATTTTGAATTTGTGTTTAGTTATGCATTGGTCATAGCATTCTGGCAAAACCAAAGAAGTAGTGTTCTTTTACAACTGTTGTACATTTTTAATTTAGAATACTAATCTTTTGTATTTTTGTTGGTTTGTATTGTTTTTACCAAATAAAACTAGTTTTGGTACAAGCAAACCTGTTTATTTCTTATTAATAACTTTGAGCATGAACTATAAAATGATACTGGAACAAGTATAATTGACAGCCTATAAAGGTTATAAGCTAAGTTACTTGGGGAGGTGCATTTTTTAAAAAGTTTATAAAACAATTGTTAAAATATTATGCTTTATTGACATATTCATTTAACCTAATATAATTAATTTCACAGTGAATAAAAGTTTCATTCATTTTATATAAAAATATCATGCTCCACTGACAGACTGAGGAGATTGTTCCTCCCCCACACTATGCGACTCTTCAATTCCACCCAGGGGGGTAAACGTTAACATTATTCAAAGTTATTGTTATTTTTACCTGCATTTTTATTGCTGTTTAATTTAATATTGTTTTTTGTGTCCGAATGCTGCTGCTGGATTATGTGATTTTCCCCTTGAGATTAATTATCTATCTATCTATCTATCTATCTATCTATCTATCTATCTATCTATCATATTGTTTCAGGATATATTAATTTAGTGTATTAAGCATAATTAAATTGTTTTTGATAACAACAAATTTATTATGTGCAACCGATGTACATATATATATATATATATTTTATTTTAATCTGACATGCCATTTTTACAGTGTATAAATGAACAGAAAATAGGAGGTAGTATTCATGGGGCTGAAGTTTGCTTCAGTCTCATTAGTTAAAATTTCGATAAAGATTGATTACCATCTCATGACTGAGTCCATAGGTGACTAGGCAAACTAAGCAGTCGCCTAGGGAGGTCAAATTTGGAGACGGGATTTTTTTAAACTAAACTGGCTCCAACATTTTTTTAGATTATTTTTGTGTACTAGCAATGTTTGGCCTTGACCTGTGATGATCTGCACAAGCCCCTGATGGGTGGTCTTCCAAATCCTAGGTGGCACCACATTCAGAGGCTCCTGCCCTGCATGTACTTGTTTGTTAATTGTTTTCATTTACAGCTTCACTCAGTGCAGCAGAAATGCCAAAACCGCCCCTGGAGACACAAAACATCACATCTGAATGAAATGATAGGAAACACAAACTTTTCAAATCCTAAATCCTGCTTTAAAAAATGTACTTGTATATTGTGAATACCTGAGTTTAATCTGCATGCTCTTCCAGAGACACTTGACAAATATAAAAAACTAATACAAAATTTAAATAATTGAAATAATGCAAAAGAATAATGGATAATGACACCAATCCAGCAAAAGCATTCCTTTGTTTCTTGTTACCTTGCTCCTGCGCTTGTCATTTGTAAACTGATCTAATATCAAATTTCTTAATTCAAAGTAAATGTTGATGGTTTAATATTTTTAATTTGTTTACCTCTTTTAATTAACATAATATATTTAGGGACATAGCGGGCTGTCTGTTATCCTGAAAGGGAATGAGTGGACAGATGGATTAAAGAATGGATGGAGCAGCTCTGCATTGAAGTTACTTTATTGTGAGTTACAGTATATGTTTATTAAATGTAATGATTGACTTGTCAGAAACTGTATCGAAAATCTTTGAAAAACAGAACCTCTCTCACTTTTAGACACTTTGATGTTCCTACCCCATTGATGATTTTCTTGATGACGATGACCGTCTGCTGTTCCAGACTGTACATTGTTTGGCATGCTGGGTTTCTGGTCCTCTTCAATGATGCTGTCACCTGTGAGTGGTTTATTTGAACTTTAAGCTTGGGCAGTATCTGCAAATTAAAAAATTAAAAGTCCAAACACTGTAAAATTGTATTGTATAAGTCAAAAGACTTTGTGAATTTCCCCTTGGGATTAATAAAGTATCTATCTATCTATCTATCTATCTATCTATCTATCTATCTATCTATCTATCTATCTATCTATCTATCTATTTATCTATCTATCTATCTATCTATCTATCTAATCTAAATGCTAATATTTTTGTAAGACAACATGAGTAAAATTTAAACATTTTATGATTAGAGAAGAGTAATAAAGATAATTCTCTAATGAAACATGGAGGTAAGAATAAACTAATGTTATTGTTTCTTTCAATTTAGTACCATTTAAAGTAAACTGTAAGAATCCACAAACTGCCCAGATCAACAGGAACTTCACTCTTAATTGCACAACAGAGGGACGAAATAGTGACAAGCTCACTTTTTTTCAGTTCTATCTATCTATCTATCTATCTATCTATCTATCTATCTATCTATCTATCTATCTATCAGACATCCTTTGTACCTGAGGATAGTGTGCTTAACTGTACAATTGATGAGATGTTTTGGAGTTGAGGTAATGTCAGTTATTCCAGAAAAATGAACACAGGTACTCAATAAACATTCAAGGAACATCATACAAAAGAAAGAAGCTGAAGTTTAGTTTGGGTTTATTCTTGAAGAGAGTCATATTAAACATAAGGCCATTTCTCTCCCCCCACACTCTTAAAAATAAAGGTGCCTGAGATGTTCTTCAGAGCGATGCTGTAGGGGAACCAGTGTTGGTTCCTACAAGAACCATCTGCATGAAGCTTCCAGAAAGAACCTCTTTTTTATTTAGATCCATAACAAGCTCCGTACGGTCAATAACCAGTAACAGATGATAATAGATTTGCTATACTGTAGACTCTTACTGTGTACAATAACACAGGGTAAGTTCAGCTTTTTTTAATCTGTTAGTGTCCTGCTAGGCTGCCTACCATACATTAAAATATCAGTTTTGTATCCACATAGTAGCAGGTTTTTCAAAGAACAAAAGAACCACCTTCATGTGTAAAGAACTCGTCTTAGAATGAAATTGTACTTTGTCAAGCAATGGTTCTACAAAGACCCAGTCAAGAAGCATAAAGTGCCATTAACGGACCAGGATTTTTAAGAGTGCATCAGAAATGTGCAGCAATTAGATGAGGGCAACTATTCATATTTACTACATCTAGCAAGATGAAGAGTCACCACCAGGCACCCACAATGTTTCAAGTATTTGCCAATTTTGCTTTTCTTCTTTTTTCAGCACAATGATGTTTCATTTTTGTAAAGTGTGTGTGTTTGGAACCATTCTCACAATCGCATGCTGAATTTCTCCTCCTCCACATTTCCTGACATAATTGCTGTTGTTATTTTCAACATTTGTTAACAAAGTGCTGTAGTAATCCACCCTAAGACATTTTCATATGCCTTTTTTGATATGTTTTTGTTAAGCATTTTTGGTCAATAAATAAGACATTACTGTAACCCGAACACCAGACACAACTGCTACGAACACAGTTCCAAGTTAAAATAAATTTGTTTTTTATTTTACAAGAGTACCTTTACAGGCTTTTAAAGTAAGATCAATACCATATAAAATCACTAGAATGCTTCTCTCATCTCCTCAGTGAGCATCATCCTCTTCCTCCCAACTCTAACTTCCCAAATGAAGTGAGATTCCTCCTTTTATGGCGGACCCGGGAGCACTTCTTTGTCACACAGAATCTGCCCAAAATAGGGGGGACTCAAGGGCCTAATTAAAGTCAGCAGTCATCATGACATGAATGTGCATGGTGAAAATGAGGAAAGTAAATGTACCTTGCAGAAAAAACAAGTGAAAGTGAATGCAGTTGTGGGTTTGCACAATTTTGGACTTGCCTCCCATAAGGGATTGTTTATACTGCACAGTAGAGAGACGTCTGAAAGACGCTTCCATTCTACATTATTCTGCACAGATTGTGCTATCAAGTGCCTATTGAACTTTTCTTATTTTTGATATGTTGTGCTAATTTTTTTGTAAGACAGCATGGTAAAATTTAAACATTTTATGATTAGAGAAGAGTAATAAAGATAATTCTCTAATGAAACATGGAGGTAAGAATAAACTAATGTTATTGTTTCTTTCAATTTAGTACCATTTAAAGTAAACTGTAAGAATCCACAGACTGCGCAGATCAACAGGAACGTCACCCTTAATTGCACAACAGAGGGACGAAATAGCGACGAGCTCACATTTGTTCAGTGGTATAAGGGAGATTCTTTACTGGCTGTGTACACTGAGAACTCAAACCACAATGGGAATGATCAGTCAACAAGATTTGCACTGGACGAGAATCGAATCAGACAAGGAGACATCTCCCTAGACATAACAGATGTGCAAACATTTGACGAAGGCAACTATCACTATGCAGTTTCAACAAGAAAAGTGCTACGTGAAGGAGACGTATTTTTGAAAGTAAAACGTAAGTCGTTCTGTGTTTATTTGAAAATAAAATAGCATAAATTAGTTACAGACCTTGTCTTGATTGGAAATTTTGGAATTTGAAGTTGCAAGTTGTTCAGTTAGTTATCCTCATTTCAGTATGAGCTAGATTTTACACAAAGTTTGCCGTGGTTTTTCTCTATATCTGATAGAATTTACTAGATGCTTTCTTTTCATTGCTTATGCCCTTGCTGCAGTTCTACTTTCAGATGTAGTTTATTTCCTTAGCAAATGCTTTTATCCAAGCGACTTAAAAAAAGAGGACCACATAATCAAGTAAATGTCAGTCTGGGGGACTGTTTGGGAACAAGTGTTATAGGACAAGGGTACAAAAATGGCCATAGCAAGTAGAGAGCTTAGAAAAATGCAACTTACGTTTCCTAGGTTACAAAAACCTATCAAAGCTTTTATCAGATAGAAATTCAAAGAACAGCAGAGTCTTCAAATGCATCATAAACACTTTGACGGAGTCACACATGAACAGCCAGGAGTTACACATGAATGGAGTCTGGACTGAGATTTGATGTAATGTAGAGGTGGCATCACCAGAAATAGTTCATGAGCAGACTTGAGTGGTAAAAAAGGACCATACGACCTCTCAAGTGTGTCCCTATTCTGTGCCCTCCATAATATTTGGGACAAAGAGACATTATTCCTTGATTTACCCCTCTGCACCACAGTTTAAAATTACAAATCAAACAATTCAGAAGTGATTCAAGTGCACGCTTCAGACTTTCATTTAAGGGGATTTGCATACATTTTGATCACATCATATAGACATGACAGCACTTTTTCTACATGGTGCCAACTTTATATTATATTATATTATATTATATAATATTATATTATATATTACTGTATATTGGGCAGCACGGTGGCGCAGTGGTAGCGCTGCTGCCTCGCAGTTAGGAGTCCTGGGTTCGCTGCCCGGGTCCTCCCTGTATGGAGTTTGCATGTTCTCCCCGTGTCTGCGTGGGTTTCCTCCCACAGTCCAAAGACATGCAGGTTAGGTGCATTGGTGATCCTAAATTGGCCCTGGTGTGTGGCTGTCTGTGTCCTGTGGTGGGTTGACGCCCTGCCCAGGATTGGTTCCTGCCTTGCACCCTGTGTTGGCTAGGATTGGCTCCAGCAGACCCCTGTGACCCTGTGTTTGGATTCAGCGGATATATTATATTATATTATATTATATTATATTATATTATATTATATTATAAGTTACTAGTACACTATAAGAGTTCATTTGTCTAACCCCTGTGTTCATTGCAAGTTGGCAGATTGTTGCAATTCACTCCTGAAAGAGGGACAAAAGACCTTTCTACCAGACACCATGAAGATGGATGTCCTGCTTCTGCCCCTTGGTCCCCTATCCTCTTTCATTTTTTTAAAAAATAACAACATGGCTAACAGTTCCAGTTTGGCAATTACTAAAATCTAAATTCCTTTTACCGTCCTCCTTCCTCATATAATTCAGCATTGATGTTAAACACAGACAAATCAAAGGAGCAAACTGAACTATTTCCTAAATGAATATGATACAGTCCAACAAGCTCCTTGTAAATGTATGTTATCATCATTTATAGGATTCCATACTTGGTATCAAAAATTGAACTGGAAGGATTTTTTACACTTGAATTAGTGGCCAAACCATGACTGATTGAATGTGTTTTATTCTAATTTTTTGGTTTGCTTACTTCTCTTATAGTGCCTTATAAAGTTGAATGTCCAAGTCCACAGATAGCCTTCCCAAATACGAATACCTTAATAAACTGCACAATTAAGAACCTGAACAGTGATATGCTGATATATGTCTTCTGGACCAAAGATCACAATATTCTGGCCAGCTATCGAAGAACAAAAACTGAAGTAACACCAGTTCAACAATCCAGATTTTCTCTCAGCCAAGATA
>JANRMT010049829.1:17409806-17431851 GCA_026402145.1 Polypterus bichir lapradei
TTTTTTTTTTTAAATGAGTAAAGAAGGCGTTAACATTAATAAATTCCTCATAATATTACATTTGGATATGTCTTTAAAGTACTAACATAAGGCATAAAGCACATTTAAATATATTACAGAAGAATTTTTTTCATGATTTTCCAGGCTTTCTACACCTCAGCAGCACTGATCTTCTGTCTTCACGTGACACAATGAAAACTGGAGCTCATTGTGCGTTTTCCACTTTTCATAGCTCAAGAAGTCCCTAAAGTCAGGAAATGGAGAGTTGCCATAGTCTGTGCTGTAGGTGGAATTTTGGCTTGTGTGGTCATTGCTGCAGTTTTCCTCATTAGACGTAGAGGTAATGCTTTGATTCCAATTATTTATGTTATTATTATTTATTGTCACTCTGAAAGACTGGGTTTGAATCTTGTCACAGTCACTTTCACTGGGTAAATTGAACATTCATCTCACATCTACCACTGCATGGCCAAAAAAAATAAGACTTACTTAAGAGCCAATGATCGGATCATGATTGCAGTGCTTCAGATGTTACTGTGTTTTAGAAGAGGTAAATTGGCCTGTGGTAAAGAAAACAACTAGGGAGATTGCTGAACTGAATGGAATTGGGTTACGAACTGTCCCATGGATTGTTAAAACCTGGTGGGACAGTGGTGAACCATCAACTTCATGGAAGAAATATGGTCATTCCAAAATGTGAATGATCATGACTGGAGATCACTGAAACACTTGTTGAAGTCAAATCATAGAAAATCAACAGTAGAACTCACAGCTATGTTTAATAGTGAAAGTTCTACATGAGAATCGCAACAAGAACTTACAGGATTGGGACTAAACAGCTGTGCTTTCATATTCACATTCGTTAATGAGGCTAATCCTAAAAAAAACTTTTTCAGTTTGCTTGGGAATGTAAAGATTGGACCGTGAAGTAATGGGAAAAGATCATTAGGTCTGATGACTTCAGATTTACCCTATTCCTGAGCGAGGAGCGTATCAGGTAAGAAGTGAAGAGCACAAAGCAAAGGATCCATCATACATAGTGCCTACTGTACAAGTCTCTGTGGGCAGTGATATGATCTGGAGTTTCCTTAGTTGGTCTGGTCTAGGCACGGCAATATTATGCAGCAATAAAATGAAGTCAGCTGAATACATAAATGTACTGAATGACCAAATTATCCCATCAATGGATTTGTTTCCTCCCTGATGGCGCAGACATATTCCAGAATGACATTGTCAAGATTCTTTAGGCTCACATTGTAAAAGAGTAGTTAAGGGAGCATGAAGAATCCTTTCCACACATGAATTGGCCACCACAGAGTCCCTAACTTCTACCTTGTTGAAATCCTTTGTGATGTGGTGGAGAAGACTTGATGGAATGACTTACTTATCCCATCATCAGTACAAGACTTTGGAGAACAGTTAATCTAAATCTGGACAAACAGTAAATGTTAAGACATTAACCAAAACATTGCCATGACAAATGTGCACCGTAATCAAAGCTAATGGTGGTACAACAAAATATTAAAGTGTGCAACTTTTTTTTTTTTTTTTGGCCAGGCAGTGTATATAAGTTTTTTTATACACTCTAAAGATCTAAATTACATTTTAACTTGCCTATTGACTCTAAACAGGTTGGTGTGGCCATGATTGGACCCTTCCTTGCCTCAATTAAAAGTTCCATATCCTTTATATTCCAAATCGGGTTATGTGAAGGGATTTGGTTCTGCAGTATCTGCCAATATGCAAATGTATTCAGTGCATTTCAGTTTATTCTTCTATAGAACTGTTTTATTTGCACTCAGTGCTTTACATGATTTACTTAAAGAACTAATACAGATTAAATTTACTAAAAGAATAACTATATAAAGCTGACTATGAGAGTGCATGTTCTCCCTGTGTCTTTTTTTCCCAGGTAATCTAGCAAGCCACCCCACCCCACATCCCATGCACATAAGTGTTAAGTAAATTGGTGACTGTAAGCTGACCCCATGTGAGTCTGTGTGGGTGAATTCATGAGTGTGATAGGCTGGTGTTTTGTCCAAGATGGGTTCCTACTTTGTGCTCAGTATTGCCAGGATAAGGTCCAGCTCCCCATAACCCTGGAGTGGATTACACAGGAACAGATAAATGTAAGGATATAATATCTATATTTTATGTAAGAAATACTAGGAACATATTCTCTTGTTCTCTATGTTTCTGTTATATGATCTCTCAACTTGTAACTGACTTTTTTGATGTCTGCCTGCTTTCTGTGCAATTGTGCATCTGAAAGTAACACTACGGTTTGATTTTTAAAATTATAAGATCCTTGATAACTGGCCTATACTTCCTATGATTAACTGCAGTGGTAATGCAATACCCAGTCTCACAGGTATAATAATAAAATGTTGTTATACATGTATTTTCTATTATTTTAAGGGGTTTTATTATGTAGAATTTATTTTAAATTGTAATTAATTGTGGCAGTAATTTTCTGCTTCCATTGTTCCCGTTCTTTGTTTACATGACATGGGAGGCTCGTCACATATCCTCAGCCATCCCATTCATGATATTACAAGGAAGTTATGGAATAAATATAGCAGCAGTACCAAGAATAAAAAGCCAAAACCTTTATCATTGTTGTTTTTTAAACAAGTATTCAAAGTGCTAAGATTTGGTTTTTAGTTTTTAAACCCCATTTCTTTGAATTTTATTTGAAGAAAATATTCCATACAATCAAGTGAACTTATACAAGAAATCCTAACATAGCAAAATTCAACCCACACCCATGAGAAAGAGAGGAGAGCCAACAGCATGAGCAGAAATCCATCCATCCATCCATTACAGTATCCAACCTGCTATATCCTAACTACAGGGTCACGGGCGTTTGCTGGAGCCAATCCTAGCCAACACAGAGCACAAGGCAGGAAACAAACCCTGGGCACGATGTCAGCCCACCGCAGGGCACACATCCAAACACCAAGCACACAATAGGGACAATTTAGGATCGCCAATGCACCTAACCTGCATGTCTTTGGACTGTGGGAGGAAACACACGCAGACACGAGGAGAACATGCAGACTCCACTTAGGGAGGGCCCGGGAAGCAAACCTGGGTCTCCCAACTGCGAGGCAGCAGCGCTACCACTCCGCCACCGTGCTGCCCATGAGCAAAAATATTTAGGCAAAAAAAAAAATATATATATTATATATTATATTATATATATATATAACAGACACATTTGTCTCCACTTTCTGTGTTTGTCCTCATGTTTTGTTTACTCGGTTTATTGTTGTCCTTCTGATTTTGACCTTACCTGTCCCTTACTATATTTTGAGACTAACGTTGACATCTCACGGTCATTTCTCTTTCTCATAATAATGCTTGTAAACAAGAGTCTTATTACAGTAGGCCATGAATTCGTCTGTGTTTATAGAATATTTCAAAACTAAACAAATTAAGCTACAATGAAAGTCTTTGGACTGCAGAAGGAAAATCAAACTGCACAGAAATGTCCACAAATAAAATATGAAAAGTCCACACCAAGTCACTTGGGTTCTGAATCAAACCAATAATGCTGGATATGTAGCCAGTACCTCTAGTTACTGTACCACCATACTGCCACTGTCATCACTACCCTTAGAAACATTGATTAAAAAAAAGACAAGAAAACTGAACATAGACATCGTGGTGATTATGAATGACAAATATATAGATCTCATGAGAAGTCAAGCATAATGACACCTTTTACTGACTAACGGAAAAGATTACAATATGTAAGCTTTTGAGGCAACTCAGGCCCCTTCTTCAGGCTTCAGGTTGATTACATTTTGTCTGAAGAAGGGGTCTGAGTTGCTTCAAAAGATTACATATTGTAATCTTTTCCGTTAGTCAGTAAAAGGTGTCATTATGCTTGACTTCTCATTACATCCAAAATGGCTAACATGGTACAACACCCTCGTACTACAAATATACAGATCCAAAGTCAAGTAGAACTTCACGTG
The DNA here is from genome assembly GCA_026402145.1 of Polypterus bichir lapradei. Taxonomy (NCBI): domain Eukaryota; kingdom Metazoa; phylum Chordata; class Cladistia; order Polypteriformes; family Polypteridae; genus Polypterus; species Polypterus bichir. Next base: position 17,413,790 of record JANRMT010049829.1, read on the forward strand.
AAGAATCCAAGTTAAGCACAAACCTTTCTTTGAAAGTTAATGTAAAATATATATCTCTGATGAAGGTCTGTTTCATATATTTTTGATAAACATTTCCAAATATATAGTTTCTTCCAATTACTCTGCTTTCTTGACTTAGGTACCACTGCGACTGAAGTCTCCACAAGGAGACCAGAGAGTCTTCAGCTTGAAGAGCGTGAACCACAGAATGAGGAATCATCTCCACTGGATGAATGACAAAGACGCAGAGCCTTAACAGCCTGAATAGGGTCAGCTGCATTTCCTATTTCTAATGGCCTTTGCTGCAAAAATCTATATATATGGTCCTACAGAGAGTTGAAGGTTTTAAAGATGAATGTGGAAATTTTCGACCTCATTCTAGTAAAACGTCTTAAATCTCAGCTCACTCAAAAGGATAAAACTGTTATGTTTTATCCAAGGTTCCTTCCCTGGCTTATGTTCCTTTTCTTTGTCTTTTTTGTTCATTATGTTTTTGTTCATTATTCACTTTAATGAATTAAATGAATGAGTGGATGGACTAGAATCAAAGACATAGGATTACTGCTTGAAAAATGGCGCATCTGTTAGGCTATGCCTTTACGTTTGTCTTGCCCCGTTCATTGAGGTTGTGGGATATTTTTGTGTTTTTTGTTTATTTTGTGACACTAGTCATACGCGGTTTTCCAGCCGCGTTAGTGTACAATCGCATTTCGTTGATCAACATTAGATCAGCAATGGAAAATTTCTCTCAGTATTACAACTATACCTTTTTTTCCTCCGCCTTTTGTGAATGCTAGTTTTTCAGCGGCTTTTCCTCACTGTTGGTTAACGGCACCCGAGTCAACCTGCGGTCCCGTCGGAGGAAACGTGGAAAAAGGGCAGGTGTGCATGCAAGGTTTCGGTGTCTATGTCGCTGTGTTTCTGATGTGGATCATCCATCTTTATCTAAGGATTATCTGAGCAGGCCGACGTGCTTGAGACCTGTTCTGCCAGGATTACCTGACATTTTGCTTCCCGCTCCCCATCCGAGACGCCGAGGGAGTAATCCCGGACTTCTCCGTGCTATCCCTCGTGTTCCAGAAAATGCTAATTTGACGGCCGCTGTTTCTCTACCAGCTAAGGTAGCACGGAATTAATGCACGCTCTATCGCAAACAAGTCATTTACTTTGAATGACTTTTTTACTACTAATAAATTGGATTTCATGTTCCTGACAGAGACTTGGCAGCGTGATTCTGATTTTACTAATCTGATAGAATTGTGTCCCGAGGACTGCTCTTTCATTAGCACACCGGCCGTGGAGGCGGGATCGCCATGGTTTTTAAGAAGTTATTTTTATGTCATTCTGTTCCTACCATTTCATATAAGACTTGTGAACTTCTGATTGTTAAAGTTGGGTGTGTAACCCCAATATATTGTATTTTAATTTATCGTCCACCTTGTGCAATTAGTCCTTTTCTTACTGATTTTCAAGATTTTGTATCCACCATTATTAAGATGGATAGAATAATAATGCTTGGTGACTTCAACATCCATGTGGATGATATTTTATGTAGTGTGGCTTCTGAATTTCTGTGTATCACCGACTCTTTTAATTTTGTTCAACATGTTGTTGGCCCTACTCATAGTGGGGGATATACATTGGCTTTGGTTTTTCCTTATGGAGTTGGCTTGAATGATGTTACAATTTGTAATGTAACCTTTAGTGATCATAAGTGTGTTTTGTTTGACTTGTCTTCAAATTTAGAGCTGTCACCCTGTGTTAACTTTAGGCGTACTCGTTTTAATAATGAGTCAGTGATTAATCAGTTTGTCGATTTGTTTGTGGCATCGGATGCCGGCAGTAATATTGATAATGTTGAGTCAGCAGTTCAATGTTTTAATGACCATTGTACTGATATTTTGAATAAGATTGCTCCTCTTAAAATCAGGCAGTGTTCTGTTACCCAGTCAGTTCCTAGGATGAATGACTCAAATTGTAATATTAGGCGTTCCTGCCGAAAAGTGGAGCGCCTATGGAAGTCTACTAATCTGGAAGTTCATCATTCATACTTAAAGGATTTACTTGTTTCTTTTAATTCTTTGGTTAGGGATGCTAGAACATTTTATTTTTCTAATCTTATTCAGACTCACAAGTGTAATCCCAAAGTGCTATTTAATACTATTCACAATATTATTTCTCCATCTCAATCTGTTACTCAGGTTTTTTCTGATAGTGACTGTAATCATTTTCTTACATTTTTTATTGGCAAGGTTAATGTTGTTTGGGGTAATATTATTCCAGCTGTCTTTCCTAGTGGTCTCATTCACTCATGTTCTGAGTCTTGTGTTCTCAGAAGTGTCACTTTCGGATCTATCTGACTTGCTCAGGAATATGAAACCTTCATCATGTCCTTCTGACCTGTTGTCAACGTCATTAATGTTAAATCTTTGATTTTGTCGATATACAGTATTTAAAATATTATTGTTTGTTATTTTTAAAAATATTTATGTACTGTTTCTTTAAATGTTTTATAATCCCTCTATTTTGTTGGTGGTCCAGAAGAGCTATTGGGTAAAGACATAGTGTGTTTAATGTAATATATGCTGTTGTAGCACAAGTCTGGCATTTAATATGATAAGTACTCATGTATTTATGCAGTCATAAAAATGTATTATAAACAGAAAAAATGCAATACAACTCATCAAGGCTTCCATCAAAACATGAATACAAATGAGCTTCGTAATGTGCAATAAAACACCACAAACTTTCCAAGAAGTAATGAAATGATGATAAAACAAAGAAAAACAAAGTATTAACAAACTCTGCAACAGTAACACATGGCAAATCAATCTGACAATATTGTTAAAAGTGTAAAGAAAATGTTACAAGCCCATTATTAGATTTGTTTTGTAGAGACAATTAGTTAAAATACCGTGACCCTTAAAAATACATACATATTTCCAAAAATACTTATAATCCCCATAAAAAAATAAACCATTTAAATTAGGGGTGTCAAACTCCAGTCCTGGTGGGCTGCAGTGGCTACTGATTTTCATTCTAACCCTCTTCCTAATCACTGACCAGTTTTCACTGCTAATTAACTTCTTTTCCATTCATTTTAATAGACCTGTTTTTAAGGATTTAATCCTCTGAATTTATTCCTTTCTTACTTAAATGACAGCCAAACAGAAATGAGCCAATGGATGACCTGCTAAACTGGGATTTCAAACTCCAACGAATCTCTTAATGAGAAACTGATTCTTGCTGTCAGTTAAACCCATTCTTTAATTCAAAGGCTTGTTGCTGCTCTCATTCTGCCACAGCAGACATTTCCAAAACTGTTGATATTCTGTTTTTTTCTAAGAACAGCATTATAAACTTACAGATGGCTTAACGTCTATTACAGAGCTGATTGTGTGGCGATCGGTTACTTAGCGAAAGAAAAGGAAGGACATGAATTGGAGGTTAGTACGTACACTGTAAAAAAAGAAATCTTGCATGTGTGAAAAATAATAATAAAAAATAGCTAACTATACGCAAAATAATCATTACCTTAATTAATAAAAATGGGTTTTACCCTTTTTCTTGATTATTTTAATTCTAATTCAATAAAAAAATTAATAATGTTAACTTATTATTTTTCTCAAAATGTAAACATTTTTTATAACTTATTCTATGTAAAAAAAATATACTGTGAATTGAACACATTTAAGTTAAGTTAAATTTAATGACAGGGCACTTCCTCTCACATCGAAATGTGAGAGGAAGTGCCGTGTCATTACATTGATTTCTTGGTCTTTACAACAACGCATTCAGCTGTAACGCTTATCCATAATAAGAGCTATTTTACTACGAATGTGTAAGTATAAAGCATATTAATTCCGTAATGAATAACTAGTATTTCATCTCATATAGTTACAGATGTAAGCATTTGTTGTTTTCACAAAACCTTTCCCTTCATGTGGGAAACATGGCGGGCAAGGTAGCGTCTTTCTAACAACTTACCTCGTTGGTTTGCTTTAAAAAGCAAGCACATTTCTCGGATAGTTACGTATGTTCATATGTTTTTGGTTTTTTTTTATCGTTTAAAACTTTTATCTTACACAGAAAAAGAAAATGACAATTTGAGATAAGTTTGAGAACGATATGGCGTTTGTCCTAAACTACGACCTGTAAACAACATGTAATGACGTTTGCCTAACCGTCACGGTATTATTTGACCTCTTATTTAATTAGTGTTCTACATAGGCCATGTATTTTCTGGTTAATTTTTAACACTGTGATTTATTTAGCGATGTTTGATTTCCCAATTTATTTCAGGATTTTCGCAATCGCGTAGTGAAAAGGCGGCCATTCATTTAAGAGGACATGTTGGCGTAAATGCAGGAAGTGTTTGAAGAGCGGTGCCTGCTGCAGGATTTCACGCTGTCACTCTCTGTTTCCTTCCCGTTTACCACTCATTCCTGGGACATTATTTGATTGAGATATACTTTTTGAAGAAAGTTTAAAAAAAGAAAAGACAATTTTCATTGACATTTGAATGTCAGTAATTCAGTAAAAATTGTCCTCAGACATTTGATTTAATTTTCCTTTGAAAATATAACTCCGTTGTTGTGACTATCTCTGTATGTTCAAATAAGTAAAGATATATGGATTATTAGCATGTATTTGTTAAGTCATTACTGTCCAGCGTTGCATACTCACTTTTTTTGAGTACTTTAATTCAAATGAAAATCGGAGTAAAATGAAACCATTTTTGCCACTACTTATATTTAATCAAACTCATTTATTTTAGGTAAATTTGAGTTAATTAATAAATTAAGTTTACTCAATAGTGCAGTATATTAAATCTACTCAAAAATATTGCTTGTAATTTGTTGCCTTATTTTTTTTAAGTAATTTTAGCACAGTATTTTTTACAGTGTATGAAAGAGACAGTACTGCCGGGGCAGCCTTAGGCATGTGCAAAATCCCAGGGGTCGCCACACCAATATATATTGAATATAAAACAGAAAGAGAAAATAACAACACAGCTAAAAACGCAGCAGCAAATTTTGGCAAAAGTTAAAAGCCTTTGTCATGAGGACGAGGCGGCTATGCAGTGTCCGCAACGGACGTGGCCATCCACCGTGCATAAGATAGCATATTGACATTGGCGGGCAAAGGGGCCACCAATTCTTTCTCTGCCCAGGGCCGCCCCTGAGTACTGCTGCAGTAAATTATTTCATTAAAGGTCGTGCACAGTCACTGCGCCACTGTGTTCCCATGTTTAATAACTTTAACTCCTATCATCATGAAAATGATATCACGTTTACATCTCAGTATTTTAGTTATTCAGAGAGCTGTAATATCACGAATGTAATGGATTCTGTGTCCTGTCAAAGGAAGAGAAAGCCGGTTTAAGAAGCACGTAGTGATTCACACACATAGAGCACATAGAAGAACACATACAAAACAAAGCATTTAACGTGCTACTTTAATTACGATGTGATTTTTGAGAAACTGGTTAATTAAACGATTTTAAGATGAAGTTTATGATGTTCTACTTTAATGACAAAATAAACTACGTGATTAAAGTGGAAATTTCGAGATTGAAGTTGACATTTCATGCTCCTTCCCAGTGACCCGACATTTGCGCGATAGACATATGAGCGCCGACAAAATAGCGCCCATTAAAACGCGCCGACAAAATCGCGAAAGTTTCATTAAATATGCATTACTAGTTTAAAGTATATATAATAATGTTTATTTTAGAAGTCAATATTATGAGACACGGCACGCAGATTGTCCTTAAGATCACGCCCTGCATATGTAAGAAGAATTGCAGCAAGACGTCTTGATAGTTGAGCGTATTTAGACTTGCTGGCTGCCTGACTCTGGTAATTCCGCTTTGTATACGATTGCGTCTCTCAATCGACCAACGTAATTGTCCTCCCAGTAATCATAAACATTCTGGAGATTGTCGGGTCTACTCTCACTCAGTTCATCGAAAGCGGACCCAACATCTTCCGGAGGAGCGAAACTCAGTGCAATTAGCATCTTTGAATACAGTTATAACCTAGAACATAATGTGCACGTACGCGTCCAACTCTCTTGGCCTCTCTCGCGATTTTGTTGTGGCGATTTTGTCGGCGCGCATTTGTTGAAAACCAGTTAGTGAGTTTGTCAGCGCGAGTTTGTCCATCGCGGTTTTGTCGGGGCTAATATGTCTATTGCGCTTTTGTCGGTGAACCCTTTTTCCCTACTGTGTCCCTTTTTTTCTCTGTACCCTAATAAGCTTTCATACGACACTCAGACGGTGGGCTACGACTCACCTTTTCATGGCGACTTTGATATCTGACAACTTCTTTTTTTATTTTGGGCACTGTGCGACTTTGTGAACTTGAACTTTCAAATTTCTCCAACACGCTATGTCAGTCGATCAACTTCCTTTTGTTGTTTATATCACTGTTTAAACCAACAAATAGTACGTTTTTTCTTTGCCTCCACTTAGTATTCACTGAAATTCTTCTATATTCCCTCTTGCTTTTCCCATTGTCTTTTCACAGAACACTGAGCTTAAGGGCTATTTATATTTATTTGCATATTCAAAGAGGCGTAATTGTTGGGGCGGGACAGCAGGCGCGTACACGAGCGTTACTTTTCATACTGACCGGGATTTATGTAGCGGAAGAACGTGGAAGTTGGCGAAAGCACAGATTTATGCATCTGGATTTTTCTGTGCGTACTTCCTCACTGCAACACTCAGTTGGCCATTGATCTCCTCATAGAGATGGCTTGAGACCGTTTCTAGGCCAATTTATAGAGGTGGGTGAATTAGTCTTTTAAAGAGTTAACACCCTCCTTATTCCCAAACCACGTGTTACTATTTGGGCCAACCATCATATTTATCCGTCCTACATTTCATAGCCAGTTTTTTCAGTTTGTTTCTTATTGTTAGCATAAACATATGCTGTATAACAATCCAGCCATCCATTTGCTTAACCTGCTTATCCAGGGCAGGGTCTCAGAGTAAATATATTTAATTTTTTTTTTTTTTTTTTTTTTTACTATAATGTCTTTTAGATAGAGCTAAATGCAAAGATTAAGGATGTAAATGGTGAGTCTTTTTTAAAAGTATTCTACAATATAGGAATGTAGTAGGCAGGCTAAATTTTGTAACTTCCTTATCTTGTATTTAGAATTAAAATTAAGCTGTTTAAAAATGCTAAGAAAAGTATCCATGTTTTTTTAAACTCAAATAATGAGAGCTTAAGTATGTAAATATTAATAGCTTATGTCTGCTTGTAAAAATCCTTTTATGGATGTGAAAATGTATATAATGTCAACAGCAAAACAACATAAAAGTAATTCCTGTTATGTAAATATTATCCATTAAAGAAAAACCTTTATAAACATATTACATACTGTGTATGATGTTTTCTTGTGTTTTCTTCAGTTTTTTTTGGTTATTGCATATTTTTTTTTTTTTTTTTGGGGGGGGGTATCAAATAAAAATTAAAAGAAACCTAACCTTAGGGTTAGGGTTAGGGAAAACAGAATCCCCATGAGCTCTGATTACACTGCTCGAATCATGAGCTTTGTGTCTCTCTCTGCTTATGGGGTTTCAGGAAGCACTGGCCATCTTATACCAATTTGTTTTGGGCTAATATCTTGTCTCCTCCCTGTGTTCTTTTATTGATTCTTTATGTATTCCCCTATATGGTGCCCCCCATCCAAGTAAGTCTTATTCTATTTCTATTTCCTTGATTGTGTTATTTTTCTTATTTTATGTCATGTCAGAAGGTTAACTCGTACAACGCTGTGACTCCAATGGATGTACTGCCTTGGTTGGCTTGAGTTCATCCCTGGTCCTTATTCTGTGGTTCCCAAAAATGTTCCGCCTTGGTGGGCTTAAGTTCATCTTTGGTCCCATAATTGTGGTTCCAGGGGATGTTTTGTCTTGGCGGGCCTGAGTTCATCCCCTGTCCCTGTTCCTCCGTACGTGTTTCCCTTCCTATCCTTATGTCAAGTTTTTCTTATATTTGTCCTATTTTTCCTACCTCTGCCTGATATTTGTTTTTTTTTTTTTTTTTTTTTTTCCTATTTCATATTTTTTGGGAATTCTGCTCACAGTCCGGGTAGTTCCATTGGATGTCCTGCCTGGATGGGCTTGGTTTCATCCCTGGTCCTATCCTTTTCCTGTTTGCTTATTCCTTACCCCCCTTTTTTTGTTTCTGCTTATGCTATTCTCCTTTATTTATTCCATTTTTATGTACTCTGATGTGGCTCCAAGAGTTGTTCTGCCCGGGTGGGCTTGACTCTCGGTCCCGTTTCGTCTGTACCTGTCTGATAATTTTTCTATACTATATTTAACCCTAACCTCGAAAGCTTGCATATTGTAATCTTTTTAGTTAGCCAATAAAAGGTGTCATTTTGCTTGGCTCTTCTCTACAAAGAAAAAAGGAGCAATTACATTTTTTTATGAGGTAACAGGTAAAATGATTGACCCCCTCGTGAATATCCTCTCCTACTTCTCTACTCCAGATCTGTGAAGAATGTTGGGTAAAAAGAGAAAAGGAAAGAGAAAAAAGAGTAGGACCAGAATGTCTATCAGGGAAGACAACAAGACAGCAGGGAAAGAAGGCTAAAAACGCTTGGCTGTTTAATAGAATAAAGGTGGTTTGGGGTTGGTCCGCTGACCATACAGTTCCCAACAAACTTGACAAAAGAAATCCAGTTACTGATGTTGGGACTGAAAGACTCATTGATCCACAGAGTCCAGATTTCAAAAAGAATTAGCTTATAAAAACAGGAATATCAGAGGTTAGAAGAGAGAGATAGAGACCCAAGGAATTTCCAGCCAGAGGCTGCAGCCATTTTGGCTGCAACGGTGATGACCACTTTTCCAATTTTTATAACAATACTGGAGATCCTAAAGATTCTGTCAGAAATTGAAACAAAACCAAAAAGTTCCACTGTGCTTGGAGCATGTGTATTCTAAACAGCATTAAGAAACAGGAAAGGTGAGTTGCTAGTAATGAGTTGAGCGACTTTTCACACAATGTGTGTTCTTGTGAAGAAAGCAATAATGGGCTTGATGGTATGTTTTGGTATGTCTTTATATGTATGCTATTTCTATTTGTTGAACCATGAGATACAGTATGTGCTGTGGTTGTTTTTGTAGTATGATATAAGCTTTGCAATTACGATAGGCAACAGGCATTCATAATCCTAAAGATGCATGTGAGACAGAAATAACTTCAAAGCACTTGGAGTGTAGATATCCTCACCCTCATCTGCAGGAAAATTAAAACATTAAAGGCTAGTTACTTGGTGATGGTAATGGATTATATGGTGTTCTATCTAGTAAGTTCTCCTGAGGAAAAAAATGCTGTAAAACCTCTGTTCCATCCTTACCATCAAGCTGGTTCAGGTGGACTCCTCCCTTCATTTCCCTTCCCCGCCACCTTTCCACAAGTCCATCACAGAGCAATCGGTAGCAGCAGCAACTGTGGTGGCAGCAATCTGACAGATGAGTGAAGAAACGTTTTCCATTCTCAACGACCTAGTCAGACACAGGGTGGCAGCAGCTGCCATGAAAGAAGATTCTTCCCACATTGTATTGTCTGCCAAGCAAGTAAATGTAAATGTATTGCAAGAGAACATATCCGGTGCAGCATGGATGAAAATCACTTGCCACACAAGCATTTTAACAGGAAGTCTAGTGAGGCAGAATGAATATGTATTACGATACTGACTGATTATTTTTGCCTTTTTGCTTCTCACAGTACAGGATTTCATTTCAGTAAAAAAAAAGCTTCTGAAATATAGTTGTGAGGGCTTTCTCTTACCAGTGATTTTCACATGATGCAAAATGGAATGGTGCAATGTTAAAATGATGACTGTGAAATGAATAGCATTTTATTTCTTATATATAATACTTGCCCTGCAGTGGGCTGGCACCCTGCCCAGGGTTTGCTTCCTGCCTTGTGCCCTGTGTTGGCTGGGATTGGCTCCAGCAGACCCCTGTGACCCTGTAGTTAGGATATAGCAGGTTGGATAACTAGAAGGATGGATGGATATAAAATACTGTCAGTCAGGGTCAGTGAGAAAACAGGGAAAGACTGTAGCCAAGAATTTTAAGGGGCATGCTTAACAATGCTCACTGACATTTTGATCAGTATAATTATCTATAATTGTATAATTAAAATATGTAGTCATTCTGCCCCATACCACCCAGCAGGACACCCCCATTCGCCTAGAGAATGGCACCTATAGGACCTCCTCCACTCTGCTGGTGAGCACTACACTGTGGACACCCGGGACAGAGATTGGATGTGAGACAAATCACATGTCAATGACAAGACCACTGAAGAAGTATATTAGGAGACCATTCGAGACATGTAAGGGTGCAAATTGTTATTAAACTTCATTTAAATCATAACTGCAGTTTATTTTTCAAATGTGTGTTTTTATAGTGTGAATTACTTAATGATGTAACATGCATGAATGTTTTTATTTAACATTTGGTTCTTCTAGTGTGTTGATGGACTGCACTGCTGTGCATTAATAAAATAACACTTCAAGCCAAAATCAGATTTCAAATGTATTTTTTCTTCTTTCTTCTTTTGTGTGCAACTCACTCAACTTTAAAACTTGAATATTTATTTGCTGTTCTTTCTCTGCCAATAATCCTGGGTTGCATGTACGTCAGTGTGAATTTCATCAGAACCACAGCAGCATCAGGTAACAACCAGAGAAATGTTAGCTTCCAACAAGTTAAAATGCACGTGTCTTGGATGGATCAGAGTTTATTTAGACCGCTGGAAAAGCCACTCATTGGCCTCACATTCGTGTGAGTCAGTTAATTTGAATTTTGAGAAGCAATTCAGAACACAATTTTCTATTTGCTGAATGGATTTTAGCGTTTTTTCATTTTTTTTTTTAAATATAGTAGATTGTTTTTTGTGATTTTTAATACAATAGGCAACAATTTAGAAAAGGACGGTATTAATAATAAAACTAGACATGTTCAGAAAATGAATGGATGGATAGTAATAATATATTCAATTTATTTCATAAAACATCTGAAACAACAAAGTCACTTTCAGTATAATAAACATAAATGCACAGTCAGTTGTCCAACCTGCTATATACCAACACAGGGTCACAGGAGCCAATCAAAGGGGGCAAGGCAGGAGCAAATCCTGGGCAGGGCGCCAGCCCACAAACACACACCCAGACACCAAGCACACACTAGGGACAAATTAGGAATCGTCAATGCACTTAACCTGCATGTCTTTGGACTGTGGGAGGAAACCAGAGCACCTGTAGGAAAACCGAGTACCCGTAGGAAACCCATGCAGACACAGGGAGAACATGCAAACTCCACGCAGGGAGGACCTGGGAAGCGAACCCGGGTCTCCTAACTGTGAGGCAGCAGCTCTAACACTGCTCCACCATGCCACCCTTATAAATGCACAGCATAGTAAAAATAACATAACATTTTAATGGAACATATAAAGAGTGTACCCTTCATATGTAATACATTTGGAGTGTAACCTTATAAATACATCGATAACACTTTAGGTATCCTTTATAAGTAGCTACTAACAGTCTGTAGGTTATCAAAATACTATTCGACTTTTTAACATGATACAAAATAATAAAAAATGATAGTAGCACATTTCAAGAGTCTTATTATTGTTAATAATAACTTATTATTGTTAGTGACAAACACTTCTTTGGGTCTTCATAACACTTAACAAAGCAGCAGTAAAGTTTTATTCAACTCTGCAATGTCACCATCTAAACAACATTTCTTTGCCATGTTCCTCTTTGTTAGTTTTGGCCCATCATTAACTTTAATAATTTTTTTGCTGTATTTTGTTTGCTTGTATACCATCTATAATGGTCATCCTAGCTCAGAAACCTGAAGGTTTTTAGTAAACTGACCTAACATTAGAAAAGCAATAAAAAAGAACTATGCAAAAACGTTTTTGATTTCTGTACAGCTGCTACATATTTTGAACACTGCCATGCCTTTCAGAACAGTTTTGACCTGCCATTGTCTTTCATCCATTTTCAACTGTCTTTACAATATGCTTGTTTTTTGCAACCTTAAAATCCTAAATATCATCGTTTCAGCTCAGAAGTGTAAAGGCTTTTATTAAAGTGTCTCAACTTTACAAAAAGTAAATAAGTTTCCAAATATCGCATCTGTGTACAGAAGCAGCACAGTTTAAACACTGCCATCTGTTTTCGGTCAGTTTTGACCCACCACCGACTTGAATACATTTTCTGCTCATACAAATATCCTGGTAATATCCTGTGGCAATAAGACTGTATAATTCTTCCTCATTCTATAGGTGATCCTTCTCATCATCACATGCTGCTATCTCATTTTTTTATAGCATAAACACTAGCCACTTTTCATTACCACTTGCACTAATAATCTATAATTTTATTATATCTGTTATAGTTGTTTGTTGCTCTGCACAAATTAGTTATATAGTTATAATACAAACTATTAGTTATAGTTATTTGATATTTTGTTTAGAGTTATTTTGTTATTCTGTTTATTTAGTTATTCTGTTTGCACTATTATTACTGGTCTTTTTAACTCTTTATTACCTTATCTTTATTCCTCTTGTTGCACTGAGCATGTATATGACAAAAGAATTTTCCTCGGGATAAATAAAATTCTAATCTAATCTAATCTAATCTAACACGTTACCCTGGACATCAAATTTTCACCCCAAACCTATTTTATATTGATTGACCATGTTAATCTGTAGTACAGGTGACATTTAGGAAGTTAGTAACATAAGTTTAGGTACTGCAAAAATGCATCTATTACTCATTAACTATTATCTAACAAGGCATGACAAACACTTCTTTGGGTCTTCATAACATTTACAAAGCATCAGTAAAGTGATTTTTTTATCTCTGCAATGTGACCTGCTAACAAAATGTCACTTTGTGGTGATCTGATGTGGATTAACTAAGACATATTTCTCTTGACGATACGTATTTAGTACCAGATCTGTGATTCTTTCATATTAGCAAGTCATTTTACCATCATGTCAATATGCCACACAGCACTGAGATGAATGACCCATCTACTGATATTTTATGAAGACCAAAAAAAACCTTTGTTAAGTTCTTGTTATGTAAATGACTAAATGATGATTATTTACAGTACCTAAAGTGTTGTTAAAGAAGTTATGCATTGGGTTTTGTGTGTGTGTGACAGCAAGAATAAAGGGGACAGATCTGCACCACTGCTTAAATCAATTGGCCTGACTATGTGTCTGCCAGCAAGTCTCAGAAAACATCCTGGCATGAGTTGGGTTACAGAGTCAGGGAAAGTGAGTGCTGATGGTGTTTCCTCTGAACCCAAAATGTTTTCATCCTTTTTATTTTTTTTATTGTATTTATTAAGAGTTTCAAAAACAAATTAAGTCACTTTTCTACATAGCCACCTTCTCCCAGTGCCATTCCAACTTTTTAATGCCCAATTACTACTCCTCCCACCTACACTGTTACCAACAAAAATATAAAAGTGCGGAAGCATTTTAAACATCCCTCGTATTTCATTTTTACTTGCCTACAATGTTACAACATCACTGCTTACCTTATAAAAAAAAGTTCAACTTATTCACTCTAAACTCAGAGTGGCAAAAATATAATTGGTTTTCTTGGTGATGGTATCAATTATCAATCCCATTTTAACAGCCTACATCCCACAAGTTAGAATGCAGATCCTAAGTAACTGCTCCTTTTGTCATGTATAAAAGATTAAATGAAGTAAGCTATGCTAGCATAAATAAAATAACACTAGGTAGTTCAGCATGAAACTGTTCCAGTTAAGTAGATGACACAATATATTGATTTAGCTACAGCTGACCACAAACAGGTGTGGTTAGCAAAGGTGTTAAAGGAATAAATAAAATGTAATGGTTATCCCCATGCTGAAAAAACAGAAAAGATCAGAAACACAACATTTCAACTTCATAGCCTTCATCCGGTGTTTATTGTCAGCAGACATGGCTTTGTTTTCACCATCAGATAACACGCTTTTGTAAAGATGTGGTATGAATGTGCACTTTACTGAAAATTTCAGACCAGACATTGCATTACTTTAACATTTTGAGCAGCATGTCTTCATAGTGTTCATTGTAACATCAGTAACTGCTGCCATTTTGACAGATTCATTCTGGAGTGCACTGAGTTTAATTGTTTTGTCAATTACTGTACTTTGTGAATGTTCTCAGTGAAAGATATGAATAGAATCAAATGCTTTATTAATTTATTTTCTTGTTTAAGGTGTTAAACAAGACAATAACATCTAAATGTAAATTTTAAAATCCCATTCTTCTTATTTAAATATTATGAAAAGAGTTTAAACCATTCCTTGGAATTTTATAGAGACTGATGCCTGGAATATTTGAGATGAGACGTGGCTTCTTGTCAAATTGTCTTTGATTACGGGGATAGATGCATGAATGTTTCTTTTATTGGAAGTAAACTGAATAATATTAATTAAGCATATAGACAATAGTTATTTTTAATCAGTAACTCATTTATTTTTCTTTTATAGTCATTGTTTGTTTGTTTCTTACTATTAATGTAAATACAGTATACCTATATGATTTTTATTTCACATTCCTTCAGATGCCACTAAATCCATAAATGAAGACACCATTGAAATGGTAAGTTTTCTCAAAGATAAAATCTTAAACTGAATAAAGCTAAGTAGATACCCCGATATTGGATCTGTCATCTCACAGTAACTTCTAGCAGTCCCCTAGTGTTTCTGTATCTGTAATATTACCTTAAAAGGAAAGGAGTTCAGCATTGTAAATGGGCTTTGATAATAAGGAAATAGATAGTAAGGCCATATGAATCCTTTATTTGAAGTTTCTGACTTCATGGTTTGGAAAACCCCCTAAAGACACCTCAGTCACACCTTTCTCAAGAAGAAAATGCTCCTGGTGACAGAGCTTTATTTATTATTTTTTCTGTTGATGCCTTGGGCATTTTCTGTCGTGGAAAATATCTTTTTTTTTTTTTTTTAAGAAAGTAACATTGCATACAATCAAGTTGAACATACAGAACAAATGATCAGAAGGTTAAAAAATGAAAGTGAAAAAGCAGAATTCAACCCCTACTGAAGAGAAAGAGAGGAGAGTCAATGGCATGGGCAAAACAGTTAGAAAAAAAAGTCACTTCCCCTGATATAAATGTTTATTCTAAAATTATATTAATTAAATCTTGCCATATTATTATTAATAATGGAAGTATAAACATTAATAACTGTGACAAATGTGGCACCACTGAGATATAAAAAATATTATATTTTAATTATAAAAATGTCTCACAAAGGTTTCTCCAAGATTACATAAGCATGATTACAAAAAAATATTCTTTCTTACTTTCTTCCTTCCTTCTCTTCTCTTCGCCATCCACCTTCTTCCAACAAGTGGTGCCTTCCTTCCTCCTGACTCTGACTCAACTGGAGGAGGCCGGATGGCTTCCTTTTATGTTGGACCCTGGAGTACTTCAGGTGCCTCTGCATAGCCTTATGGAAGCATTTTAGAGTAAAACAGAAGCACCTAAAAAAGGGACCATGAATCCCCAAAGCACATCCCAGGTATAACCCATGAGACCCAGCAGGGCCGAGTCATGGTACTACAACTCCCATCATGCCCTGCAGGTGCCCTCAGAGTTACTGAAGTCCTGGAATGCTGCCATCTAGTGAATGGGGAATAAACATATTCTGAAATAGGAGCCACTGGTCCTTTGTTTAACACTCCTGTCCAGTTAAGGGTCCCATACCCATCCTGAATGGGATGCCAGTCCATTGCTGTCCTTTTATTCTGGCTTCTCTTCTCAGCAAGGATCCCCCTTTTCTTCCTGGCAGGATGCCATATAATCCTGCCTGGAAAATATCCATTAAACAGTTGGGGATCTCAGGTTTAGGAGAGAATGGGACACAATCAGATGCAAAATAATATTTTAAAGACATTAGGAAAGCATTTAGAAAAAAAAGGACACTTTTTGGATTGAAAAAAAAAACTGCATTGTGAAGGGATTGAGATGTACATTTTACCATTAAACTTAAAAAGCTAACCATTCAAAATTACAAAATGGCTGATCATGGAAGTGAACTGCAAAAGCAGATCTACAAAATACTGAAGCTTTGTTCAGCGCATCTGAAGTAACTCTGTATCAAAATGAGTGCAGGTTAAACAAACAACTGTACTTTTACAATCAAATGTTAGCTTTTGTCATTCAATAAGATGTTGGATAATTCTGCCTGGCACTTACAATACATAATTGCTTCCCTAGTAAATGAGACGAAATTATTCTGAAAAATTCTCCTTGTATGATTTCCTGTGTGTTCCAGTTAACTCTTACTGTCAATCTATCAGCAGTTTAGTGGTCCACCAGTCACAGTTACAGTCTTCTATAGAAAGTCTTTTACTGGAAGGATAATTTTATCAGCTGTGTCAGGGGCAAACATGGAAAAAGCCACAAGAAACACATTTGTTAAGGGTTTATACATCTTTTTGTTTAAGAGAGTCATAGTTTATTGTAATGGCACTGAAAAAAACAACTCAGACAAATCATTGATTCATTCAGATGTATCACCATGCCCACCAAAACAGACAGGAGAGAAAGTCCACGTGATTGTCAAATGGATTGTTTTCTGTTCATTGTTTTTTCTTATGGATCATTCACAAATTGTGTTTGTTTCTGCTAAGGCAAATTTCTTTTTTGTGGCTCACATCAGAAGTGCACCTCATTCCTTTAATCTCTATTTAGGGTCACCTGGCAGGAAATCGTGTTCAGTTCTGGACTGATCTTACTATCCATGATTTACTAAGGTTTCCATTTCTTGTGACCTTTCCAAACAGTTCCTCTTTCTATGAGACTGCCGTTTTTTTCCCTGTAATAAAGCAGAGCATCCTAAGAAATCTCCTACACCATCACTTGTTCTTTCTGCAAACCCATATTGTGTATCATTACCAGAGTGAATTAATATACAGTACAGTACATGAATGAAGGTTATGTTTTTCAGTGACCAAGTCCTGATCTTATCTAAGGGAAATGTTCTGGTATGGTTTAATCTAAGATGTTTTGGTCAGAAAGCTCAATAATATAAAAAGGTGATGTGCCTCTGGAACAGAACACCTACTGAGAGATGTTGTGATAAAATTGTATAGAAAAGGTTTGGTTGAATTTGCTACAGAGAAAGAAACCTCCATCAGTTAAGATGCATACATTGTATCTTCACAGGTACTTTTGGATAAATGTGTTAAAAAGCACATGAAAAGTGCAATTAGTATGTGATATTGGAGTAATCAAAATCTAATTTTCATTAGTAGCATTTAGATAAAGATCAAATGGGATTTCACAATTTAGATAACTAGTGGGCTCCACACCCTGCTCGCTTCGCTCGACCCACCCCTGTGTTTAGTTTACCGGATATACAATTTAAATAGATTGTTATTTTCATGGGAATTGTTACATATCCATTATTTTCACTTTTACTTTAAAACTTTTGTAAAAACAATACTTGCCCTTTATTTCCGGCCCAGGGCGTGGTTAAATCTATTTCTCGCAGGACGTATAAGGCTGCTTGCATTGTGAAGGAGGGGCTGAATGCACGCTAAGTAGAAGCGGTCAGATCATCCCCTGGCTTTCTGCTACTGCTGTTGGCGAGCTGCGTGTTTTGCTTGTCGCTTGTCATTGTTTTAAGAGCTGGGAGCACATGATGTCTATCTGCCAAAAGCATTCCAACAACTGCTAGGTTAGATGTCCGTGAACTTGTTTTAAATGATGTCTCACTGCCTTGTCTCGCGCGACGTTAAAGTGTCTCTCACGGGACTTCAAATTGCAATCTCTCATGTTTATAAACAATACTGGATGCCAGCTGCCACTTCTGAGTATGATTTTCTTTCTTTTTTCTTTTTTCTTGCATGGAATTTTAGAGGTGTTTTTTTGAAGTGCAGTTTCGGACTCCCCTGCATGAGAAAAAAGGTGTTGTCTTCCAGTGTCTGACATTTTTTTAAAAATTCCATTGCATGATC
>JANRMT010049829.1:17446198-17458572 GCA_026402145.1 Polypterus bichir lapradei
ATAGATAGATAGATAGATAGATAGATAGATAGATAGATAGATAGATAAAATTTTATTGGACATTTTACAGAACCTTATTAAATAAATAAGTACATGAATAGATGAATAAATAAATATATGTAGACACACACACCAGAATGACTGAAAAAGAAAGACAAATTTAAAATGAAGAAAATTAAACTTCTGACTTGGCAGTCACGGCCCCAGTGAGGCGCTATACAGGCATATTGCCATTTGATGTAAAGGGAGCCCCTGTTTTGTTTCTTGCCCCACTTCTGCTGAATGATTCTTTGTCTGAAAATCCTCAGTGTCAGTGTGTCAGGGGGCGGATGTGCAGCTTTGTTCATAATGGTCCTCAGTTGTGTTTTCATTCTCTTCTCCTTTACTATCTCCAGGGTGTCCAGACTGTGTCCAACCACTGAGTCTTTCCTTTTAATAAGCTTGTAGATTCAGTGGACCTCTCTTGAAGTGTTGTTAATGGCCCAGTATACTACAGAGTAGAAAATCCCACTGACATTCACAGAGTTATAGAAGATGTTAAGGATGTCACTATCCACATGAAAGGAATGCAGTCTTCTAAGGAAGAACAGCCTGCTCTGTCCTTTCCTCTATGGTTACTGTGTGTTCTGAAACCAGTCCAACCTGTCATTAATGTGGATCCCCAAGTACTTGTAAGAGTGGACCACCTCTATGTTTACTTCTTGAATAGTGACATACGGGCTGTTTGGTATGACAAAAGTCAATAACTACTTCCTTTTGTCTTCCTAGTCTTTCTGTACCAAGGAACAAATTTCTCCACCTGACTCCTATGCTGTGTCTCATATGGTGCCCTCCATAATGTTCTTTCTGGAACCTTCATGTGGATGGTGAAGACCATGAGAGAGCACAAATAAGAAGTGTACGCATTTCTACGTGATGTGACCAATATGTTAGCAAATCCCCCTAAATGAAAGTCTGCAGGGTGCATTTTAATGAAATCTGAAGTATCTGATTTGTAACTTTAAACTGTGAAGCAGAGGGGTAAATCAAGGAAAAATGTGTCTGTCAAAAAACATTACAGCGGGCACTGTGTGTGTATATATATAGTACAGATAGATAGATAGATAGATAGATAGATAGATAGATAGATAGATAGATAGATAGATAGATAGATAGATAGATAGATAGATAGATAATTTAGTATAGTAGGCAAGATAGATAGATAGATAGATAGATAGATAGATAGATAGATAGATAGATAGATAGATAGATAGATAGATAGATAGATAGATCTAATTGCATAGCCCACCTTCTCTAATGGTGTTTGTGAAGACTTTGGAGTATCACAGATACGCCTCAAGACCATTTGGAATTGATAAATTTGACTCATCATCAAAATCAGAGCAAAATTAGGACATCATAAAAACTATGGCACAACTCATTATTTCAATAATCTCAAATAAAATGTCAGGTAGCTTTCTTTACAAATGGTTTGGAAACCAATACTCTTTAATTCAATCCAAAATTATATGAAATAAATAATATTAAAAGAAAAAGCTCCCTATGTCAGCTTAGTTGAAATAAAATATCTAACTTCACAATTTATACAAATTTAAAATCTTTAGATGTAATAGTCATTTAGGATTTCCCCAATCCCCTCATCAAGGTAAGATGAAAATACTGTTAAATACACACACACACATTTGAAGGCAGTATTCAAGAAACACAGCAAAGGGAAGCAGTAGATAGCGGAGTTTCCATCTTCACTCTCAAAACAAACAACCAAACATCCTCTTGTTGCTAATTATGAACTGCTGTTATAGGCAGCCGGTGAAGTTGTTAACCTCATTAAGGCCCAATTCATTCTTTTTTTTACATATCAGCTACTACTTTGGATTTAATTAAAAAAAAAAAACTACCACACAGCCATTATGTATTTTATAAGGATTTTGAGTATTTTGAGTTCTTAAAAATGTGATTAAGGAATTATTCATTACAACTCATAAATACTATAAATGTGAACAGCAACAGTTATGTAAATTGCACATTTTCATACAAAGGTGTAGTTTATAGTGATTTTGTAATTAGAAAAAACTAATTGTAATAGGAATAAGAAGGTCTGCAATTGTTTTAGTGGCAAAAGTCAGTGGCTGATCTAACAATGCTGTATATTTTATGGTCCAGTTGTCAAACACAAAATCACAGGTTGCACAGATGCTAGAGAAGATATAACTCTATGGCCCAAAGACTCCTGAGCCCTCCTACACTTTTAAAAATACTGGTTCTTAAATGGAACTTCATGGTTCTTTACTAGAATAAAAAACTGAACTGACTGGTAGGCATCCTAGCAGGACATAAACAGATTAACCTGTGTTACTGTAAGCAATGAGAGTTCTTTTAAAATTATGAGCCATTGGTATTTCACAAATCTGTTACCATCCATTCATGGTTATTTACTGCATGGAGCCTGTTATGGATCTTAATAAATAAATGTTTCTTTCTGTAACCTTCATGTGGATGGGTCTTTAGGGAACAATGGTTCCCCTATGGCATCGTTTTGTAAAACCAATCTGGCATCTTTACTTTTAAAAGTGTACAATTACTTTTGAAACTGAAAAATTAGGATTAGTTATTTCCATTATCCTTGAAATCATTTCAGCAATGCCGTGATTGAATAAACAACATTTTCTATTGATTTATCTAATAAATTATCTGCTGTTACATTTGTCTTTCTTGAATGTTTAGCATTGCTTAGGGAAAAAAAAACAGTGCAGAAATACATTACAATATGTTTTCATTTGGATTTCTTCTCCCTTCTAAGAAAATCCTAAACTGTTCTTAAGTATTTTCAAGCAAATAAATTCTTTAGAGGTCAAATTTAGAAAACACTGTTAAACTTCTTTGTATTTTCTTCTACGATAAGCTGCGTAGCTTCACGAGAAGAGATGCCTTTTATTGCCCATTTTTACCTAAGAGTTTACTGTTCTTCTAAGTTTTGTAGCAATTAGAAAGTGGATTTGTTTACTTTGTTGGCCCTGTATTATTAGCAGCACGACAGCTCCCTCTTCTGACTGTCATGTGTAAATTACTTTCATTCTTCGAGGATTTAGTATAATAATCTGAGTCCTCCTCTGGTTCTGTTGAGGTTATCAGGCCCGGCCTTAGGCGTAGTAGGCGACCGCCTTGGGCCCCGGCGTCTGGGGGGCTCCGGATCGACGGCGGCCAGGCCCCCGGCCCGCCCCTCCTAAAAAGGGACGCTGGGTGATGACCTCGTAACGTTACAAGAAAACGTCTCCTTGGTCTAATTTTCACGCATTTCACAGAGCTTCCAGGGGGGCTCCACCCGCCTCAGGGGGCCCCTAGACCCCCCTTTCACCTAGGGCCCCATAATACCTTAGACCGGGCCTGAGTTTATACTGGCAGCATCGTGCAAATGGCAGCAATCTTCTCTGGACAGGACGTCAGTTCATTGCAGTGCCTTCTCTCGCACACACACAAACCCGCACTAAGTCAACTTTAATACACCCAATTAAAACTACACGAAACTCTTTAGAAATTAAACACCAATCAGTTTAACAAGAATAATCCCCATGCAGAAATGACGAGAACGTGTAAACTCCACACTGGCCAGTGTTGTGCAGGAACTATTTCAAAAGGGCGCCTTCATTGAATAAGCTTATTTTTCTAAGAACGGTGAACTTAACGTAACGTATTTGCAAGTGAAGAACTTGAACGTGAGCTCGTTCAGTTTTATATGACATTCTGGATCTGGTTTGTAATATTTTTTATTCGCTCTGGAAGCTTCAGTAAATAACTCAGTGAAAGGCAGATGGTTAACTCAGAAAAGCTTTTGATTAATTAAAGCACGTGAAACAAAACTTTACAAAAGACGCCGTCTCCATTACTTTCTGTTACTAACCACTCCCCTTATTTATTCATATATTTACGTTGGTTATCTGGTTCATAACAACTTTATGTAAAACCTTAATTCACAATATACCACATGGTTTAGGTCCAGATTAAACGTTTTGCCTTAATCTGTAATGTAGGGGTGGAGCCGAATCCAAATACGGTATAAGCACAAATAGTAGATTTTTACAAATATTTACAATTAGGTCCATAAATATTTGGACAGAGACAACTTTTTTCTAATTTTGGTTCTGTACATTACCACAATGAATTTTAAATGAAATTTCAAGGGCTCAAAAGTAATTGGACAATTGACTCAAAGGCTATTTCATGGGCAGGTGTGGGCAAGTTATGTCATTATCAATTAAGCAGATAAAAGGAGTTGATTTGAGGTGTGGTGCTTGCATGTGGAAGATTTTGCTGTGAACAGACAACATGCGGTCAAAGGAGCTCTCCATGCAGGTGAAAGAAGCCATCCTTAAACTGCGAAAACAGAAAAAACCCATTCGAGAAATTGCTACAATATTACGAGTGGCAAAATCTACAGTTTGGCACATCCTGAGAAAGAAAGCAAGCACTGGTGAACTCAGCAACGCAAAAAGACCTTGACATCCACGGAAGACAACAGTGATGGATGATCGCAGAATCATTTCCATGGTGAAGAGAAACCCCTTCACAACAACCAACCAAGTGAACTACACTCTCCAGGGGGTCGGCGTATCGATATCCAAGTCTACCATAAAGAGAAGACTCCATGAAAGTAAATACAGAGGGTACACTGCAAGGTGCAAGCCACTCATAAGCCTCAAGAATAGAAAAGCTAGATTGGACTTTGCTAAAGAACATCTAAAAAAGCCAGCACAGTTCTGGAAAAACATTCTTTGGACAGATGAAGCCAAGATCAACCTCTACCAGAATGATGGCAAGAAAAAAGTATGGAGAAGGCATGGAACAGCTCATTATCCAAAGCATAGCACATCATCTGTAAAACACGGTGGAGGCAGTGTGATGGCTTGGGCGTGCATGGCTGCCAGTGGCACTGGGACACTAGTGTTTATTGATGACGTGACACAGGACAGAAGCAGCCAAATGAATTCTGAGGTGTTCAGAGACATACTGTCTGCTCAAATCCAGCTAAATGGCGTCAAACTGATTGGGCGGCATTTCATGATACAGATGGACAATGACCCAAAACATACAGCCAAAGCAACCCAGGAGTTTATTAAAGCAAAGAAGTGGAAAATTCTTGAATGACCAAGTCAGTCACCTGATCTTAACCCAATTGAGCGTGCATTTCACTTGTTGAAGACTAAAGTTCAGACAGAAAGGCCCACAGACAAACAGCAACTGAAAGTAAAGCCGCTGCAGTAAAGGCCTGGCAGAGCATTAAAAAGGAGGAAACCCAGCATCTGGTGATGTCCATGAGTTCAAGACTTCAGGCTGTCATTGCCAGCAAAGGGTTTTCAACCAAGTATTAGAAATGAACATTTTATTTCCAGTTATTTAATTTGTCCAATTACTTTTGAGACCCTGAAATGAAGGGATTGTGTTAAAAAAATTCTTTAGTTGCCTCACATTTTTATACTACCGTTTTGTTTACCCCACTGAATTAAAGCTGAAAGTCTGCACTTCAACTGCATCTGAGTTGTTTCATTTAAAATTCATTGAGGTAATGTGCAGAACCAAAATTAGAAAAAAGTTGTCTCTGTCCAAATATTTATGGACCTAACTGTATTTCGTAAGATTTAGTTTTTTTTTTGCCACTTAATTGTATTCTGAAAAAATAATGTAAAATCAAATTATGAGGGGTCAGTTGTGAAGAGAGGGACTAATAAGCAAGCCCCCCTCTTCTCCAGGTGGTCGAGTGTGAGTCGAGGATTGGAGATAATGGTGACAGGAATTGTACAGTTCAAGGAGAGGAGAGGCCCTGCCAGGTGGCCATAATGAATAAGATAAGATATTGGTAGAACTCATTAAAGCTAGAACCAAGGTAATGGGAAATTGGAGTCAGGTAAGAGTGTCAAATATACTGAGTGAGGTAAACTTTTTGATAAGAACTGTAATAAAAATAAGGTTTGCTCATCACTGGGGGCTCAAGTCATCTGAAGCGAGTCTGTATGTGCGCCGTACAATAAATCTCGATTCTGCTGCCTGTCCTGAGACTCTGAGTGCCTCCTTTGGGGCTGAGGGTGCCTGTGCTGCCTAATCTGCTTCAACACGGATTCACCTGTTTGGCAAAATTCTAAATACATTCTCATTTGTCAAAAGACATTTTGCACTGTGATGCTCTTGTGATGCAAAATAGAATCAGTAGGCGGCAGAAGTTAAACACAAATACCACACAGATGTCCTTGTTTACACACAACAACTTTAAATTATTTTTCATGATGTGACAAAATCAAAGGAATATAATATAAGCCAGTGTAGTTTGCACAGGTGATCTGGATGTTGATACCAACAAAGTATGTAAAGTATCTGAGAAGTATAAGAAAAAGATTGGCTACTATAATCAGAAGATTCACAGATGAGATATTTGTCTGTTATGGTCATTCAAGATTCACTGATATTTCAGTACCTCACTGTGCCAATAGAGACTTGGGGGGGAAAAAATGTAAGTCCAACTACAGCTTCCCTTTGTGTAGAACCACGAGCCTGTCACGTCAGGGTGGAAGGACTTCTTTTTCCCAACACTTAGAGACTCTCATTGTTGACATAATCCTTCAAAGCAATGCTATTAGACAGAGTAACATACAAAATCGAGAGGTTGAAGACAATGTGAATTTTGAAGCAATCAGCAGTGTCAGCCTTTCTACCATTGACCATGTCTACCAACACAAGAGAGTATGCATGAAGTAGCTGTACAGAATACCCTTTCAATGCAACTCAGAAAGGGTCAAAGATCACTGATTTTAGTATGTCCAAGTAAATGTACTTCCAATGCTAATACTTACAGTACAATACTATTCACTGTTGCCAGGTGCAGGAGTGACAGGTCATACAAAAATAAATATTAAGACACCAACCAGGGTGTCCCATTTAATTGACTGAAAATTTCCTATAGAAATTATGCTTCTTGGAAATAACACCCTGTGTCTTAACTTAAACAATTGATTGGGTCTATCTGACAAGAGATCCACCCAGCAGGTTGCTCTGGTTGCAAAAGACACCTACTTTAGGGCAGCCTGGTTTCTTATAGCTGGGGAACTGGGAGGGGCGGAATTAAGTGTCCTCACCGGGCAGTTTCTCAGTGCTGCATGGAGAGATGTAGAAGAGAATGGCCCGGTGAGTTATTACATACTGTAATGAAGCCCATGAGGAGATCCTTCACCGTGCATGCATGACCTCAACTACTACTGTCAAACTCCCTAGCTCTCAAGCTGTCAGTCTTTATATAGTAATTACATAACTACTTCTTATCTATTTTTATTCATTGAGAGTGTTTGAATTGAATGCCGTAGAAAAGCCCCATGAATACATTTTTGAAAATGAAGCTGGGTTCAATCTTATGAAGAGGAGAAGGAGAGGGCAATGTGTCATTGTTGAAGTCCATGGCTGTTTTATCTGGAGAAAAAGAGACAGAGGCATTAATACCCCATCCTGTGCTACCATTCCACATCTTTTCAGGTTCTGTCAGGCCCGTTGGTTGCCCCCTAATCGTGAGTGTGTGACATGACCCCCTCCTCAGCCCAGATCTATCAGGTTGGGAGACCTGAACCAAGAGGTTGAATACCCGAGAAAGGGCATCTGCATTAGCCTGGAGAGTACCTCGGCGGTAAACAACAGTAAACCTGTAGGGCTGTAGGTACAAAAACCACCTGGGGACCTAAGGATGCGAATCCTTATTAACAGCCATCCACTGTAGAGCAGCATGGTGCGTGATGACGATGAATTCAGGACCCAAAAGGTAGTACCACAGCTCGGTGACTGTCCATTTAATCGCCAGGGCCTCCCGCTCCACTGCCACATACCTGGATTTCCAGTCATGCAGTTTCCAGCTCAGGTACATGATGGGGTGTTCGGCACCATAGATGCTTTGGCTCAGCACGGCTCCCAAACTTGTGTCCGAAGCATCGGTCTCAAGAATAAAAGGACAAGAAAAATCAGGAGTAATAGGTACCAAAGTAAGGGTGTTTTTTTAAGTCACAAAATGCCATTTCTGTGTCGTTATCCCATATCATGTTGAAAGGGGCCCTTTTTTCTGTTAGATTTGTCAAGGGCGTAGCTGTTTCCGAAAGGCAGGGTACAAACTGGCGGTAGTAGCTCGCTAATCCTAAAAAAGTCTGTAGGGATATCGGACAGGGCTAATTTAGGATGAATTCGACTTTTTAACACTGTGGTTTGAGTGTCTCCCTGCCCACTAGATAACCCAAATATTTGGCTTTGTTTAACCAGAAGAAGCATTTCTTGGGATTAATACGTAGCCCAGCTCTATCCAGCATTAGCAAAACAGCGTAGACATGCAGTACATGTTTCTCCCATGTGTTGGAAAAGATGATAACGTCATCTAAGTAGGCGGCACTATAGTTATTGTGGGGCCGTAGCAATCTATCTACGAGATACTGAAAGGTTGCTGGCACGCCATGCAAGCCAAATGGGAGTACCTTGTACTGCCAGTGTCCACTGGGGGTAATAAAGGCTGTTTTCTCTTTTACAAACTCCGTTAAGGGAATTTGCCAGTACCCCTTAGTCATGTCAAGGGTAGTCAAGTACTGTGCATTTCCAAGCCCCACAAGGAGTTCATCTACTCAGTGCATAAAATATACGTCAAATTTGGAGACCTGATTGAGATGTCAGAAGTCATTACAGAACCTCCAAGTCCCATCTGGTTTGGAGAAAAGAACGATTGGGCTGGACCAGGGACTGTGGCTTTCTTTAATCACATCCTGATCCAGCATCCATTTAATCTCCAACTCCACTTCTGTGCATTTTGCTTCAGGGAGGCAATAGGGTGATGAGTATTTTGAGTATCCTTGGGTCAGTCATAATGTCATGCTGAATGAGCACAGTGCACCCGGGTACTTCACTCACCACTCCCGGGACTGACAGGATGGCTGATTCCAGCTCATGTTATTGTTGGGAAGACAGATTAGAACTGAAATTAAGAGATTCATTTTGTGAGAAATGGGAGCAGGGTTGACCGGAAAGGGGGTCATGTTCCCCATCCTTCCATGGTTTTAACAGGTTGGCATGGTATATCCGCTCGGTCGGTCGACGATTTGGTTGTTTAACCAAATAATCTACGAGACCCTTTCTCTCCTTAATTTCATACGTTCCATGCCAATGAGCCAACAATTTCGAGTGGGAAACAGGAACGAGTACCCCTGGGAGGAACTCCCGTAGGGCGCTGTTTCTGGTATAGTTCTGTTCCTGCGCTGATTAAGCCTTTTCCATGTGTTTTTTTAGAATTGGTTGAATCTTTTCAAAACTATTGCATAATTATTTGATATATTCCAAACTGTTAAGGGAGAGAAGGGCCTCGCCCTCCCATCCTTCTTTGAGAATGTCCAAAATACCTCGGTGTTGTTGTCCATATAGTAACTTGAAAGGGGAAAACCCTGTAGAGGCTTCTGGGACCTCCCTATAAGCAAAAGCATGAGGGGGACGATCTGATCCCAGTTCCTCCTGTCCTCACTGACTACCTTGCAGTGCATCTGTTTAAGGGTCTGATTGAACCGCACGATTTGCCCGTCTGTCTTGGGAGGGTAGACAGACATCTTAAGATGCTTAATGCGAAGTAACTTGGCAACCTCCCTGAACGTGTCAGACATAAAAGGTGTGCCTTTTCTGTTTGGGATCCCAACTCTGGAAAAGAGCCCTACCAGTTCCCGTGCAATATTCTTAGTATTAGCTGTGCGCAGGGGTACAGCCTCTGGAAACTGAGTGGCAGAATCTACCATGACCAGAATACATTTATGGCCTCTTGCCGAGGGATTTAGGGGACCTACGAGATCGACGGCGATTCTCTCAAAAGGAATATCGATTAGAGGAAAAGGAATAAGAGGAGCACTGTCCTTTTGGGGTATCTGATGGAGTTGATATTCTGGAGAGGACTGACAAAACCATCAAACCTCCTTGCTTATTCCAAGCCAGAAGAATCAGAGTTTAATTCTCTCCAAAGATTTTTTGGTCCCCAGGTGGGCACCTAAGCAGTGGGCATGGGCTAACTCACAAACCTCCTGTCGGAAGGTTCACGGGACTAACAACAGTGTCTGCACCTCTCCCTTGTGCTCTGCCACTTGGTATAGCAGATCATTTTTTAGTACAAAGTAGAGTCCCTGTGGTATAAGATTGTGAGTAGGCTGCCCATCATTCAGAACAATGGCATTTCTGGTGAACTTTAAGGAATCATCATTCCAAAGTTCTCTTTTAAAGGAGGAAGGAGTGGATCTAAACTGTGACTCCAATGTACATTATGGATCGTCACTGACCTCAAGGTTTGGGAGTCACTTCTGGGTTAGAGGTCAAGGCTGTAGGTTTAGCGTCTTGAGAGTCTACATCATTTCAGTGGCCGGGGAACATGGCGTGGGGGCAGCCTGGCCAGACGGTGCTCTGTCCATTATGAGGCCCAACCTGGTTTTGGGAATGGTGCTTTCCATACCGCTGTTAATTTTGGACCAGTCTTGTCCTAATATAATTGGACAGGGAGGGTCAGGCAGAACACCTACCAATAATTTCTTCGGCACGCCCTCCCAGCTTATAAAACAGTTAGCGGACTTGTAATATTTGGTCTCTACATGTATACACTTCAGACTGGTTGTAGTTGTAAGGAATTGTCGCAGTAGGACAAATCGGTGAGCAACAACAGACATGTTACTCCCGGAATCTAACATTGCTATCACCCGTTGTCCATTCACTAAGACCACTCCCATATGGGAGGAGGAAAGGGGGTTAGACAGCGCACAATACCTCTCTCCCCTAGCCCAGGAACAGTTCATCAGCTCTGTGGAGGCCGCACAAGTTGTAAATATGTATCCCAGCTCCCCACACTTGTAGCAGCAGGGAATACTGGAGAGTTTTTCTTTCAGTTTCAGTGGAGGCTTCTAGGGGCGTCGTGAGGACTCCGCCAGCTGCATCCAATTCTCTCCAAGTTGAATCTTCATTATCTGGAACTCCGTAAGGATGGAGCCCAGTATAGTGTTTAGGTAATGTGCTTTGCTCATTCCAGAACAGTACAATCCTGATGACTACACCAATCTGTGAAGAAATAAAGCACAGGAGAAACTGATTAAGAATTGGGGAACTGTCCCCTTTGTGACATTAAAAGGCACTGTCGCTCCTCTAACCTGACAGACAAATGCTCAGGACATCGGGTAAAAGTACTAAGAAGTGTTTTAATTCCTATTCTTTTTATTAATAGTGCCCTAAGCCCCACAGCCACCATATACAAGCAAATAAATATAATAATTATAACACACAATTCTCTCTCTCTATCCTCCACATCTCCCAGCAAGAGTTATCTACTACCTCCCGATTCTGGCTCATTTTCTGGATTCACACCAGTGCTTTATATGGGCCTTGACCCGGAAGTTATTCTGCCCTTCTGTCCACGTGACCTACCAGCACTTCTGGGTCAGATGGAGAACGTGCGTTTTCTTCAGCCCAGAAGTACTTCAGGACTTCCGTCCCCATGACTTGGGAGTACTTCCGGGCTATGCAGAAAGAAGAAATCCCTAGGTCCCCCTGCAGGATCTCCTAGCGGCACCCATGGTATCCAGCTGGGTTGTTAAGCTGAACTCCAGATCCCCTGCAGGGCACCATGCCTTCCCTCACCTTTCCATTCTTTGAGCATCCCGGTCAGGTTGAGCTGCCAGCCATCCATTACACCGTATAGTGTACAGCACTCAGGCAGTGAAAACAAAACTGAGTTACCTGTCAGATGCATACATATAGCACATGAGACAATCAACAGTTGAAAGGGAGGAAGTTTTATGGAGTCGGAAGGGAAATGATACAGATGAAGGGGAAATTGAAGATGACGTGAATGGAGTAGGACGGAGGTGATGTCATAGAAAGAAGCTGGAAGTGAGGACATCCTGTACTCCCATTCTGTGCATTTTTGCCCTCTGTCTGCCCCCTAATCGCACGTGTGTGACAATAGTAGTAGTAGTGAAGCAGGACAAACTTTAAAACTCAATAAACAAAAAGGGATCGCTAGCTAAGCAGAGGCAAGGTATGCTCCAAAATGCAGAAGTAGACTGACTTCCCACTCCTGATGTCACGTTTATCCCAACCTTGGCCCGCAGTATCCATCTCTGATTAGCGGAAATATATTGCTCCTGCAAGTGAACTATGATTCTTAGCGCGATGAGAGAGGTCACAAAATCAACCGGAATGTTCAAGCAAATTATAGAAAACCCAATCTAAATCCATTAAGTAGTTCTCTTGTAAAAAGCAGACAGACATACATACATACAGACAGACAGACAGACATTGAATTTTATATATATATATATAAATATATATATATATATATATATATATATATA
>JANRMT010049829.1:17471604-17535763 GCA_026402145.1 Polypterus bichir lapradei
CGGCAGGCCATCAGAACCAGAGCCAGCTGCTGGTCCCAGTCCTTTTGGTCTTTAGAGTTGATAAGAGCCAGCTGTGTAGTCAGAGTCTGGATAAACCTCTCGGCTAGCCCATCACTCTGGGGGGGTAGGGGGGTGGTTCGGGTTTTCTGGATGCCAAGCCTCTCACATACTTTTTGAAAGACCTGGCTTTCAAAGTTTCTCTCTTGGTCTGAATGCAGTTTGGCAGGCATCCCAAACCGACTAAAGAATCCTGAAATTAGAGCTTCAGCAACAGTCTCGGCTTCTTGATTAGGCAGTGCATAGGCCTCGGGCCACTTGGTAAAATAGCCCAGCGTGAGTAAAACAAACTAATTCCCCATCTCTGAGCAGGGAAATTGCCCAAGAATGTCAATTGCTACCTTTTCCATTGGAGCCCCTACCTGATACTGTTGCAGTGGGGCAGTAGACCTTGGGGTCCTTTCCTGGCTGTGCATAAATCACACCTGAGGCAGTAGTCCTCTACATCACACCTGCACTGTCCCCAATAAAATTCCTGCCTCACCCACCTTAAGGTCTTGGTGACTCCAAAATGACCAACTCCGAGCGCTCCATGCATGTTCCTCAGAATCTCTTCACGCAGCTGTTGTGGTACAACAAACCTGCCACCTCCATTCTCCAGTCACTGGGTCCCTCCACTGTTGCTTCAATACCCCCTCTTCCACAACCAAGCTGTCCCACTAGGACCAAAGACCCTTAACTGAAGGTGGCTCAAATGCCACTTCCTCCCAGCAGGGTAGATGCTGTTCCTTTTTCCAGTGGAGGACCCTCTTGACCTCTGAAGCTCCTCCAACCAGCGAGCAATCTGACCCTTCGGTTCTCGAAAAGACAGTAACCACTGGAGAGCAGCATGATCACTGCGGACCACAAAAGAGAGTCCACACAGGTACTGCTTGAAGTGATGAACAGATTCCACCAGGGTGTGGCGCTCCCTCCAAGTCACACAATAATTCCTCTCAGCTCTTTTGAGAGCACGGCTATAGTAAGCCACTAGACGCTGTCCATCTGGGTGCTGCTGTGACAGCACAGTCCCTAAGCCCACATCACTGGCATCGGTATCAAGGAGGAATGGCAGGTCAGCATTGGGTGGGGCCAAGATCGGTGCACCGCAAATGGCTTCTTTTAACTTACAGAAGGTGGCTTGTTGGTTACCAACCCCCCCACTGGAATGCTTCATCTGGAATCAATAAATGGTGCAAGGGTGCAGTAATAGTGGCAAATTCAGGTACAGATTGCCTATAGTAAGAGGCCAGTCCAAGAAATTACTCAAATATGCCTTCGATCCTATGGCTTTGGCCACTCTTGCACAACAGACACCTTATCTTTCTCTGTGGTGACACCTCTTTGACTCACACGGTGACCCAGAAATGACACTTCTCTCCAGAGAAGGTGGAACTTATCTGGATGAAGTTTAAGGTTGGCCACACGAAGCTTCTGCAGAACCTCCTTCAAGGACTCCAGAACCTCCTGGAATGTCTTGCCATGAACCATAAAATCATCCAAGTCGACAAGGCATTGAGTACCAGACATACCTGCCAATACCTTATCCATTAACCGTTCAAATGTAGCTGGAGCATTGCAAAGACCAAAAGGCATAACTCGGAACTGCCAGAGTCCCTTTTCTGTGGAGAATGCAGTCTTGGGTCGAGCTTCAGGTGTTAGCAGCACCTACCAGTAGCCACTGCACAGGTCTAGTGAGGAAAACCAGGCTGATCCTGCCACCAGATCCCGGGTCTCATCAATGCGAGGCAACAGATAGGAGTCCTTGATAGTTCCGGTAATCAACACAAAAACGCCACTTGGCATCCTTCTTGGGGATAAGGACCAGAGGAGAGACCCAGGGAGACTCTGAGGGTTTGATAATCCCAGCCTGTCCCGTATCCTGCAGATTCTTCTCAGCTGCTGTCTGCCTAGCCAGTGGGATATGGCGGGGGAGCTGTTTGATAGGGGAAGCACTCCCAGTATTGATGTCATGCTGCACAAGATGAGTCTGGCCAGCATCATCTGCGGAAGTAACAAAATGGTCCCTAAAGTCATGTAACAACTGCCAGAGCTGGTGCTGTTGCTTGTGTTTTAACCCTTTCCTGTTGGCATTCCAAACAGTGCGGACAACCTTCATTGCTGGTACTGGTTGAGTGATTTTAGTGGGAATAGCCACATGTTCTTCCAGGGGAGCTACCACTGGTGGTTGCTTTCGGCCTTGCTGGTGCCCTAACAAGGGGAGTGTCCCAATGCCTTGAAGATACGGAGTCCCCATTCAAAGGTCTATTCATGCTTCAGCTTCTTGTAAGAAATCAAGTCCCAAGATACAGGAGTTGTTGATATTAGCCACCCAGACGTCCTGCACCCACTGCTTCTCAACAATACAAATGTCTACTTGTGCTCTGCCTAACATGGGGATCATCTCACCTATAGCCATCATCAACTTCGTAGAATTGGCTGTACATAGGACCACTACATCCAACATGTCAGGATGGATAATTGATGCAGTTGACCCTGTATCCACCAGTGCCTTGCATACATGGCCGCCAACCAATACCGAAAGGTCACAGTAATCTCCCTCACCCAACCGACCAGCAGGGACTATTCTTGGGGCCAGCGTCGTCCCTCCCACACCGTTCCCTTGTTGTTTTCCGGCACAGTGCTTACTTAAGAATCCTCTTGTTTAGCCCTACTGGGGCAGTCATGCTGCAAGTGTCCATGTTGTCCACAGTAACAGCAGCAGGGTGGGCGCATTAAGCATAAAAGATTCCTGAATTTCTGTACGGTAGTCACTGGAGCCACTGCCTCATAGTCTTGTTCTACATCTATGGCCTTAGTTTGCTGGATAGGTTCCGGTCTCCTCACCTTGGTCAACCCTGCTGGTGTATTAAAACAGCTCAGCGATAACATTCAATAATTTAATACCATTTTTACTCGTGTACCACGCCCCCTCGTGTAAAACGCGCATCCTAATTTTTACAAAGAAAATCGTGTAATCGTAATCGCTACTATCCATGCTGAATGACAACGCCAAACTGATTCAAAAACGAGAGAGAGAGCGCAAGCGAGAGAGCCCAAGCAGAAGTAGTAAACATTACAGAAGGAGTAAGTAAACATTATTTACATTTCCTCGTGTATGACGTGCACCTGATTTTCTAATGCTAATTTTCAGGAAAAAATGTGCGTGTGGTACATGCGTAAGTACGGTATTTATACTGTATCTCTCTATTATTAAAAAAAAAATCCTGGGAGAGAGAGACTAGGGAGAAGATCATGGAAAACACTTAAAAGACCCGCGAGACGAAAGAGAGATTGACCCAGGACCGTCTCGCAGGGACATAGAACATGAGATTCTTGCAAGACACGCCCTACTTAAAATCAATATCAAGACTATTTCAGCAGGCTCCAAACACAAAGCAAGAACAATCCCTGGGACAGGACGCCAATCCACTGCAGGACGAACACACACACACACACACACACACACACTCCCTATAGGGCCAATTTAGCAACACCAATTTACCTGTGTGTCTTTGGAATATGTGTAGAAACTGGTGGACACACACACTGACATGGGGACAACATGCAAAACTCCATGCAGGGAGGACATGAACCCCAGTCTTGTTATTGTGAGGCAGGACCACTACAAATTTTTTACCATGCTGCCAATTATAGTTATAATAAAGTACACATGTAATACATTTTAATTAAATTATGTCCATAAACTATTAATCACATCCATAATCTGAATACATTTCCTTCTCAATTTCATTTTATACTCTTTTGAAGCAAACACATCTATGCATATTTTCTAGTTTTAAGGGAACAAATTAAGTTATAAGAATTATTCGTGTACACTCTTGTTGAAATTTTTAAGGTAAAGCCCCACCTTCACACAAATTCTACAGTGAGCTTTGGCAAAACAAGTGGTACCTTTTAAAGATTGAATAACAGCTGATTATAGGCATGCTGGCTCTTCAGTCTCCTATGCAGCTGTTATCATGTGTGCTTCCTTCACAGTTGTTTGAAGGATTTCCTGGGAATGATATGGAAAGCAAAATACTGTGAGGGATAGGTGGTCCAGGGCAAAGGATTAGAAATTTTTAGACAATTGCATGTTGTTTCTGCACCATGCTAAAAGAATGAAAAGAATTTGGTGCAAGCAACATTATTCAATGCAGCCATCCCGTTTGTTGGTAATGGTACAGTCCATTGGTGACAGTAATTTTTTGCAAGTATACAAGAATGACTTACTGACCCTTTTCAGCCTTCTCAAAAAAAGAACCATGGTGCTGAAACTTGGTAATGTGCAGAACCATGAGAGATTGCAAGGTATGTAAAATAATCTCTCATGATGTCAATGTCCCTAGAAGCATGACCTGCTCTGAAACTCTCCGGAAATTTGCAGTTGTCTGATTTCTTTTGCAGACTTTGTAGGATTGATTCTTCTTGTTGCATCAATCACTGAGAAGTTTAACTTACTTCTAGATTTTTTTTGTCAATGTTGGAAATTTGATCCAGTACTGTTAACAATAAGTAGCAACTGAGTTTGAGTTTGTGTCAAACTTTGTGTGTGTTTTTAAAAAAAGAAAGAAAAGAAAATGTGTATACACACCAGGAAAGCAGTCCGGCAGCTCAAAATCCAGTTTTCAGTACCATTAAGTATATTGTGTCTCAGCAGAAAATCTTTTAAATCCAGAAAATTAATTTAATTTCTGGCACTGCCATCCCTCCTCCAATATGTTTTAAGATGATGTATTAATATAAAAGTAAAATAACTGGCAATGTTTATAAAGCTATGAATGTTTATAAAGATTGAACATATCCCATGTCTGGTTACAGCATGGAGAGAAACTCAAGTGTTGTGCTCATAATATTGTACTGTATTGTTTGTTTTTCAAAACTGTTTTATTGATTCTTCATTCTAATATGGAAGCTTTTGGAGGAAATAAGCTGGAAACATGCACTACAAGCTAGCTTGAGAGTTTGGAAATTTTTGCAGAAGAAATTAGTGTGCTTGTGATTTTTTTTTTTTAATTTAGTGATGGGTGCCTACTAATTTATCCTCGTTTAATTTGATAATGTGTATCCTACAAGAGAAATTGGTAGTAAAGTGCAAACCATTCACTTCTTACTTTTTCCAAGCAGATGCTTCAGATTCTGTATTGATATTGTTCCAGGTGTAGCAGTTTAAATTAAGCTTTAATTAAAACAGTGCTTACGTACCAACAGCTTGTATAAGACAGTGTATTCCAAAGAGAGAGGATTGTACTATGGATTCATTCTTTCTTGCTAATCAGTTTGAGGTGCAGGTTATAATAAAATGGGGGTTTGAGTGCAACATATAAATAGTAGAATCAAAATAGTTAAAGTTGGATTTTAGCACCAAAGTGTAAATTGGAAATTATATACTTTTACTCAATTCAGTCTTAAACCCAGAATTCATAAAGACGTACTCTGCTGTGAGTGGTGGGTGTTTCTGAGAATGACTCATGCTTTAACGTTGGACCTGCAGACCTTAGTATAGGACTGCGAGTGTTTTGCAAGACGAGCAGAATTTTTAAATAGATTTTAACTTGATAATCGAGCAAGATCTTGCAATACGAGTAGTACGTATATGCTTTGTCTGCCAAGTGTTGCATGATCACAACTGTATTGTGGATAATCGTCTCCAATGCTCGATCTCAGTCGGTGAGCCTCACTTGTCTAGTCAACATCCATGCTATTTACTATAGCATTGTGACCACGTGTGTGTGCGTAAAGCATTTTTTATTTTGTGCGAGCGATGAATCTGTTATACGATAGTATTGTCACATTTTCACGAAATCCTCAAAAGGAGGCAAAAGGACCTGTCATTGGATAGGTTCCTTGTTAAAGTCGCAAAAAAAAAAAAAAAGATTCCAGTGAGCCAACAGATAGCAGGGATTCCTTTAGTTATAGTGAAAGTCGTCGTACACAGTAACCCTCCTCCTCTTGTCCTCTCACTCGTCTCCCTCACAACAGCCACGATTCTTTTCAAAGGTAAAATGCAGGTTAATTTGTTTTATGCACTTTATATTTTGTATTAATAATTTGGGTTGTGGAACGAATCCATTATTTCTTATGGGGAAGTACGCTTTGACATTCGAGTGCTTTGGATTACAAGCACGTTTCCGGAACGATTATGCTTGCAACCCAAGGCACCACTCCGGTATTTGGCAGCGCGACCGTTCTCGTGACTATATTGGCCAATGAAAGATCACTTCCGTCTGCTATTTTTGTACAGTGTGCCGGTGATTAATCTGTTAATTGATTGATATTAAAAGGTAAGGGCCTTTAAACCTTTATCAAGATGTTTAAATGATGCGAGCGCACGCACAGTGTTTATTGTTGCGGCGTAATCTGTGTTCATGTGTTCGAAAAGTGTTAATTTGATG
The DNA here is from genome assembly GCA_026402145.1 of Polypterus bichir lapradei. NCBI lineage: Eukaryota > Metazoa > Chordata > Cladistia > Polypteriformes > Polypteridae > Polypterus > Polypterus bichir. The sequence continues at coordinate 17,478,039 of JANRMT010049829.1, forward strand.
ATGTGCATCTTCTCCGATCGCACGTAAAGGTTAAAACTTGAGCAGGAGACCAAAGTGTTAGAAAGAGAAGAAAACGCAAGCTAAAAGTTATATCAAAGTCTAAGGCGAGGCTGAAGATGGCTAGTTATTCGCAGCTCCTTATTCAATTCCCGCCAGCTAATTCAGACACTTTTTGCAAACTGTTTCAAATTACAGTTGCGCTTTTCCTGGCCCGACGTGGGTACCTGGGTCAAAAGGACTGCCAAAGCTGTATGGTTGTGATGCACAGTGATGTTTGAATGGCACTGTAAAGAGTTGAAAAGCGTTGGGCAGCCGCAATTATGATACTTTTGTAAAAAGACAAGATTCATAGTTTTGCCCGGCACATTGCTAGTTAGGTGGTATAGTTTGTTTTGGTATTTTTTTTAATGCAGTGACTTAACTTAAAATATACTACTACATGCTGCATTTTTCACAAACGGCACTTCTCCTTTGTGCGGAGTCCGTGGCTGCTAATTGTTGGGGACAATGTTTGAGGAGTCGGAGAATTTTATACTGCTTTGCAATTTGCATCACCAGGAGTTTCCTAACGATGACTATGAACAAGTCATAGCCGTATAGAGCTAATAAAGTTCTGAGACCTTAGTAAATGATATCTGAGACTTCAAATATCTTGGGGTGCCTAAACCTTTGCATGGTGGTTCTTTCCTTTTTTCACAGTACAATTCTGTAAAACACAAACAATACACTGATCTTGCATAAAATGCTGAAAAGAATTGTGATCTTAACTTTATGCCTTTTGACAGTCATCTTCTGCTCACTTAATTATTCACAGTAACAAACATTTTTAGCAAGGGTGCCCAAACGTTTGGCATGCTACTGTAAATATGCCCCTCTTTATGTCTCTTTAATGTTCAGAGACCATACTTGTTCAGTTTCAATGGTACTGAATTTTGTTGTCAAACATTGCACATCTGATGTCAACATTTTTTTTAACCTCAGTATTGTCATTTGATGATGTACAGTCATTTCAACAAATTTAGTCAATGGCACATTGCTGTGCTGCCTCAGTTTAAGGTGCAGCTCCCCTCTCCATAGATTGTAGGTTACTAGATATGCATATTTGTTACATGGATATAATTTTTTTTTTTCTAAAAGTTAATCTTTCGAAGAAGAACTTGTAGACTGAAATGCAATTCAGTACTATAATGTGATGGTGGGTTCAAAATAACCAAGACAAATGTTAATCTGGGTGTCTGCTACGATATCAAGCTTTATGCTCTAATTCTGTAAGAATAAGAAACAGTTTCATACCACAGAACATCAAAATTCTGAATGCACAAAAATGATTAGTTCCTGTTTAACCAGTATCATTCTAGTGTACTACCTAATTTTATGCCTTATATACTTAATCATACTACACTTTTGACTTTTTTAAAAGCACCTGCGCTTTATCCTTTGTTTTGTTTCTTGATACAGCAGGCACACTTGTGTTCAGTTATGTGCTTCAATAGCCTTATACAGTAGTTATCACTCACTCAGTGCTGTTCAATGTTGCAAATTCTCTCTAATATCTTATAGTGCAATATATTACTTTATTCTGGAATTTCCTTTTAACACTATACTGTAATATGATTGCATTGTCTATTTATGGTATTGTTTCTGTAGCACCTTGTTGTACATTGCTATATGTGCTAATAACTATAAGATAACCAAGTCATGTTTAGAAAGTACTTTTCACTGCACGTTCCCATGGTTCATAATGTACATCACTACTTAAAGCATCAATTCTGTAAAAACCTGTATTCATCAACTAATTTATTTATTATTATGTAAACACATGTATACCTAGTTTGCTAATATCGCTACCATTACATTTGCAACATTTCCTAAGGGTTTAGCATGGTACAAAATAACATGTGCCCATCCCCTGCTTATACATTAACTGGTCAATGATTCTGGACTAATAAAGCAGATATTTTCATGTATCCAAACACCTCTATTCTAATGTTTCAGGTAGTGCCTTTGGCATCTCCTTTATTAAGAACAAAATTTTCTTACCAGTCTAATGAAACATACCATAGACCAGAGCAGATTCATGAAAATAATACAGAACAGTATTGTATTATGTTCTTTGTTGCAGATAGATTCATCATTAATAATAAAGGAGTTTTTAGGATGAGCTTGGAACAGTTTATTCAGAATAGAGATGCAAATCTACCTAATTTGTAATAACTATGGGTCAAAATTAAGTTATAACATGGTCAACAATCTTGTGTTAAAATATTGAAAAATTATACATCTTGATCTAACACATTTAAGCAGTTCTTGATTGGCAAATTGGGGAAGAACTCTCTGTTAAGCAAGCTAAGACAATGAATACTCACTATAAATGACCTCAGTTTTTCTCATAATCAAGAGACCACATACTTTATGCCACATGCAATTAGTTTAGTAGCTCACCTTGGGTCTGCTTCTGCTATTATGGTCACCTTATGGTACAAAGAGCAAATATACAAGACTGCTGAATATGTGTTTATATTAATATAGTTTACTCTTTTTAGGTGACGTAAATGCACATAAAGACATAATAGCAGATATTGTAAGTGCAAAAAATAAGTTTGAGCTTAAAAAAAATACAAGATTTAAAACGGTCTATTCAATCTGAAGTACAGTTGAACCTATATTTCATAAAAGTAATTAAGATTAGCAATCATAAGCCACACTAAAGCCACAGTCACTCAGAACAAAGACCTAAATAGCAATAAAAAAGAGACCACTGTGTTATACTACCTTTTATTAATTAAAAAAAAATGGAGTTTTAGTAGGCAGGAGCACAGCAGACTTATTTTAGAGTAGCATTAATGAAGTATTGACATTTTTTTTAAAAAAGCTCTACAGTTCCACATAAAGAAAATTATAGATTATTATTTTCCCATTCGGTTATTGAAGGTACATTTGAAATTTTGCTATTGAGCAAGCTTAGCAAACATTCTAACAAAGTTGTATAGGACATGACAGTCAGGTTATCACCAGATTGTCTAAGCTGTCTGAAATAACTCCTAAGACTGCTGTAAGAAAATTTGTAATGATCATAAATCCTACACTAACTGACTTGATAAGAGAATCATCTCTTCACAAAAGGACTTTAGTTTTGGACAGTCCCAAAACCTATGACAAGTGAGACTAGTTACCTGACATCACTCACAATTTACTTCCAATACCTGATATATTTTAGATAGTTTTAATTTGGAGAGGTATGTTCAGTATACTTTTTCAGCTGTACTTTTTTGTTTAATTCATATACTTTCTGGTCTATCGTTGAAACTCATCTGATCCTTCCTTGCATCCATTTTCTGTACTCTGTTATTCAATTATGCATCCAAGAGGCCAGAGCCTATCTTGGTAGTGTTACACCACAATTAGGACAAGCTCTGCAATGAGTGTCAGTCATTGCACACCATAGTAGAGAAGTTTAATATTACCAATGAACATGTGCCTGTGTTATGAGAGAAAAAGTGGAGATAATAATGAAAATTGGCTGTACAATAAATTAAAATTGCAACTGTGAGGAAATCTTTTTTTTTTGTAAATATAAAACATAAAAGTATCAATTGTGCTCCCACCCACCACCTTAAAGTTATATTGTAGTCTTATACTTGTTGTCTCTTTTTATCTATAGACTATGTGCATTCCTATGAAAAAGGCATAATCCACATACTTTTTTGAAATTATAGCTTTATATACTGTATCTTATTTCATCACATATAATAAGGCAAAATTGAAACTGTATTTGACCTATAGATGAGTCTGGGCTGCAGCACAGAAAGTTGTGTTTAGCTCTGCTCTGAGACATTTTTAATATTTCGATCTAATCAAGAAAATGTTTATATCTCTGGATCTCTTTCTTTTGTTTTTAAGCTTGTGCAGCATACAAAATTTTCATCAGTTCCTTTGGCAAAGTAAAGCACACCTATAAAAATCTTAAAACCTGCAGTGAAGACACAATGATGAGATGGATCATCTTAAGGTATTTATGCTACACAACATGTATAATAAATTTGTTATAGCAATATGAAACATAAACCTTAATGGCTGTTGCTTAATTTTGAAACACTTATACTTAATTTAAAAAAATTGTCTTGCTGTGAGTTTTGTGGTTTAATGGTCTAGAAGAAAACCTGAAGTGCTAGTGGGAGAGTGAATGAACAGTTTAGCAATGGTAGAGTGTGACCAAGAACAATCTTTAGGCAAACTAGACAGCCACATCAGGGGCTATCAACATCATATATGATACTTTTGGGTAATCTGTTGTTTGAATTTTGTTTATGAAGTATATCCTGCTCTCATTTGTCTGATTGATAATGTTTTGTTTCCAAATAATTAAAATACACGGTGTAGCTGCCGATGCAAGGCAAGGTCCAGCACGGGTAAAACGCGTGTCAAAGAAATCTCATAGTCCAAAAGTTGGTTTTAAAATATTCAGTGAAAGTTAAAAGCAAATAATCCACACAAGAATAAAGGAAAAATAGTTACACACATAGAATAAAAGACAAAAAAAGGAAAAAAAATGTATCTTCTATAATCTTAGATTTTCTTGAGAAACTTTAGTTATTTCTGTATTTAAAAGTTCTTTAAGTATAGAAAGAAGAAGTAAAGGTTGTTAATTTCTTCTTTTGTACACCTTAAGCATACGGTATAGTACTTAAATAAGCAAGTTTTCTTTACGTGTTACTTCTCACATTCTAAGAGCCTGTACGCCATCAAACATGGTCACTTGCACGAGCACGAACACAGTTAAAAACCGTGTGCCTCCATACCTTACACAAGGCAAGGCTAGTCACTGACTGGAGTATAAAGTTTACTAAAAGGTGTTAGAAATGGGAAGAACATGCCAATACAGTTCTATTCACGGGGGTTATAGGAACCTCCCATAGATTGTGCATTGTCATCTAGTAAAATATTCATGAATCTTATAGAACTAGGAAAATGGCTCTTACACACAGTTTTCAGAAAAAGGATTACTGCAAATTTACACCAAGAAAAGCTGAATCTTGTATCAGTAGGAAAGAAGTTTACAACATCTCCATGCGTCAGTATTCAGACCGGTAAAAGTTTTAAGTTTTGCTGGTGTGAAAATTATACTTGCCTATCTTATTCTACTGTTGTTTTTCAAATTAAAACCTGCACATAAAGACAGGTTCTTTCCTTTCCTTCATGTATTTACCTCATATTTGCAATTTGCAGTAAATTGCTAGTTTTCTTTGGCAATCGTTTACCAAGAATTATAAAATTCATTAAAACAAATGTATACTAATCTAATGCTTCTGAAACTTAGACTTAAGGACAACCCTTTGAATGCTGCCTTCTGTCCTCGTTAGTTTCACAATCAGTGACCCATTTTATCTCTGACTGATCTCATTTAATTAACTGGCCCCCAGACTCCCTCCCCCACCCTCCTTATTCTGTAATCAACATGGAAAGAGAGAATTGCAAGATCCAGTCCAATTATTAGTCATTGCACAAAGAATTACAGAGTGAAATATACAGTACATGTCCACTCTGCCACAGCTCTATCCAAAGCACACAAAAAAAACACACCCAAATAAAGAACCAGTCATCCACGCAGTATTAATGCATATTTACGGAAGAACAAAAGATGTCCAGAAATTTAAAATAATGTACAATTCAATGGGATTGTTTTGACCAATAGATATGATCATGTTGCATTTAGAATGCATACACAACAGAAATAAGGAATTTGGCTGAAAGGTGTTGGTGATGACAAGGTAAAGGAAAGAAGGGGTAGGGTCTCCACAAACGAGGAAGGAGCATGATAAATCGTCAAGCGAGCTTTCCAAAATGGATCTGTAAACAATGTCAGGGAAGCTATCAGACTCCTGAATTTAATCTGCTCACTGACGTTGAGAAGTAAACCCAAATGCTTAAATCCTCTCAAAATCAGATACTATAAACAAGTCAGCAAAACTTGATAAGAGCTGCAAGGGCTGTTCCCCACCGCTGAATTGCAGAACCAAAAATAAGGTCCACCACTTCTGCCCAGTAGAGAGTTACAGCTTAAAAAAAAATGTGACATCCGACACAACTGACATTACATTTACTGTGCCATACATATGACATAGTTAGTTTTTTTAACAAGATTTCATCTGATCTGATATATATGGAGCCCTGAACTGTGATACAGTATAACTGTGATGCAACACAGAATATAAACCTGCGTAATCATTCTCACAAACCTAGTTTGAAAAAACAGTGCCTCCATTTGCAATGACCATAGTGGTATATACTACCAGTTTTGCTAAAAATGGTAAATACTTACCTAGGTCATACCTTAATGCTCAAAAACAGATTGAAGTTTGAGGATCTAGAATGCTACAGAATCAAGTACAGGTCTTAATGGACCTCGGTGCAAGATTCCTAAAACGTGACAGCTCACTCTCATTTATAGAGCCAGATACAAGGGCCTGAGGACAGCATTCATTATTGGGGAAGAACAACTACAGGTGTCAAAGTAAAGATGGTCTTTGTTTCCTGGAGTCACTGTGGCCATTCCTAAGCTATCAGTAAAATACTTGAATTTTTATTTATTGTTAAAATTTTATTTTTTAACCATTTGCATTTTTATTTATTGTTAAAATTAAAACATTTATTTTTAACTTTATAATTGTTCTTCTTTCAGTGGTTCTTTCATTTATAGAATATTTCTCGTATTTGGTCCTTTAGGTAAGTATGTTTAATTTTATAATTTTAAGTTTTCTTTCTTCATTTCATGTATATTCTTTAAAATTTTCAAACACTCAGACACGCCAGAATTTATTCAGGTAGCATTGAGCATGACAGAAAATAATCAAGGTTGTGGCACAAGTCAATCATCAGACCTGCTGACTCACACACACTCAAGTTCAGAAAGAGTCGGTTTAGAGCCATCCATTAACCTAAAATTCATGAATTTGGGTTTGTGGGAGATGATATGGATGTCTTTTTAAATAAATACTCTTAAATATACATATTTCTATAATGGCTCAGTGCAAGTTTCTTTTACTACATTAGATCAATTGTAGGACAGGAAGCAAACTGCTCAGTTGTATTTAAGCTGTTTTGACTTGACAAATACATTCCTAAGCTTATAAAATCATAGGTAAACATGTCATAACGGCGAGAAAGGAATTACTCATCTTATAGACTGTGGAAAGTTACTGCAAGAGTTAGAAATTCATCATATGGGCAGCCTGCTGCCATTATACGGTGTTGTGTAGTTGGCAGTAATTCTTAAAGTTCACAAAATGTTGTAAAGTCTCAGATATTACTCTGTATAATCTGACTGAACTGGATAGACAAGATTTTGCAATGCTGAACTGCTGCTTTTATATGTAAGTTCTCATGTTCTAATGTTGTAAGGACTGTCTATTTTTACTTATTTATGCATACATTATTCTGCCAGATCAAAAGCAGACTGCTCTATGAGTCTTTAAATGAAAAATGTATGCAATTGTATGTTTGCTTAATTATTTGATTGTTCTTGTATGATTGATTTATCTTTATCAATCAGTATATCTTAAGTTTTTTTTTATTTCTCATCTCTTCATTGGGTTATTAGCCATTTCACATCGGGAGTTGACATGGAGGGCGGTTCTGGAACTGCATACCTTATGTCAGTTACGTGACTGTGTAATGACCAACCATCTTATCTAAGTTTGATGGTACTGATCTAAAATATGCATTTTTGTTTTTAAATTTTTATTTTTAGTCTTCATGGCTTCGGACTGCTTACTTTTGTTCTCTATTATGATTTTGAGTATTAATTGGGTTTTGGTGCTCTCTTTTGGTTCCTGGGATTGTTTGTTTAGTGACTGCTCTCCCATTCCTTTAAAATTAGTTGCATTCTGGTACTACCATAACAATTTGCTTTTAAGCTACATTCAAGGGCTCATACAGCTCAGTCCAATATGCTCTTGTTTATCAGTAGAAAGTTAGCTGCCCAATCAGGCAATGAGCACATCTGTATTTGATGTGCATCTAAGAGCTATTTTAATTTCAAGATGGGCATCATCCACAAGACTGGTTTGTAAACTCAGGCTTGTGAATGAAGAACTGTATTGCCCCTCTTATAATTTAAATGCATGATCACAATTAATTTCAATGGGGAAGAAAATGTATGTATTTTTCAGCTCCCAAATTGACTCCTGTTTTTCCAAAAGTAACACTTAATTTTGTTAAATTGAACACAATTGCTTCTATTGTTAATATCTGTTATCAAAACACATATTCTAAAGAGAAATTTTTCTCTTCATTAACTGTTTTAGGGTGGATATCGACTTTTGTCGACAGGAGGGGTTGATGGCAACAATCAGTTGTTAATGGCAACAGACCTCACTGTTACGTCACAGGCATTCCCTCTCTACTTGAAGGAATGTTAGACTCATTGACTCTGCATCTAATCCTTGCGTGAGTTACGAAATGTAAACAAATGTAAGATGGCATCGACATCTCACGAGGGAGCAAAGCGAGTGTAGAAAAGAAAACATTTGGCAGACGATGTTTTGCACATTATCGCAGATTGTTCAGAATTTGATTTTGTTGACAGTGATCAGGAGATCGAGCAAGAGATTGGGGAACTGGCATCAGCTGATCGGACACCAGCCAATGCCGCCCCAGCTGATTGGCTGCCAGCTGAACGCCTTCGCACAGTCGATGCACCTACAGCAAGGATCGTGTGGGAGGAATACCCTGACATTAACCCAGACTTCACAAGACAGCATGGCTTGCTGTTGGGTTTTGTGGCATTACAAATAGAGATGGGACTAGACTGGTGATATAACTTAAGGGAGCATTGGTCCAAATGTGCTTTGTCCCCCTGGTGGCTTTTGACGGGTTATGCCAGCGATAGGTACGTGCTGCTCCAAAGTTGTATTCACTTCTGTGATAACCAGAAGCAAATCCCAAGGGGTGAGCTAGGCTATAACCCCATTTATAAAGTTCAACCCCTGCTTGACATTGTGGAACCAACATATAAACAATTTTATCAGCCTGGCCGTCATTTGTCTGTGTATGAATCTATGATAAAATACAAGGGACACCTTTTTTTTCTGCCAATATATTCCAGACAAGTCCAAAAATTATGGCATAAAGGATTTTGTGCTGGCAGAAGCAAACACTTGTTTCTGCCTGAAAGTAATTACATATACAGGAAAGTATTTCTTTCAGAGAAAGAACTGTCCCTTAAGTCAGGTTGTGCTGGAGATGCTTCAGGGCTATGAACATTTGGGTCATGTTGTGTACATGGACAATTTTTATACATGCCCAGAATTGTTCATGGAGCTACAGAGCAGGGGAATTGGAGCTTGTGGCATAGTGAGGGTGAACAGGAGACACATGCCTTCACAGTTGAAGCCAGACAGGCTGAAGATGAAAAGAGGTGACAATACAGTTTTCATGCGGGCAGAAAACCTGGTGGCAGTTGCATGGCACAATGTCAAACGGGTGACTTGTCTCTCTACAGTACACACTAACAATATATGTAAGAAAGTGCAGCACCAGTGCAACACGTATTGTAAGCAGTGCAATGTGGCAATGCATGCAATTGGCTGCTTTGAGCGAGATCATACTTTGCAGGACTTTGCCGTGTATCATATATGTGATATGTATGTGAAATCATATAGTACTCAGGCTCATACAACATGCAAGACAGTAACATTTGTCAAAAGTAAATATTTTTGTTGATTTGATATGTTTAAACCATTGCTTTGTGTTCTTTTTTTAAAAAAAGTTAGTTTTTGGAAAAATATTCAGCCCTAGGAGAAAAGAAACAAAAACAAAATTAGCCCTAAAAGAGTTAATGAACAAATTATATAGATCTTTACTGGCTCAGATTAAGTTCATAGATGCACTGTTTTCATTTGGACACCATCTTCTGTCATCATGTTGTTGCAATATTAGAGAAAACAGCAGAAGATTTGGATGATTCAAAATTTAAATTGGAAGAAGTCAGTACCTCCTCCTCTCAATCTTTTCCTTTGTTGTGATCGTGGTGCAATTTTGTTTTTCCTGTGTTTAGTGTAAATTTATTGTTTTTTGGGTTGGGGGTGTAAAAGCTCTGCCCATAATCGTTAATTGGCATTGTGTGGTTTTTTTTTTGTTTTTTTTATTATTCTCATTTACATGCACAAGCAGTCTCTTTTGGCAAAATGCATTGATCTCATTAAAAAGCACAATAAAAGAGTTGAACATCAATATCGGCAACCATGAATTTGAAAACAGGCAGGAAGTCTGTAATAATTTTCTTGTGTTTTTATAAGTACGTTTAGTCAACCATGTGCTCTGAAGTAAATAACGTTCATTCCCTTTTTACATCCCTGACCTGAGCCACAGAAGATTAGATATATGAACAATTTTCACTGTATGACCCAATCACACACATTCAACATATCTATAGCAAATACCTGGATGAAAACTATTTTACTTATAGGTTTCTGTTATTGAATTGCACACAGCACACGCTTTTCTGCTTTGCTTCTGCTGGGATAATAATAACGCAGATATTTCTCACTATTATATAAAAAAATCTTTCGCCAAGACTTTTTGGAAAAGATTTTTTCAAGTCCTGCGAGATAGGACTTTTGCCGTGAGATTTATTCAAGTCACACCCACCTCTCAACCATTTTCAAACAAGACCACGGTACTGTCACCTCTCATTCGTGTGAATGCTTTTGTCAGACACAGTTCTTGTGCTCTCAGCTCTTAGAAATTTTAATGTTTTCTTCACTTTAAGTTCCCAATTATAGAAGATGTATTATGTCCAAATCTTATTGATGAATTTCATCACGAAGGGTTATCAACAGAAAAAATGAGTACATGGGCAATCCTAGCAGAAAGAAATGATGAAGTCAAACAAAGTAACGCCAAAAATGTTGATCGGTAACGTGTATTAATAGACTATGCTGAAACAGTTGGTGTTGATCGTGTGGAAGATGAAAACAATAACTTAAAATATCCCAAAGAATATCTACAACTGTTAACACCATCTTGTCTTCCACTGCACAAATTACTGTAGAAAGAAGGATGTATCCAAGAAAGGTAATGTAGTACATCTTCCGCAGATAACATTAGACAACAAAGGAACCCTTGATATGCCATTTGTATTAAAATGTTAACAGTTTCCCGTTAGATTAGCTTTTGCAAAGACAATTAACTAATCTCGAAGTCATTTTATTTAATAGAGAGAAAGAAACAAAATTCAATCACGGGCAGTTGTATGTTGCGTTGATGCATATGTAACAATTCTCATGAAAATAAAAATCTGTTTAAATTGTACATCCGCATCCCCATACATGACCAGCAGAACCTCAAAGAGGCTAGGGTGTAGTGCAGGCCCGGAGGTTAGCGAGCAGGGGGCAAAGCCCCTAGTTACTCAGTAAAATACATATTGTTTTAGGTGACTTGTTACTTTTAAAAGTAATTGGACTATGCGCAAGCCAGTGTGTTTCTTTTGTGCCAGTCCCAAGCCCGGATAAATGGGGAGGGTTACGTCAGGAAGGGCATCCGGTGTAAAATTTTGCTAAATCAATATGCGGACAATGCAAATTTCCATACCGGATCGGTCGAGCCCCAGGTTAACAATGACCGCCACCAGTACTGTTAGCCAACAGGGTGCTGGCGGAAATTGTGCTACTGTTGCCAGAAGAAGGGGGGGGGACGTGTCCGGAGACAGGACAGGAGGAAGCTAAAGAGAGTGGAACTGAGGGTAGGAACTTTGAATGTTGGCAGTATGACTAGTAAGGGCAGAGAGATGGCAGATAAGATGGAGAGAAGGAAGGTTAATATATTGTGCGTGCAAGAGACTAAATGGAAGGGGAGTAAGGCCAGGTGGATTGGAGGTGCATTCAAATTGTTGTATCTTGGTGTGGATGGGAAGAGAAATGGGGTAGGGGTTATTCTGAAGGAACAGCATGTCAAGAGTGTTTTGGAGGTAAAAAGAGTGTCAGACAGAGTAATGATTATGAAGCTGGTGTGGTGATGAATTTTGTTAGTACATATGCCCCACAAGTTGGGTGTGCAATGGATGAGAAAGATGATTTTTGGAGTGAGTTGGTTGTAGTGATGAACAGTGTACCCAAGGGACAGAAAGTGGTGATTGGAGCGGATTTCAGTGGACATGTTGGTGAAGGGAACAGAGGAGATGAGGAGGTGATGGGTAGGTATGGTGTTAAGGAGATGAATGAACAAGGTCAGAAGATAGTGGAATTTGCCAAAAAGATATGGACATGGCTGTGGTGAATACATATTTTAAGAAGAGGGAGGAACATAGGGTGATGCACAAGAGTGGAGGAAGATGCACACAGGTGGATTACATCCTATGCAGAAGAGTCAGTCTGAAGGAGATTGAAGACTGCAAAGTGGTGGCAGGGGAAAGTGTAGTTAAGCAGCAGAGAATGGTGGTATGTAGGATGACGTTGGAGATGAGGAAGAGAGTGAGGGCAGAGCCAAGAATCAGATGGTGGAAGTTGAAAAAGGAAGACTGCAAGGTGGAGTTTAGGGAGGAGTTAAGTCAGGCACCAGGTGCCAGTGAAGAGTTACCAGACAGTTGGGCAACTACAGCAAATGTAGTAAGGTTTGGAGACGGTGGCACTGACCAGAAAACAGGAGACAGAGCTGGAGGTGGTAGTGTTAAAGATGCTAGGATTTGCGTTGGGTGTGACGAGGATGGATAGGATTAGAAATTAGTACATTAGAGGGTCAGCTCAAGTTGGTCAGTTGGAATACAAAGTCTGAGAGGTCAGATTGTGCTGGTTTGGTCATGTGCAGAGGAGAGATGCTGAGTATATTGGGAAAAGGATGTTAAGGATAGAGCTGCCAGGTAAGAGGAAAGCCTAAGCGAAGGTTTATAGATGTGGTGAGAGGGGACATGCAGGTGATGGGTGTAACAGAACAAGATGCAGAGGACAGAAAAATATGGAAGAAGATGATCCGCTGTGGCAACCCCTAACGGGAGCAGCCGAAAGAAAAAGAAAATGGCTATAGCACACTCATACCTTTTTATGCTCCAAAACACTGCTTTCGAGATTGTGCTGCTAAGTTTAGCACAGTACGTTCAGCTCATTAACATAAATTTAGGAATTTCTGAAATACAGAGATATCATTTGCCTCAGGAAATTAAACTTTGTGGACGCTTCCACCTGTGGCTGCTGAAAACATTTTGTGAAGCTAAGCAGGTGAACAGAGTGGACATGTGCAGACTACAGAATCCTTAAGTGTAACCCAGTTAAGGATTACATTGCCAAATAACCGGGTTGCTCGCTAAGAAATTTACTACATCTGTTAATCAGGTTTCACAGAGACAATTAACTTGGTTTCTTTAACCGGGAAAAAGAGTTTACATGGCATTGTAGAAACAAGGTTTCTGTGAATAACCAGGTTATTAAAGCACATGTAAACACACTGATTGGTTCTTTGAACTTTGAAAAAGATGCGATGTAGCTCAAAAAAATGGTATCAAATAAAACATAAAAAGGTGTATTTTGAATAATTGTAGCCCTTTGCAGATACCTGTGGCAGCTTTTAGTTATCAAAGAGATTAAAGCAGTTACTCTTGATACACTACAGGAAAACCTGAAAGGGCTCAAATCTTTTTCTGGTTAATGAAGCCTTTTTAGTAGTACTTTGTGAGTACACAGCAGATTATAGACTTGGATTTTACAAACTAATGTCATATTGTGCATGTATACTGTATATGTGAAACTGTAATTTGTGTTTTTTTTTCACCTCAAGGATCTTCTTCATTTGAATGTGCACCGGAGATTCAGAAAGCAGAAGTGAATGACAAGATAAAAATTAAATGTGCATTAATTCCAGAGTTTACTGAAGTCAAGAAGCATGTTGTTTGGAACTTAAATCGCAGCACAATACTTCACTACAATCAGACTGGAAGCATTTTGGAGTACACTTCACAAAAAAGAATGGTGCCTGTTGCCTTGAACAAAACAGAAATTGCACTTACTATTAGTGATGTTCAGATGTCAGATTTTGGATTCTATCACTGTTTTGTAGTCATTGATGAAATCACGAAAGACTGTCCAATTTATCTTCAACCCATGTTTCCTTCAACAGCTAATAGCACAACGGCCACAAACAGCATCAGTGAGTGATGTTTAAAATATTTGCACTTATGCAGAATACTTTGATGTTAAAATGAAGCAAAGCTTATTAGCTGATTTAACTAGGGTTGTGTTGTGTAATTTGGTAATATTTTTTGGAAAGCTTATTTGCTTATCATTGATTTGTGAAACGTTTTTTTCAGGTTTCATACAGGAACATGATTTGCAGTGAATAACTGAAACTGTTTTTTTTTATTTTTGGTTTATAATGTGCAAAAAATTATAATATATCAGTAAAGTAAACCCTATATTTTTTTTTACTGTACTTTTGGCCAAATCAAAAAATACTAACCCCTCACTGCTTAGTATGACACTTCTTGTGTAAGTAAGAATAAAACCTCCCACACCTTTTGCATTTCATATACTGCTCAAAAAACCTTTGGGATATTGACCTAGGGCCTCATGTATAACGCCGTGCATAGAACTCACACTATAACATGGCGTAAGCACAAAAGTGGGAATGTGCGTACGCACAGAAACTCGAAAGCTCAAGTTCACAAAGTCGCACAGTGCCCGAAATAAAGAAGTCGCATATCAAAATCGCCGTGAAAAGGCGAGTCGCAGCCCACTGTCTTGAGTGTCATATGAAAGCTTATTAGGGTACAAAGAAAAAAAAGGCACAGGGTGGGGAAAAAGCACGAAATGTCAACTTTTAATCTCAAAATTTTCACTTTAATCACGTAGTTTATTTTGTCATTAAAGTAGAACATCATAGACTTCATCTTAAAATCGTTTAATTTACTGATTTCTCGAATCCCAAATGCTTTTTTTTGTATTTGATCTTCTATGTGCTCTGTGTGTGTGAATCACTACGCGCTTCTTAAACCGGCTTTCTCTTTCTCCGACAGGACACAGAATCCATAACAGAATAATTAAAATACTGAGATGTATACGTGATATCTTTTTCATGATGACAGGAATGAAAGCATGTTATTAAACATGGGAACACGGTGGCGTAGTGATTGTGCGCGACCTTCAATGAAATTATTGCAGCAGTACTGTCTCTTTCAAACATACTAACCTTCAATTCCTGTGCTGACTTTTCTTTCCCCAAATACCCAATCGCCACACAATCAGCTCTGTAATAGACGTTAAGCCATCTGTAAGCTTACAACGACGATTCTTCAAAACTTTTAAGGAACATTGAAATATCTTCGTAGTACATGTTTAATTATTCTATCCATCTATCCTTCCAGTGTCGCTCCAGCCCAGCAAAAATAGATACAGCACGATGTAGGATCAATCTGTGAACTAGCTAGCGCTGCAGCACCGTGTCCTCACATGTTTAATTATTAACAATACAGATTATTTAAATGAAGTTAAAGTTTTATCTGTATAATATAACCAACATATTTTGCTTCATTTCATCTTAAAAATGATATCGCCATCATATGTAAATATGTGCTTTATAAAGTGGCACAGGCTGTGCAGTATTATAACTGTAGTGCAAGTTTACAGTGAGGTGATTATACTAATAAGTACAAACGGTTCTACAAGGAGCACTTGATGGACTGATTGAGTGCGTTTAGAGCTCTTGGGATGAAACTGTTTCTGAACCGCGAGGTCTGTACAGGAAAGTCTCTGAAGCATTTTGCTGTGGCTGAGGCAGTGTGTGCTTGATGCTGTATCCCGATAATTCTCTTTCTGATCAGCTGCTGCTGTGATACGCACTCAGATACAGTGATATAAATACTCCGAGTGGTGCAGTGAGAGTAATATGGAAAAAGATGATCCGCTGTGGCAACCATTAACAGGAGCAGCTGAAAGAAGGAAAAAAGGTGCAGTGACAGTAACAACGCTAAAACAGTTATGGTATTTAGAATACTATGGCTATTCCCTGGACCATTATATTGTTACAGGTTAATTACAATCAGATGCTTTACACTAATAAACAATATGCCGTTAGTTTTAGTGTATTTATAAAGCCGCGTCAGGAATGTGGATCTGAAAAAGAAAGATAAACCACACAGGAACAGTAGCACTGCTTTGACGCTGGCTGCCGCCAGTCTGCAAAACCGAGTGCAAAACTTGCGTACGACAGGGTATGAGGTACCGTGGAAATGTGCGTGGCTTTACGGCAAGTTTAGGTTTTATACATCGCGATTTGAACATGGAAACGTTCGTATACAACATTTCTGTGTGTACGCACCGTTTATACATGAGGCCCCTGGTCAGTTAAGTAGCAGAGGGGCTTGTTAATCAGTTTCAGCTGCTTTGGTGTTAATGAAATTACCCAAAGGTGGACTAGAGGGGCAAAAATGAGACAACCCCGAAAACAGGTGGAGGCCACTGATGTCTTTTCTGACTGTTTTTTCGCTAGTTTTGCATTTGGCTACGGTCCGTGTCACTGCATCTCCAGGATGGCACATCAATATTTGCCATTGCCATAAGTTTTGCTGTGTCTCAGAGTCTCGAGGGCATGGGGGAGATTCCAGGAGACCAGCAGTTACTCTAGGAGAGCTGCACAGGGTTGTAGAAGGTCTTAACCCATCAGCAGGACCCACCTGTATCTGCTCCTTTGACCAAGGAGAAACAGGATGAGCACTACCAGACCCCTACAAAATGACCTCCAGCAGGCAGGCCACTGGTGTGAATGTCTCTGACCAAACAATTAGAAACAGACTTCATGAGGGTGGCCTGAGGGCCTGAAATCCTCTAGTGGGCCCGGTGTAAACTGACCGCTTGGCACCGTGCAGCTCGATTTGGCATTTGCCATAGAATACTAGAATTGGCAGGTCCACCACTTGCACCCTGTGCTTTTCACAGATGAGAGCAGTTTCACCCTGCGCACATGTGACAGACGTGAAAGGGTCTGGAGAAGCCGTGGAGAATGTTATGCTGCCAGTAACATTGTTCAGCATGACCGGTTCGGTGGTGGGTCAGTGACGGTCTGGAGAGGCATAACCATGGAGGGACGCACAGACCTCTACAGGCTAGACAATGACACCTTGACTGCCATTAGGTATCGGGATGAAATCCTTGGACCTATTCTCAGACCCTATGCTCGTGCAGTGGCTCCTGGGTTCCTCCTGGTCCACGACAATGCCTGCCCTCATGTGGCGATTGTATGCAGGCAGTTCGTGGAGGGTGAAGGAATTGATATCATTGACTGGCCCCCGTGCTCTGCTCACCTGACCTAAATCCCATACGACACCTCTGGGACATTATGTTTCGGTCCATCCAACGCAGCCAGGTTGCACCTCAGACTGTCCAGGAGCTCAATGATGTCCTGGTCCAGATCTGGGAGTAGATCCCCCAGGACACCATCCGTTGTCTCATTAGGAGCATGACCGCCCACTCCACCCCCTGACGTTGTCAGGCATGCATACAAGCACACGGGGGTCATACAAACTACTGAGTATGATTTTGAGTTGCTGTGATGCAATTTCGGCAGAATGGACTAGCTTGCCTGCCACATCATTTTTTTCCCTTTGATTTTCAGGCTGTCTTTGAATTCAACCCTCTGTAGGTTGATAATTTTCAATTCCATCAAACGATGTGACATCTTTTCGTCCCTAACACATTACCCAGTCCATATCATTAGAGATATCCAGCAGGATTTTTTTTTACCCTTTGACATGTGATATGTTTTCAAAGTGTTCCTTTAAATTTTTTGAGCAGTTTATTTAATCATATGATGAACATGTGTATGCCTCAAAGTTGAGAAGGTATTGGCATTCCCAATGTAACATTTAAGTAAAACAAAATTTCGATATTTCACTACTCTGTGCATTTTCTTGATTATGTGATTATTTGGGGTTGCTCTTCTACCTCGCTAGTACCCAGAATAATGCAAAAAAAGATAGTTTCAACCTAAAAAATAAACAAGGAAGGATAAACATGACAAGCAAAGTATAAATATACAGAAGTAAACAATAACTTCTCCACCAGGCCTGACTAATTCAAGACTTGCATTCCTATGTATGTAATAAAGGTGACTTTTCACTTGCACACCTTACAGTACTAAAACAAATTGTTCATTCCTCTATGGCTGTTAGCATTAAGCATCAATACTGTCCCTATACAAAGCAGTGTTTTACTGCTTAACATGTGGAACTTTTACAGCAGCCTTGCAAGTATCTTTGATTACCTTATTATCTTAAAAGTTGTATTGCGGTAGGATTTGACTACCAATGATTGGTTGTGTGTCTGAAGATATCGATTGGAAATCATTTGGCAGCTTTTTTAATATCTGCCATTTACTCAGTGGTTAACATTAAATTCCTCAACCCTATGTTTATAGAATCACTGCATGTACTTCTGATTTGGAAATAAGTGTTTAACAAAATAAGTACAGGTAAAGGAGAACAAGTAATCATACCACACAAGAAAGACTCAAGGATACATATAGTGTCAGTTGCACATTTACTTCAGATTTCAAATTTTGTTTTTATAGAGCTGAACTTCTCCACCTTGTGTTAATTTAATATGTGATTTACATCTTCTTGATTATGCTGTGCAGACGTGTGTTACATACCAAATCAGGTCTGTTTTCATAGATTTAAATATCTGAAAGGCAGGCTGTTCTATGTGAACAATCAGTTCTCTGTTATGTAAATCACAACGTGTTCTTACTTTCTTTAATAACCGTGAAATAAATGTCAAGGAACCCCGTTTGTCTGGAGTTTACAGTGTTAATATATGTAATATCTTTGCAGATGCTGCACAAAGTCCGCTCTCTTACATCTTACCCTTTGCACTGGTGATTGCTGTTTGTGGCATTGGTTTCATCATTGCTTTAATTTACCAAAGGTAAGTATAATCCAGAAGAAGCATTTCTTCATGCATAAAAGTAAAGAAGAAACATTCTTTTCAGCATTTTTGTTTTGTACAACTGCAGATTGGGAAAAAAAAGGAAAGGAGCACCATGCAAAAGTTTGGGTACTCCAAAAGATTTGAAGTCACAGATAATGTTTGCCAATGTCTCAGAACTTAATTAGCTCATTAGAGCTATGGCTTGTTCACAGTCGTCATTAGGAAAGGCAAGGTGATGCAAATTTCAAAGCTGTGTTAATGCTCAGACTTCTGAAACCTTGTCCCAACAATCATCAGCCACATGCTCCTCGAAGTATGCCCACAAGGCAGGATAAGGCTATAAGAAGATAGCAAATTGTTTTCAGGTAGCTGTTACCTCAGTTTGTAATGCAGTTAACAAACAGTGGAGGCTGAGTTGAGGTCTGGAAGACCAAGAAGACTTTCTAAGAGAGCTGCTCATTCGATTGCTAGAAAGGCAGATCAAAACCTTTGTTTGACTGCAAAAGATTTAGCAGACTTTGGAGTGGAGGTGCACTGTTCTACAAATTTTGACCTTTCTGGAAGAGTCATCAGAAGAACCTCTCCTTGATACTTACCAGAAATTCAGCATCA
Source organism: Polypterus bichir lapradei (assembly GCA_026402145.1). NCBI lineage: Eukaryota > Metazoa > Chordata > Cladistia > Polypteriformes > Polypteridae > Polypterus > Polypterus bichir. The sequence goes on from JANRMT010049829.1 coordinate 17,497,556, forward strand.
GAGGTTTGCAAATGAGCATCTGAACAAGCCTGAGGCATTTTTGAAACAAGTCCTGTGGACCGATGAAGTCAAAATGGAACCTTTCCCCACACTGTGCAAAAATATGTTTAGAAAAAAAAGTGTGCAGAATGCCAAGAAAAGAACGCCTCTCTACCTGTTAAGCACAAAGGGTGGATTGATCATGCTTTGGGCTTGTGTTGCAGCCAGTGGCACAGGGAACATTTCACTGATAGAGGGAAGAAGGGATTCAATTCGATACCAGCAAAATTTGAAAGCAAACATCCCACTGTCTATTAGAAAGATGAAGATGAAAAGAGAATGGCTTTTACTAAAGGATAATGATCCAAAACGCACCTCAAAATCCACAATGGACAACCACAGGAGGCACAACCTGAAGGTTTTGGTGTGACTTTCACAATCTCTGACTTAAACATCGTTGATAATTTGTGGATAGACCTCAAAAGACCAGTTCATGCAAGAATCTCACATAATTAAAAGGCTTTTACAAGGGCAAATGGGTGAAAATGACCCAAGTAAAAACTGAAAGACTCTTAGCTTGCTTCAAAATCTTTTACAGACTGTGATACTTGCCAGAGGGGGTGTTACTAAGTATTAAACATTCAAGGTGTCCAAACTTTTGCTTCAGGCCCTTTTCCTTTTTTTTGTTGTTTTGAAACTATAAATGATGAGAATTAAAAAAGCAACCTTGCTTAAAATATTAAAGAAATGTGTATCTTTAACTTTATGCCTTGTGGAAATAAGGTCATCTTTTACTTGTTTAGCAATTCACAGTAATCAAAGTTTTGACCAGTGGTGCCCAGACTTTTGCATGCACTGTATGTACAGGTGTATATATGTTAAAGGTTACTTCTTTTAAGCACTTATTACTACAGTATATTGGAATTTTGTGATAAATTGAATAGTTATTATAAGTAAGTGCCACTTCACAGACGCCGGACATCCACAGATGCTGCTCCCTGGGTCTTACCATAATATGCAGTTTTGAATTTGTTACTATAATGTGTCATTTAGCCTTGTCTAATTGCATAAATATAGACGGAGTGCAAAAAAATGATTTCATCCCCTTTGAAATCTATTATTACACAGCATTGAATCTTGGTACATATAATGTTTCTTTTTTGGCATTGATATATACACACACACACTTAATTGCATGTTTGAAATTTATAAATCCCAGTGGATTTATATGTTTTGGGCATCCTTCACAGATGGTGCAGTGGTAGTGTTGCTGCTTTGCAGTAAGAAGACTGTGGAAGATTGTGGCTTCGCTTCCCGGTTCCTCCCTGTGTGGATAACGCTTTGAGTACTGAGAAAAGTGCTATATATATCTAATGAATTATTATTATTATTATTATTATTATTATCCCTGAACATGATTGCTAATTTTGTAGTATTGTCTGTCTCTGTGTCGCTACATATATAAGTACATAGGCTTTAGGTGAATATACAGGAAATGTTGTGATAGAGTCAAAATTCGTGGTTTGTGTGTGTTCAGTTAACAGTGATACTTCTTGAGTATAATTACGCACATTAAGTAAGTAACTTATACTTATCCTTTTTGATCCAGTTGGAGCAAAGTTCAACACAAGAGCGCTCCACTCTCCACATTTTTTTTTGCCATTGCTTCTGCTTCACCGTAGGTCATTCCCAGCACTTTCAGTTCTTTCTCTACAGTCTTTTGCCAATTTGCTTTTGGTCTCTTGTCCTGCGGTGTCCAACAGAGGGCTACTTTTGTGATGTTTGCTTCTGGAATCCTTAGTACATGGTCTAGGCATCCCAGGTGTTATTGTTATATCTGTTGAATGATGCATGTGTACTTTGTAATATCTAGTTAGGTCCTTGGTGGAGATCCAGCTTTCCTAGAATTATCAACTTATTGTTTGGAGGTAGACATTGTGGAAGCTAGACATCTCTAAAAGGGCAGATAAACTGATAATTACAAATTGACCTGTGCGAGTCCCTGCAAGGAACTGGTGTCCTGCCCACGGCTGTTTCCTGTCCTGAACCCAGCACTGGCAGGATATGCTTTGTGTCCCCAAGACCCTGAATTAGATTAAATAGGTATGAGAATGTTGTGTTACTTGTGTAAATATAGAAATGAATGTAGATGTGAGACAGAGTTCCTGATGGAAAATATGTATCCAAGATTTACATTAACTGTGTGATGCCATACATCATTCAATTGATCAAGCCTTCATATTTTCCTTTTGTGACTTTTTCAACACAGAAAGAAAAGAAGAGCCAGTGGGAATATGTTAGGAGAGGATCAAACTCAATCCCATCCTGAAAACACCAGTATGCTTGTATAAAAAGAAGACTTTTTGCTGCTTCTTAAAATCTGCTTAGTGTCAGTGGTTAAGAAGAAACAAAAATTATGCCTCCTTCTGGAACCAGTGTCTGTTTCATGTGTATAATTTTAAAAAGAGAAAACTCACTGGTCCTCCAACATGTATGGTACCTAGTGAGAGATTCACTGCCCTAAATCTACATTCACAACAGCAATAATGAGAGTGTTACTGTATTCATATGAATTATAGTTACTGCTGCTTTTTTTTGTGAAGAAATAAACACAAATTAAAACTCTTTTACTTTATAGTGTTAGAGATGGATTGTTAAAATAGTTTGGTTTAGTTGAGATTTTATTGTAAATTTTGTATCTCACATTATACATAATTGGTAAGGCAGTATTCTGAATATTTGTGTTGTTCATTTTTTATTGTTGACCCTGAACATATTCTCTGCTGAACTATCAGTTTAACACAGCAAAAATATGAAAAACTAATCGTATTTCCAAAGTTGAAAAGGAAGATTTTAAAATCCATTTCTAAACTGAACCGAAAACCAAAATGTGATTGTTGAGCATTCTTTGTAGATATGTATTTCTCCTTTGCACTTTTTTGTATTTATAAATTATTCAGGGGTGCTCTAAATCAATTTTCCAAGTTGCATTAAATACTTCTAATGGAAGGTGTTTGAGGGATTATATTAATTTGACCATAGAGATTCCTGTTTGTTCAGTTAATGTCAGAAACATTTTCAAAGATCACGTTCTGAAATTTGGCACTTTAGCCAGGATATAATCCTCTCTCATATAATATATTATGGGCAAAAGTAGGTTTTCTAGCTGGGAGTATGCAAAACAAGAATATATTCTTGTGCTATTATTTATTTGTATTGTTTGTCGTCTTCTTTGCCTTCTTACTCTTAAAGCTATTGAGTTTGTAAAGCTACTGTAAGAATCATTTCAGCTGCTCTGCACTTTTAACTTCTAGAGATATCAGTAATTGTTAAAATGTGAAAAAAAAAAAAAAAATCTTATTTATTTGCTTGGGGTATTTAGGGTTAGCTTTGGCATCAGCCTAAGAAAAAAACATAATTTTGTAATGCAAACATGACCATGGTTTTAAGATTATTGATTATTTATGTAATTATTGTTAATTCCACATGAAGACTGGCCCTTATGTTTGTGATGCGAGGAGATCTTGACCATAATCTAGACATTCCAAGCAGTGTCTTATTTAGTAGGCAGCTACTGCAGGAAATGGAACGCAACTTTGTTGCCTTAATTTTTAAATTAATTCCATTTTAAAATTCTAAACCTAAAAAGCTACATTTCCCCCTTAGCTACAGTTAGCAATAAGTATTGAGCTGCTTCAGATCAAAGCCATTTGGTTGATATTCTCAGAATAAGAAAATAAACAATTAGAGACGTCTGATATGCCAGAATGAGTTCTTTGTCAAACTACATAATTACAAAAAAAAAAAAACATGTACCATTAACAATAATAATTTCTTTCCACATATAATTGTTTTGTATGAAAAACCTGCATTTGAACTGAGACACTGAGTTTAAGACTCCTGCCATATCCAGTTACTATCACCCCAACTCTGTGTGTTCGTTGTAAAAAAAAATCTGTCTTTCAGTAAATTATTTGAAACGTTAAGTAATTATCAGGGAAAAACTAATTTGCTATCCTCCAAAAACACTTAATTGACATTTTCATGAAAGGAAAACTAACATGTTTTCTGTGATAGAATTGGAGCACTGCAAAGGAATAGAATTAATGTTTTTAATGAACTACAATGAATTTCCTCTTAGTAATTGATTGCATTTGTGCAACAAACCAGTCAACATTGTGACCACTAAGAGCCCAGTTTGAGAGCAATACTGTAGAGCCTTGAACCATTGTGTGGTTACTGTTCTCATTTTAAAGTTTACATAGAACTCATCAGGGAGCCTGAAGCTTTAATTTTAAGTTGTACAGTATTTTTCAAAGACCAGTCTGTGCCTTTATTTAATTATGAATGAAATTAGCTAATGTACAGTATATAACTTTGAATACTTTTTTTATATTAACAAACCGTTACTCTTGGTTATTGAATGCACTTTCTATAAAAAGTCTTAAATGTATCAATATATTTGACAAAAAAGGTATTTTGTAACTTGGAAAAAATATTTATATATTTGCTTGATACTGTTTAATGTTTAATAATAAAAAATGAAAATGTCACATGTCACATTTGTGTTTATTCAGCGGATACAGATTTTCAAAGTAGAGTTATTTAATATAATTGTTGACTAATTTCCAAGTGTACTGTATGTTACCTATGAAGTTGGTAAAACACTAAACCATTGTACAGTCTAACAGTGCTGGAGTTTCAAAGTCTTACTCATCTTTTGTTTATTTATTATCATTGTAAATCAGTTGTGTGTGTTTTTTAATTGATTAGAGATCTGTTTAAACCCCTTCTCAGACTCCTTGGCATCTACTATCCTCTTTCTGAACGGCTCAAGGCGCTTTTTCGATCTGTGCTTGGTGATAACGCACATTTCAACAACAAAGAGCAAAACTTTTTTGAGGCTTAAATAAGACTGGTTCAGAGAAGATCATCCCAAATAATATCATTTGTACCTGTATCTAATTTTAGTGATTTTACGTATTGATAAATGTAGTGGTGCACGGATTTATTTTTTCCCCATGTGTAAAATTTGCATTTATGTTTATTTAAATTACACAGTGGTCTACAAAATAGCATGATGTTTGTAAAATTGCATTTATTTATAGATATACTGGATAAATGAAGATCAAATCTTAATATGTCCACATATGTTAAAAAAAACATATTTCATGGGGTGCACTTACATTTTTTACATGAATGTATGATCTCCACTAATGCACATAATCACATTCTGTTATCACTGCTAATTTTGGTGCAGGCATTTTGAGTTTGGACAGATGTTAGACTTAAGTCCAAGATGTTTAGCTGTTATTTACCGCACACAATAAGGGGTTAACCAATAGTCCCCATCCCCGACTTCAGGCACTTATTACGGGTGGGCCGCAATTACCTAATTTTACTGAAAAGCTGATTCACACGGGACTCATTTAAACTGGAATTTTTATGGACTTTTTATAAAATTTAAAAGGCATAGCAAACTTTATTGAGACATACACGCACAGTCTGTAAACAAGTTACAGACATGAGAAATTCAGACACGACTAAAATTAGAGTTCCTCCAGTAACATTTACTTTACCCCGCCTCCTGGTGTAAAACTAATCCCGTCCGTTTAGGGCTATAAAAGAGAATACATAGCAAGTGAGAAAATAATATACGTGGTGTAACATACAGGTGCGTTCAAGGACTGTGCAGCCACTCTATCCCTCAATGGACTGAATTCAGTAGGTCGGTTCTAAAGCTTTTTCTTGACATGCCTGTTCCAATTTAAAACATCAGGCGGAGTGAGATGCTAGTACTGTGTACTGCTTGCAACCAATCCGCTGGGAAGACTTCACAAAGTAAAAAACATCTTGGTGATGTAGAGGTTTCTCCGGGCGTGCTCATCTCGACTTAACCCATGAAGGATTGCAGTTCTGTTCGCGCACTAGCAGCCAGTGACTGTAACTTCCTCACATCTATAAACCAATAATGTTCACACGTAAACCAATATGATATTTAGCCTGTTTGGCCCCTCATAATATGTGTTGTACTTCGCAAGGCTTCCCCCGTTGGACATGCAATATGTGACGTGAATTTTGACCGGAAGAGCAATAGCTTAGTTCAGTTACATGCTGGTTCCACAGCCTCCATTTGGGTCACACAGTTGGAAACAGAGCAGTAATTTATATGGATACTTGCATCTATTTACTTTTTTTCTGACCAGGAGGTTATAAGCATATATGGTTGGCTGTTGCTGGGTATGACTCAATAAAGTGTATTTAAAAATAAAAAAAAAATACTTCATAAGTATTTAATTCAAGAACACTGTAACAGCCTAATATAAGGCATGCAAGATTGAAGAAAGTAAACTCATGGGTCATTTATTCTCACTCCTTAAAAATGCATATTAACTGAACATGAACTTGTTCAAAATTGAAATGATGAACATGAATTTATTCATTTTAATCTGTGTGAACTGAACTTTGAGCTACTGTAGTTCTTGGGAAGTGTAAACTTACACAACACTGACGCTGGCAACATCTGAACTTTGGGATCAAACCCAGAACGCTGGCCTCATGAGCCAGAAAGCAGTCTGTGCCGTGCTGTAAATGAGTCAGGCATGTTACACGCATAGACATAGAATTACTAGACGTCTCATGACCAGCAGCATCGTACGTCAACGTCACTGCCATATTGCAAGTGGCACAGCTGTGGAGTGAAGTAATAAAGATGCCTCACGCATGTTCTTCTTGGGATTGTACAAGCCGCTGTACGCTCCAAACCAGATCCCAGAGGTTACATTTCATAGGTAAAGCTGAACGACTGTTTTGGTCATGGCCATTAGAAAATAATAATAATTTTACAATCTTAGCTTTAGCTACACCAGGCTAAGCTAGCAAAGCTATGCATTTATGTGCTCAAGTGAGGCTCCAAACAACGTTTTGACTAAACGCATTTAGTCACTAACTATGTAGATTGTTGTTAGCTGTTAGCATTTCTCAAACTTTGAAAGTTTCCCAAATAAATCCACCTCAGGAAGCAGTAGGAGGTAGCCCTTAGATGGGATTTTGAGAAAGCTGTCCTGTGATGTGTGCCGTTCTAGTTTGGCAACAGACGCTGTACCGGCATCATTTGATCAAAGTTACCACTTGCTCACATTCAAAAACAAAGAGGTTTGATGATTCCTTCTGAGGGTCCAGTCAAGGTGGTCAAAGTAGTGGAGCGTGTTATCCGACAGTTGACATTACAGCAAGCTGTCAGTGTATCTTTGATCAATCAGTTTGTTCAGGCTGAGATTGGTTCAGATGATGTGTTTTTTTCTCAAGGAGCACATTGAGGAAACACAGTTTGAAATCGACGACCATCATTTTATGGTTATGTCTTTAGTTGTGTCTGTCTTCCACAAACTAAGGCTGCACCATATTGCCAGACTGAATACTCTCAAATTACAGAGTGGCAACATACGGAAAAAGCTATGGAAGACAGTTCTGTTTCAAGGATTTTAGATCATATCCTGTATATATTTATGTAACTACATTTTGTGTGTGTATGTGAGAGAGGGAGAGATTGAGAGAGGAATGAGTGAACTGTTTTCAGAAATTATTAAGCCAATTTGTATACAATAAAATTTTTATTTTTGTCATTGAGTGTTAAACGATTTCACTGTTAAACGAAAGACAAACAAAGATAACTGGCAGTAACAGTGTAAAATTCACAACTGGTATGCCAGTTTGAAAAGATAAGTTTTGAGGGCAGTTTTAAAATATGTTATTGAATCGAACTGATGGATATGAGAGAGAAGAGAATTCCCAAGTTGAGGAGCACAATGAGAGACGATGCTCGAGCTCCCATAGCACTGAGTCTGATGTGCGGTACAGAAAGTTGAGCTGCTGATGAGGATCTGAGTGAGTGAGAGGAGTGCAAGTCTGGAGGAGATCAGTGAGGTTGTGGAGAGCTTTAAATGTTAAGAGCGGTATTGTGTATTGTACTCAGTAGTTAACAGGGAGCCAGTGAAGTTGAGAGAGAATAGGTGTAATGTGTTCAGTGGATTTAGAACAGCAGGTTATTATCCTGGCAGCAGAATTTTTGAGAGTTGTAAGCGATGGATACGTTTTTGTGGGATGCCAGATAGAATAGCATTACAGTAATCTATACGTGAGGTGACTCGGGCATTAACCGATACTTCAGTACTGTGTTGTGTAAGAACACGACGTCTAAAAATGTTTCGGAGTTGGAAGAAGGCAGTCCGAGAAATGTTACTTATATGGTAGGAATTATTTAATAATAATAATTATTATTATTTAATAATTGTCATTATTAGTGTTTAAATGGATATAAATAATTGCATTTAAACGATTCACCAAAATCTGTTGTATGTAAACGATACTGTTTTAAACGTTATTGTTTTTTCATCAGAAAATCTGGTTTCCACATTTACCTGTATTAGTTTAAATTGCACTTTTGCCACTCGCAATATGGCGTTCATGCTGACGTATCGTGTTGACTGGACAACACAGTAAATGCGGCGTCTATCTATATATGTTTATGGTTACACAGCCACTTAGTAACTCAGCTCATTTCCGGCGCCGCATCCGAGTGGCAGCCTTTTCCAGCAGCTCCGTATATGACTTTATCTTTTTACCTTTTTATCTCTATTTTTATCTATTTCACTGATCACTTCTACCACTTTCTTTTATGTGGAATTGCTCCCTGGACACTTTTACTATTTTTACTACTTGACATGGATTTTTACACTCCGAGAATCGCCTATTCAAGTAGTCAGCTTAAAGCACTGAGAAGAAATGCACATGCCGGTGTGGTTGCTTATTTACCTGACGAGGTAAGAAGACAATATGGGGCAGCCGAGCCGGCGCAAAGATAAAAGATAAGATTAAATCGAGACAACTTGAGAGAAAATGGCGTTATAAACCGTCGGTGCCTTCTGTGATCCTGTTGTGAATTTCCCCTTGGGATTAATAAAGTTATCTATCTATCTATCTATCTATCTATCTAACACCATGCATCTTTACTGTGACCAGTTAATGTAACTGACACATCTTTTATACGTGAATGGAAACCGAACAGCCTGGAAAAATGACCTACACACTGGAAGATCGTGAAAAGGGCCGACATGATCGAGTGTTTGGCTTACACGCTAGTTTATATGGCACCGCCAGTCACCGCGGTTCAGCTCAGTGAGGATGTAGGAGAAAGTGCGCACACCTTTATTTATTACTGTTTCTTGATTGAAGGGAAAAAAATAATAATAAGATCGTTCATAGGGCGGCACGGTTGCGCAGTGGGTAGCACTGCTGCCTCACAGTTAGAAGACCCGGGTTCTCTTCCCGGGTCCTCCCTGCATGGAGTTTGCATGTTATCTCCTTGTCTGTGTGGGTTTCCTCCGGGTGCTCCAGTTTCCTCCCACAGTCCAAAGACATGCAGGTTAGGTGGACTGGGGATTCTGAATTGTCCCTAGTGTGTGCTTGGTGTGTGTGTGTGCCCTGCAGTTTGGCTGGTGCCCTGCCTGGGGTTTGCTTCCTGGGATTGGCTCCAGCAGACCCCTGTAGTTAGGATATAGCGGGTTGGATGATGGATGGAAGATTGTTCATAAGTTTATTTTCTTAATAAAGTGTCTTTAAATTCGACAGCTTTCAATGATAATTGTATAAATTAAGGTAATTTAACATCCCCCTTCCCCCGGTTCCATTAGATCGCCTCAGGTAAATCCCTGTAATTAGACGAACGAGTCCTCTATATTTCTCAGATCCTCAAAGTGCAACCAACAAATCTGCCTTTTTTAAATAAAAGATGTCGCATATGTTGGGAGACTGCTCCCCCTTGTTGAAGAGCTTGGCTTTTACAGTAAACAAAAAAAAAAAAAAACTCGTACTTGAATGAAGGATTTGTGTGTGCATGCGACATTAATGATAAGTAGACATGCAACCAATAACAGTAAACTGGAGGTTCTATCATGACAGATGAGACGGCGGTCATACGGATATACAGTTTTTCAGAATTACTAAAACAGCAAAACTCATTCTCAGAAAAAAACTATCAATTGCCAAAACTCATTTATTGAGTCATTCACTGTTTTGGCAAAACCTTAATCAATGTTCCCCTAGTTAGAAACATCTGATATAGAAAAGTATATTAAAAGCATATTTTAAAATTGATAATTTACATAAACTTAAAGAGAATCATAATGTATGTATGACAAGAAACATTATATACACATTGGTATAGCAAGGGTTAAATCACAAAAGGCTTTCGCCTGCGTTTTTTTTTTTTTAATTATTTACTTAAAAAGCTGGACAACTACCAGCATTTCATGATTAGGGGTCAAGTGTGAAGAGAGGGTCTAATAAGCAGCCTCCATCTTCTCCAGGTGGCGAGCGTGAGTCGAGGATTGGAGATAATGGTGGAAGGAATTGCACGGGTTCAAGGAGAGGAGAGGCCCTGCCAGGTGGCCATAATGGATAAGATAAAGTGCTATGCTCATTGGGCTTGGAAATATTTGGTAGAACTAATTAGAGCTAGAACCAAGGTAACGGGAAATTGGAGTCAGGTAGGAGTGTCAAATGTACTGAGTGAGGTAAACGTTTTGATAAGAACTGTAATAAAAGTAAGGTTTGCTCATCACCGGGGGTTCAAGTCATCTGAAGTGAGTCTGTTTGTGCGCCGTTCAATAAATCTCGATTCTGCTGCCTTTCCTGAGACTCCGAGTGCCTCCTTTGGGGATGAGGGTGCCCATGTTGCCTAATCTGCTTCAACACGGACTCACCTGTTTGGCAAAATTCTAAATACATTCTCATTTGTCAAAACACATTTTACACTGTGATGCTCTTGTGATGCAAAAGAGTAACAGCAGGCGGCAGAAGTTAAACACAAATACCTCACAGATGTCCTGCTTTACACACAGCAAATTAAAATTGTTTACACTTGTTTTTCATGATGTGACAAAATCAAAGGAATATAATATAAGCCAGTGCAGTATGCACAGGTGAGCTGGATGTTGATACCAACAAAGGATCTGAGAAGCATAATAAAACGATTCTCTGTGGCTATCAAAATCAGAAGATTCACAGATGAGATCAGATAATTGTCTGTTATGGTCATTCAAGATTTGCAGATATTTCAGTACCTCACTGTCCCAATAGAAAGCGTGGTTGTAAGTCCAACTACACCTTCCCTTTGTGTAGAACCACGAGCCTGTCACGTCAGGGTGGAAGGACTTCTTTTTCCCAACACTTAGAGACTCTCATTGTTGACATAGTCCTTCAAAGCAATGCTATTAGACAGAGTAACATACAAAATCGAGAGGTTGAAGACAATGTGAATTTTTAAGCAATCAGCAGTGTCAGCCTTTCTACAATTGACCATGTCTACCAACACAAGAGGGTATGCATGAAGCAGTTGTACAGAATACCCTTTGAATGCGGCTCAAAAGGGGTCAAAGATCACTGATTTCAATATGTCCAAGTAAATGAACTTTCAAACTGACACTTTCAATTCTAATGCTTACAGTACAATACTATTCACTGTTGCCAGGTGCAGGACTCAAGTCAAGTCAAGTTGGGGAGCAGGTACTGGTACAGCACATTGCAGCACCCAGCACATGACGAAACAACTCGGGATCCCGGTTGGCAACCCCCCAGGCAGACACGCGGTCCAGTCCCACCCTCTGGAAATGACCCTCTATCTGCCGCAGCCAGTTGTTACGTGGGCGACCCCTTGGTCAGGTCCAGCCACTCGGGTCCCCAACATTGAGGATCCTATGAGCTGGGTCACCCTCGGGGAAACGCGCCACATGGCGACAGTGCCGTAACTGACGCTCCCTCACAATGCAGGTAATGTGCCTCATTCAGGACTCCATGAGCAACACAAAGTCAATCCAGCGGTACCCAAGGATTCTCTGAAGAGACACAATACCAAAGGAGTCCAGTCTTCATCTCAGGTCACTGGATAGCATCCATGTCTCGCAACCATACAGCAAGACAGGAAGCACCAGGACTCTAAAGACTTGGACCTTCGTCCTTTTGCATAGACATCGGGAGCGCCATAGACCCCTTTCCAGTGACATCATGACCCCTCATGCCGTCCCAATCCGTCTACTGACTTCACAGGAAGAGTCATCAGAGACATGGAAGTCACTGCTGAGGTAAGTAAACCTCTCTATGAGGTCGACACTCTCTCCATAGACAGACACACTGCTGATGGCTGTACCCAAGAGGTCATTAAAGGCCGGGATCTTTGGTTTTAATCAGGACCCTCACAAGCCCAGACACTCAGACTCCTCACTCAGTCTCTCGAGAGCCCCGATCACAGCCTCCATTGACACCACGAAGATCACAGCATCATCGGCAATATCAAGATCCGTGAATCTTTCTTAACTAATTGATGCCCCACAGCCGCTGGACCCCATGCAGGACTGACAGGTCATAAAAAAATAAATGTTGAGACACCACGTCCCATTTAATTAACTGAAAATTTCCAGCAGAAATAATGCCTTGTGACTTGGGCTGCTACACACCTTTGATTGTTTGGCTGCTAAAAGTTCTGCCTCCAGGTGATAAGATAATCAGCACAGCCTGAAGCAAAACCATTGAAACAAATGTTTTAAGGTGATACAATTCAGGAAAACAGGATGCCTTGATGTTAACTGTCCTTGTAAAATTAAGTTAATCTTTGTGTGTGCAAAAAATAAAATCCATCCATCTATTACCAACCCACTATAACCTAACTACAGGGTCAGGGGGGTCTGCTGGAGCCAATCCCAGCCAACACAGGGCACAAGGCAGGAAACAAACCCCGGGCAGGGTGCCAGCCCACCGCAGGGCGCACACACACACACACCACACACTAGGGACATTTAGAAACACCAATGCACCTAACCTGCATGTCTTTGGAGTGTGGGAGGAAACCAGAGTACCCGGAGGAAACCCATGCAGACACGGGGAGAACACGCAGGGAGGACCCAAAAAATAAAATAAAATATAAAATTTAAAATCCACAACACTACATTGACTGTTACCAGTGTTGTAAGAGTCCCCGTTATCCTCTGTGAAAACATCATTTGGATTCTTGTGAATGCTTTCCATCTTTAGTAAGTAGTTCGTTAGTATTTCCCAATGTCAATCAGTTATTTGCTTTATTTCCATCAAACTGCTCCATTTTAATTCCTTTTTAATAAAGACAGAAAAAAAAAATTTCAAATCAGGAATTGCACTTCGCACCCCTAAAGTATCGTGTCATCATCCCTACCACTGAGCCACCACAGCCAAAGTGACCACATACACAGAAAGTAGTGTTTTATTATTTAATAGATAGGTATGGGAGGAGACTAGAGGAGTACATAATATCTGAACAGTCCACAAGATTACTTAACCATAAAATAGTGAAATTCTCCCACAATATCAACAACACCTTAGCCAGTGTTGTAAATGAAGCATCAACATGTTGAACAGTCTTGGTTAATATTTTCCTGTCAAACATCTCATCAATCAGTCCTTCCCCAAAAGTTGCTGCAATTCCTTCTTTGAGTCATACACCGGTAATTATACAAGAAACATGCGGTTATGCTAATTTCTAACAAAATGGACTTTCATCTTTTCGGCTGAACTGGTGAACACCATTCAATTTGAACTGATGCTGTGCAGTATGAAAAACTGCAAAATCAATCAAGCTGGCTGTAAGAAGACATGTATGAAAAGAAAATCAGTATGGAGACCAGAATATCTGAAGTTAGTGAAAAAGAGGATAAAGAGCAAAAAGATTAAATAAATCTGTGTAAATGTGAAACTAAAGTTGGGTTAGAGGCCTTGATAGTTGGTGTTGTTTCCTTAAATCCCAAAAGGAAGTGTCTTTCCAAAACAAAAAAGCTAAAAGCAAAAGGCTTCCCACATTCTTTCAATACTCACAGGATAGACAGCAAGAGGGAATAAAGCCAGTTTACTTGATAAGACAAAATGTCAGTCAGTCAGTCATTTTCCAACCCACTACATCCTAACACAGGGTCTGCTGGAGCCAATCCCAGCCAACAGGGCACAAGGCAGGAACAACACACCAAGCAACAATTTAGCGTCGCCAATGCACCTAAACCACATGTCCTTGGACTGTGGGAGTAAACCCACGCAGACACGGGGAGAACATGCAGACTCCAAGCAGGGAGGACCTGGGAAGCAAACCGGGGTCTCCTTACTGTGAGGCAGCAGAGCTACCACTGCGCCACCCAAGACAAAGTGTTGTCCCTGAAAATGATGCCACTTGATGTGAATTAGGTGCCACCAGAATCAACTGTCATTTTACAGTGGTGCCTTTGGACAGCCTAAATATTTTGATATAAAAAAGGCAAAGAGAGTGTTCAAGAAAATATCAGGATTCATTTAAAGTGTAATTTTGTGGGGCTAATATTTTTAATGTCTCTCCCAATATTTTTTTAAGCCAAACAAGAAATCCTGTTTGGATTAAATGAAATCTTAAGAGCCAGACTAAGAGAATACTGCAATAGGTCAATGTTGAAATTACCCTTTAATTGTTAAAACCATTTACAGGAAACAGAGTATTCTGACACTTTCTTTTTTTTTGCTCATAAGATACAGGAAATGTAAAGCCAGGTGATTAGCGTTTCACCTCCCACACAGAGCTGCTTGTGGTCATTTGAGAGCAGCGGACAATGAGAGCGGATCACAGACCTCTGAGCGGATGGGTGGTCTTCATCACAGGTAAGCTTCAAACAAGTTATCAGGGGCCTCTTGAAAATGGTAGTTGCAATAATTTTGCTTTTTTAATATAATGTGAGTACCTGTAAAGTAGATAGCACTTAGAGTATTTAAAAGTAAGAGAAAAAAGAGAAAGAACAACTAGCTTTGAAAATCAAGTATGGCGCAGATATGAAGATTTTTACGAAGAATTCTGAGATGCACTGGAGTGGTTTGCCTTCACAACAAAACCTTCATTGCAATAACAATGGCAGTTGTGTGGATATTGATTTAATTAAGTTTTGTACAAATAGATTAGATAAACGTTATTAATCCCAAGGGGACATTTAGATGCATAGAGCTCCAAAAACATACTCATAGGACAAATAATACAATCAATAAATAAATAAATAAGTCATTTATATTGTGCATAAATTGCAAAATGAGCATAAAAGTATCAGTATTTAGTTCAGGGCATCGGGAGGAAGCATTGAATTGCGTGAGAGCAACAGGCATGAAAGACCCCCAGAGGAGCTTCCTACCACACCCTGGCTAAAAGTGCGCCAAGAGATCACCACCTAGATGGGGTTTGAGGGGATTTGTCATTATGTCATCCAATTTTGTCATCATCCTCTTTTCCACAACAGCTTAAAGCATGTCCAGGGTTTGCCCTGTGATGGTGTATACTCCCCTGATAAGTTTGTTCAGGCATTGTCTTTCTTTTGAGCTCAAGTGACGTCAATTAACATCGGGTGGTACTTTCTACTTTCTGGCAACAGAAACAGTTCTAATCCCTGCAGTGTTATGGAAACAAGCGTATATGTGTATCATGAGTTACCAGTTTATTAGGGTATTGTTCAGGAATTTTGCTTTGATATACAGTAGCTACTTTATAGTGCCATATGTGTACAATCTTACCAGCATTATTTAACGGTATTGTTCAGAGTGTCATTTCAGAATAGACTTATTGGTCCTTGTCTTGAATAAGCTACAACAGGTCTGGTGGTGATGTCAACAAAAATTGAGAAAACACATCTACAGTGGCTAGAGAAGTAAGAAAGTTAGACCATTGGAAGAGTGGCATTAGGTTGAGCAACTGTGTCCTGGTGGAATGATAAGATTTTGGTAAAAGCTACATTAGTTGCTTGGATTTTGGCCCTGATGCACTTTTGTTCCACTAAAAATGGATCAGCGCTCACTACAGTATTCATTTTAGGTGGCCATCTTGTTTGTTGTCAGCAGTACAGGGCTGTAGTGGTGTGATAATGTTTTTCTGTTACACCTTGGTTCCCCTGATTCCCAATGAAGTATATCTGAATGGCACAGTATATATGAACAAGTTCATCCCTTCATGGTCGCAATTTATCCACACTTGGATTGGAGAATTGGAGCATGATAATGACCATGTCACAAGGCACATATTGTCACCTAATCATTCTGGAAACATAGCTTTTTATTTTTTATTTAATTTTATTGATTTTATTGTAATCATTCCATACAGACAGATCCATTTTTACAAAAATAGGATTGAAAACAAATCAACCCCCACCCCGAGAAAGAGAGCATGGCCAACGAAGTAAAACTTAAAGCTTATAAAAATAAATAAATCGATGAGTTTAATAGGTGGATAAAGATAAATGGAGAAGAAATAAAAAAAAAGGAAATGGGGAGAGAATCTGCTTCCTCGGTACTTTAAGAGCTTATTCTAAAATATTACTGATTAGATCCTGCCAGGTTTTGAAAAAGTTCTGTACAGATCCTCTAACTGAGAATTTGATTTTTTCCAATTTCAATTAGTATAAAACATCGGTTTCCCACTGACTTAAAAGAGGAGAGTTAGGATTCTTCCAGTTTAGCAAAATAAGTCTGCGTACCAATAGTGTAGTGAAGGCCATTACAGTTTGTTTGTCCTTCTCCACTTTAAGCCCATCAGGAAGAACACTAAACACAGCTGTTAATGGGTTAGGAGGGATTGTGACACCAAGGCTATCTGAAAGGTACTTGAAAATTTTAATCCAGAATGATGCTAATTTGGTGCAGGCCCAAAACATGTGACCCAGTGAGGCTGGGACTTGATTGCAGTGTTCGCAGGTTGGATCTTCCCCTGGAAGCATTTTGCTTTTTATTGACGGCCTGCTCAGTCCTTAGATCTAAACCCTGTTAAGCATCTTTGAGATAAAGTGGTAAGGGCAGTTCACAGAAAGACTGTGCAGTTGCAGTTTTCAGTTATTTCTATATGGTATTACATTCCTGAACAATATATCTAGTGTCTTATAGGATTCCTGTTCAGGGGAATCCACGCTGTTCTGAGGAATCAAGATGTCACATGATGCTAGACATATTAACCTAATAAACTGGCAATTTAGGGTATATAGAGTATATCTATGTATGTTAATACTTTTTCCATCCATCGATCATCAAACCTCCTTACCCTGCAATGAACTGAGAGGGGGCACAAGACAGGAAGCTCATGTATACTGAACCAAAGTGTAACAATACTGCGGTTTCTTGTGAAGTGTTAAGATTTTACCTAGATATGTGAATGACCAGTGGAAAGAAAAGACATTTTTGTTAAAGGTGAGAGACACTGGTGTGAACTGAGAGTATTGATGGCTGTGTTGCTCTCTGCTTTTCTCTTTGTTTATGATTATTATATGCTTAAAGGCACATTAAATTTAGATTTGGGATTAATCATGCTATGTTTTTGATAACTTAAGGTTATTTCCTTCCTACTTACATAAGGAGAGTCAAAATTTAAGAAAAAGCTGCCATGTTATTATTTTCAATTCTAAAATTTCATTTTTAATCAATTTGGAAATAACATAAATGAACATCAGTTTCTTTAATATTTAAAAATAGTGAAAGGGGTGCAGCCATTGATGAACTTTGGGATAAGAGTAAAAGGTAGGGGGCTTAATTTGACAGGGCTGACATTCCTTTTAGTGGATAACAGGGGTGAGTCTTAAAAAGGGAGAATGAATATAAGGTTGAGGAGATTAAGAACAATTACAGATGGGAGTAAGGAGAAAGTAGGGACTAAAGATAATCCTAGAACTGAATTAAATTCACAAATGGGACACCTGAAACTTGAAAATACACCTTATAAAAAGATTTAGGAATCATAGTGGACTCATCACTGTCTACATCAGGACAGTGTACAGAACCAGTCAAGAAGTCTAATAGGATATTGGGTTATATAGCACAAGGTGTGGAGAACAAGTAAAATGAGGTTAGGCATAAGTTATATAATGAACTAGTGAGGCCTCACCTGGAGTACTGTGTGCAGGTCTGGTCACCATACTACCAAAACGTCATAGGAGTGCTAGAGAAAGATCAGACGAAAGAGATTAAGTTGACTCCACAACTGAGAGGTATGAGCTACTGTATGAGGAGCGATCAAAGGAGTTGAACCTTTTCAGTTTAAGTAAACAGAGATTAGGAGGAGACATGACTGCAGTGTTTAAAACTATGAAAGGAGTTAGTACAGTGGATTCAGGCTGTTACTTTAGAATACATTCTGCAACAAGAATACAGGAATTATGGCATAATTTTGTATTGAAAGTACACTGATAAACGTATAACCTCCATTCAACTTAAAATAATTACGGTAATGATTCACACTTAATATTTTCAATCTGAACCAATATAATTCTTTTTATCTTATTGAACCCACAATTTTTAAGTTGAGGCAAATCATTTAGAGTGATTGGGTACAAGTCACTTGTTTTATACTGAAGTAAATCTATTTTTTAAGTTGTTACAATTTAAAATGGTTTATTGGTCGTAACCTGTTTTTATGCTATTAGAAATAATATGAACATAACACATTCCAATGCTGTACTTTTTACATTTATTTAAAAATCTAGTGCAAATACTCAAGCATTTTGCAGTGTAAATCTTAAATATACAACAAAAAATTATTAAACATTTCCACATTTTTCTTGAAAGTACAGTGGGTACGGAAAGTATTTGTTATATTGCAGCCATTTGCTAAAATCATTTAAATTAATTTTTTACCTCATTAATGTACACACAACACCCCATATTGACAGACAAATAAAAGAATTTTTGAAATTGTTGCAGATTTATTAAAAAAGAAAAACTGAAATATCACATGGTCCTGAGTATTCAGACCCTTTGCTGTGACACTCATATACTGTATTTAACTCAGGTGCTTTTCATTTCTTCTGATCATCCTTGAGATCACCTTCATGTGAGTCCAGCTGTGTTTGATTATACTGATTGGACTTGATTTGGAAAGCCACACACCTTACAGCTCACACACCTTACAGCTCACAATGCATGTCAGAGCAAATGAGAATCATGAGGTCAAAGGAACTGCCTGAAGAGTTCAGAGACAGAATTGTGGCAAGGCACAGATCTGGCCAAGGTTACAAAAATATTTCTGCTGCACTTAAGGTTCTCAAGAGCACAGTGGCCTCCATAATCCTTAAACGGAAGACGTTTGGGACGACCAGAACCCTTCCTAGAGCCGGCCGTCCGGCCAAGCTGAGCTACGGGGGGAGAAGAGCCTTGGTGGGAGAGGTAAACAAGAACCCAAAGATCACTTTGGCTGAGCTCCAGAGATGCAGTCAGGAGACGGGAGAAAGTTGTAGAAAGTCAACCATCACTGCAGCCCTCCACCAGTCAGGGCTTTATGGCAGAGTGGCCTGTCGGAAGCCTCTCCTCAGTGCAAGACACATGACAGCCCGCATGGAGTTTGCTAAGACTCTCTGTAAGATTCTCTGGTCTGATGAGACCAAGATAGAACTTTTTGGCCTTAATTCTACGTGGTATGCGCGGAAACAACCAGGCACTGCTCATCACTTGTCCAATACAGTCCCCACAGTGAAGCATGGCAGTGGCAGCATCATGCTGTGGGGATGTATTTCAGCTGCAGGGACAGGACGACTGGTTGCAATCGAGGGAAAGATGAATGCGGCCAAGTACAGGGATATCCTGGACAAAAACCTTCTCCAGAGTGCTAAGGACCTCAGACTGGGCCGAAGGTTTACCTTCCAACAAGACAATGACCCTAAGCACACAGCTAAAATAACGAAGGAGTGGCTTCACAACAACTCTGTGACTGTTCTTGAATGGCCCAGCCAGAGCCCTGACTTAAACCCAATTGAGCATCTCTGGAGAGACCTAAAAATGGCTGTCCACCAACGTTTACCATCCAGCCTGACAGAACTGGAGAGGATCTGCAAGGAGGAATGGCAGAGGATCCCCAAATCCAGGTGTAAAAAACTTGTTGCATCTTTCCCAAGATGACTCATGGCTGTATTAGCTCAAAAGGGTGCTTCTACTAAATACTGAGCAAAGGGTCTGAATACTTAGGACCATGTGATATTTCAGTTTTTCTTTTTTAATAAATCTGCAACAATTTCAAAAATTCTTTTTTTTGTCTGTCAATATGGGGTGCTGTGTGTACATTAATGAGGGAAAAAAATAATTTAAATGATTTTAGCAAATGGCTGCAATATAACAAAGAGTGAAAAATTGAAGGGGGTCTGAATACTTTCCGTACCCACTGTATGTTTTATTACGAGTTCTTATACTTAAAACTAGCAAAATACCCGCGCTTCGTAGCGGCGAAGTACTGCATTAAAATTTTTATTAAGAAGAAAATTAAACCTTTTTAAACTGTGGGAAAATATGCCAATAATTATTTGTTAAGGATCTCTTTGTATACCATATTTTGAGTTCGGCCCTCCGGTTGTAACATGACCAAGCTGTGCGCTGAGCTTACTCTTGAGCATGTAACTTACAGTTGCCCATGTGAACAGTAATCTTGTCTCAAATCTCACAGCTTGGATTGCTGCTGTCATAATCGGTTTCAGTTTCATGGTTTGTTTCAATTACGACAGTATTTGCAGAATTTGTTGTGTTGAAGTGACATTTGGCATCTGTCAAGCGTTGTAAGCACACAACCGGTTTCATCGATAAAATCACATCCAGCTTTTGAGAGTTTAAACATTCATAAACATTAAAGTGTCCACTACTGAAATCGTCACCTGTGAATCTAAGATGTTTAAGAGGCATTGGCGGTTGTCGAAAGGTGTAAAATATTTGGCCATTTCGGTACATTTGAAAGCGACAACCGAACAATTCAGCGGCAGTCATCAACTCACTTGCAGAACCATAGGTGAATGGCTTAAGCATTTCACTCTTATAGTGCTCCTGTGTAGCATAATTATCTCCTGTACCGTCATCAGTCCACACCTTGAACCTGTCCCGGTCATTCAATACATAAGACAGAATGTTCCTCCGGATATCAAGAGTGAGCCTGATATGGCCGTGCAATATGTAACAAAGAGAATGGAAAAGGTAGGTGGTATCTCCGGGCATGGAAACCACTCGGTAACTGACAGTTCTTTAATCGATAGTGGTCATCTCGATAGACATGGTAATGGGGGATGGAATGATAAAGGAAACGGGTACCTTAGCAATGTAAAGTAAGTGTAAAATACCTATACAATAACTATAATTGTAATAAACAAACAATAAAACAGCGGAGAAGCCGTAGATTAAACAAAAAGGCTGTAGTTATCAGTAGGGAGACGTGAATCCCGTGGTGAAGCAAGGAAGGGAATGTAGAGACCGGAGCGACGGACGGTCTTATATAGGCAGGCAGCCAGCCAACAACGTGGGAGGCGTTGGGATGGGGGACACGGTGACCGAGGTGCAGGCTATGTGTATATATGTACGTAAGTAGGATTGAGTTAGCGTTGGGAACCCATGTACCAAATTTCTTGAAGATGGGCCCATAAGTAACAAAGACTGTTGAAAAGTTCAATATGGCGGCCGACAGTGGCATCATACCACTGAAATAAGTACGTACATTGGTTTCGGTTAGTGCAGGGAAGCCGCCTACCAAATTTCGAGAAGATTGGGCCATAAATAAGAAAGTTCAACATGGCGGGCGTTATTGACCGTTATGACAGTTACGCGTAGAATTTCGAAATGAAACCTGGTTAATTGTTGTAAGTAAGCTGTAAGGAATGAGCCTGCCAAATTTCAGCCTTCTACCTACACGGGAAGTTGGAGAATTAGTGACGTTGGAAAGTTCAATATGGTGGCCGACAGTGGTGTCATACCAACGAAATAAGTACGGACATCGGTTTCCGTTAAAAGTTCAATATGGCGGCCGACAGTGGCATCATACCACCGAAATAAGTACCAAATTTCAGCCTTCTACCTGCACGGGAAGTTGGAGAATTAGTGACGTTGGAAAGTTCAATATGACGGCTGACAGTGGCGTTATACCACCGAAATAAGTATGTACATTGGTTTCGGTTAGCGCAGGGAAGCCGCCTACCAAATTTCGTGAAGATGGGGCCATGAATAATTAAGTTCAATATGGCGGACGTTGTTGACCGTTAGGACCGTTACGCGTAGAATTTCAAAATGAAACCTGCTTAACTTTTGTAAGTAAGCTGTAAGGAATGGGCCTGCCAAATTTCAGTCTTCTACCTACATGGGAAGTTGGAGAATTAGTGATGTTTGACAATGGCGTCATACCACCGAAATAAGTACGTACATCGGTTTTGGTTAGCGCAGGGAAGCCACCTACCAAATTTCGTGAAGATGGGGTCAGCCTTCTTCCTACACGGGAAGTTTGAAAATTGGTGACGTTGGAAAGTTCAATATGGCGGCCGACAGTGGCGTCATACCATCGAAATAAGTAAGTACATTGGTTTCAGTTAGCGCAGGGAAGCTGCCTACCAAATTTCGTGAAGATGGGGCCATAAATAAGAAAGTTCAACATGGCGGACGTTGTCGACCGTTATCGACCGTTATGACCGTTACGTGTAGAATTTCGAAATGAAACCTGCTTAACTTTTGTAAGTAAGCTGTAAGGAATGAGCCTGCCAAATTTCAGCCTTCTACCCATATGGGAAGTTGGAGAATTAGTGATGAGTCAGTCAGTCAGTCAGTCAGTCAGTTAGTGAGTGAGTGAGGGCTTTGCCTTTTATTAGTATAGATTAACAGTTGAGAAACAGGGTGACTTACCAGAAATCCTCCGTTATAAAAGTCTGCTGCTTTCTCCACTTGAGAAAGTCTGGAAAGCCAGCACGCTGGAAATTTCAACCAGAAGAATACACAGACGGCCCCTCAGCACAACAACAACCTAAAATATTAGGTTAACTGAAATAGGATTTTTATGTTTATTCTCTCCACCATAACTTGCTTTGGTACAAACATTTTTTTTTTACTTTGATTGAGATCTGAAACCAAATATTTCAATCTACAACACTAAATGACTAATCTTAAGTTGCTTGAAAGAGAAAATTTATGTTGAATGAACAACATCAATGTTATACTTTTTTCAGTGTACGTCAACCCATAGAACGATTACAGATGAACTTAAGTGATTATTAAGTCAGCATAGTGATTAACTCTTCTGCCTTGTAGTTCATTGTCTGTGAACAAACTTTAAGCAATTACTGTATATACTGTAAGTAAGCAATCAGTTCTAATCCAAGTTATTTCCCTTTAAGTACAGGCTTTCTCAAATTGGTTCTCCCAAATAATGAAACTACATTCCTTTACAGTATGGATTGTTACTTTTTTGGATTTTTATTGATTTCTTTCTTCCTCAGGTGTAGCTCTTGCTTCATCAGCTCATCATGTCATAACTCCACCATCACTCACCATACTGCTTGGACAAATGGCATATTTCAACTGCACTGTAGTGGAAAACAGCAATTGCGAAGAAGTCAGCTTGTATTGGCGTCATAAGCGCCTGTTCCAGAATGGCTCAGAAGGAGATTCGAAAGATATTAAAAATGGAGGGAGATATTCCATTATTTATGGAGTTTTATTCAGCTCTTTGCAAATTAAAAATGTGGTCTTTTCTGATGAGGGGTTGTATTTCTGCTCAAACTTCTGCTTTGGGAAAAGGACCCGGATTATTGAACAGAAGTCACACCTCATGCTTGAAGGTATTAGCTTATTTTCTGTAGTGAAACTTGATTTGAATAAATATACTTTTTCAATCACCAAAGGCTTTAAGGTTAAACATTCTTTGTAACACTTACCTTTTAATATCTAGAAGTTATACATGACATAAAGAATATTTTCAAATTTAAAGGTTCATATTCTCAAATTGTCATATCCAAGTTAGAGGCAAACGGGGTCAAAATGTATCTTGGTAATACTGGGTTCAAGGTAGGATCTAAACCAGTATTGAGAGCGAGTTTATTGCAGGACCCACTCCAGCACAAGACAGGTTTGTACTGACAAACTAAGGTGAAACATAATCCATGATCCAATACATGCAAATGCATTATCGACCCATTATATGATCTGTAGAATCTTCCCATTTCTTTTTAAAGCTTTTAGAGCTTAACTCCTTACAATTTACTTTCAGATTGTTTTTTTCATTGTGTCCATTAGCCCAGCCCCAAGTAAGCATCACTTCTTCCATATCACCTGATGCACCTGATCTCCTGATCCTGACCTGCAGCGCTGTGAGTTTCTACCCTTCCAATGTCCTCTTCACCTGGAATCTCACCTTTGTTGAAGTGCCCCACATCATCCAGCAGGGGTCACCCAATCTCCTCCAGAATGGCACCTACAGCAGCAGCTCCACTCTAAAGATCAGAACCTCCCAGTGGAGCTCAGAAGTGGTGATTGAATGTGTGGTGAATCACAGTTCTCTGACTCAGTCACAGATCACATATATCAGACATTCAGGTAAGCTGCTCTCTTTACCACTCCTCTAATAAAGGTCTTCTTCTTACATAACCTTACTCAATGACATGAACCTGTGAAGCATATAAGTATACTGTAAATTGGAGGTAGCATACCAAGACATTCCCAATAATCAGATAAACTATGAGAGCACGCAAAATAAATTAGAATAAACTTAAGTCTATGTTATTTCTTGTAAATGCAATCAATGAAATATTTGAAAATAGATTGTAAAAAAAAGACAGAGAAAATTGTTTGATTTTGATGTATGTAGGTTCACTAAAGGGCAGCACTGCTACCTCACCACTCACGGACTCTGGTTCAGTTTCTGGCTGAGGGGTCTTCTTTGTGATATTTCATTTGTGCATTTTATGTTTAGGTTGTTCTGTGTCTGCTATCCTGGAATATGGTTTTCTTCCATGAAAGGTGATCAGTCAGGTAATGAGATGTTGTAATGAGCAGGACTCCATCAGGGAAGGGTCACATAATAAGTATGAACCAATCAGAGTATGATTATAATCTGTGTTTTTTTTTAAAAAACTGCATTTTCCACCATTCACACTGAAATGCTGAGCCGGTGTTTTCTGAAGTATACGGCCCTGCAGAGCATTTTCAAAAGTATCTATTTTCGTGGGTTGAAAATTCTGGTGAGGTGTGGACGAAAGGTGAAAACAGAGACTAATGTCAGAGGACAAGTGTTACAGGACACGTTGCAAAATTGACTGTCACAAGTGAAGAGATCAGAACAAAAATACAAAGTTTAGTAATTCCTAGGTTTTAAAAACCTGACAGCTAATATCTGTTAGAAGTTCACCAAGAAAGAATGCTTTCAAACACCTCCTAAACATCTTAAAGGAAGTCAGAATTTAAAATGTAACTGGGCTGCTTGTTCCAATAGCTATGAACTACACATAAAAAAAGACTGGAGTGAGATTTGATGTCACAGAGTGGACATCACCAGACATTGTTCATCAGTAGGTCTGAGTGGTCAAGAAGGAGCATAGTGCCTCACAACCGTTTCCGTGTATTTAGTTGCTGACCTGTTGACTACTCTGTATGCAGGTGTCAAGAATCTGAACTTAATATGTTCCACTACAGGGAGGCAATATAGTAATCTGGAAAGGGGGGAGTTACATGTGCCTGCCTCGGCTGCTTGAACACCAAACATGCAACGTGTTCATGTTCATGCAAACACTGCGAGGGCATGCAAATGCTAGTTATAAATCGAACTGGAGTGTAAATGCAGTAGCTAGTCATTTAACCAATATAAAATCCCTATTATTTTAAAAAATGGAAAACTATAACAGCCTCTTCTGCCTTTGCAGGTCCATCTTCAGGTGTGGGTCTCTGTCAGCTGAAAATGGTTCTGCTGTCTTTGGGTTTGGTGTTGATGATGTTGGCTGTCATGGGGGTACATGTGAAGTCCTGCAAAGGAAACAGTTGAGTATCCAGTCCAGGTCTGGATCTTATATCTGCAGAGGCAAGTGATATATATCCAGTGTAAGCTGTTATTTAGTCAGATGTAGGAAGCAAAAATGAACATGGCCAGCATAGCTGTCTTTGAAAGTGTAGATAAAGCCGTGATACATCAGAGAATCAGAGATCTGGATGTGACTTTCGATTCTTACATGATAATTCATTTGCTTATTTCAATGGTACATTTACTGTCATAGTTGTACAAGTTCTAGAATATTAACACAGGGGTGAAGCGCAGAACTCTGGACCCTATACATAAGTAGTCTCTGTGGACCCTTCCTTTCGATCCATGTCTGTCACGTGCCCTTTTCATTTTAGGCTTTGAATCCCCCCATCCCCACTGGGCCCTGGGTAATCATTACCTCACCCGACTACGACACCCATGGTTAACAAGAGGGGTCAGTTAAGTGGTGGAGAGTAAAGCATCAGTCTTTTGTTCATAGTCCACTGTCCTATTTTCTTAATTCACATTTATTAAAAATTGATACAATAAGGATGTGCATAATTTTAGCTGTATTGTGTCTAACTCCAAATGGTGAGGACAACTAATCTAAATGAATCTGCTTAGATCTCACAAGGGTTTCCATTCAAAAATATGCTGCCAGGTGAACTTGCCATGATTTGCTATTAGTGTCTCCGGGTAGCTTGAGCCTATCTGCTCTTGGATAATACAGGTTAATTATTTAAGTTTGCTTGCTTTCAGTCTGAAGGTGAAAGGCATTTTGAGGAAAGACTGAAGAAAATCTGAGGACTGGAGTAAAATGCATTGGGATACAAACAATTATAATTTTGTGTATTTTTTTAACCTATAAACTGTGTACTTTTACAGAACACTTCACTTTGTGCTTGCAAAATGCTTATTATTTGTGCTACACAAGGTTTCTACATAAATATTATTTATTCATATACCATACATACATGCTCCTATTATTTTTCCCACACCCTGAAGATGTGCAGGTTAATTAGGTTAATTGATGACTCTTAGGTGACCATGTGTAAATGCGAGTTAGATTGTGTATACAAGTGGATGGACTGACACCTGCTGCCTGCCTTGATTCTGAACTGGATTTAGCAGCTTTAAGATTGTAATTTGTGATGGTCACAGAAGGACTGGCCCTTCCACCTGGACTGAAGGTCATGTCTTACCCAGCCAAGACACTGCTGTTATGAGTAGATACCTGAGATGGATAGGAGTCCTGGCCTTTTTAACTAAACAGTTACTGTGTGATTTAAGAGGCATTTAACACAAAATGTATTGTAACTGTCTGGAAAAGAAATTACCTACCGAGGCAGTGTGTCCTAAAAAGCCATGTAAATTAGCTTGATCAGAGTGCTGTGGAGAGCAGTGGGTAGACGAGCCGTCTGTCACTCTTAAATGAAGCATCCACTGGGATGCTGGGGGCGGGAAATTGTAAAGGAAGTTCTGTTGTTGTTGGGGTTTTTTTTTTTTTGTTATTTTTTTGGCAAGAAAACAAAAAGGACGGAGGGATATAAAAGAAAACAGAGTTAGAGGAGTGTTTGACATGTGATTGTTCTTCGTCTTTTTTATTTCGGACACCGTTATTTTTTTCTTAGTTTGCGTTGTCCAGTTAATACGTAAGAGCAATAAACCCTTCTTTCGTTTCGTTTTTTGGACTGCTACAACTACTTGCTTGTGTAGTTTAATTCTCCCACCTGGGAAGGGACATTACAGTAAATGTGATTGTAACCTTAATAAATGTCAGAATTGAAACACATTTTACAAAAACACATAATATATACACACTATAATATGTTAAAAATTATCCATAATATCCGTAGCTATGTCGCTTCGAAATGCTCATTCGCTCTTATAATTTTTAGATGCAGGCACTGCACAATTCATACTGTAAAATTTGCAACCTCCAAAATCTATTTTCTGCAATTTTTAAAGAAAGTATATAAATAATTGCACTAGATGTGTATATAATTCTCACGCTTCATACTTAACTCTTGTTTTTGCATTTTTGGTCACGCTTTTTCATGTGGCGTAGGTATAAACTTGTCTATCATAGTGATATGTTATGAAATCTTTATTGAACAAACAGTGCATTATCCACAAGCATTCAGGAACACATACATTTTGCAGCCACTGTTCAGACACTGTTTTACAATCTACTAACCTACGGTAGCTCAAGAGACAGGCACTTTTTTTTAACATTTGCTCCAACGCAAGGCCAGACAGCAACCAGGGGTGACAAATTTGACAAGAACGTTTTAGCCCAATCACAGTCAAAATCCCGCCTAATTCTACAAATTCCATTCATCCATCCATCCTCTTCCGCTTATCCGAGATCGGGTCGCGGGGGCAGCAGCTTGAGCAGAGAGGCCCAGACTTTCCTCTCCCCGGCCACTTCTTCTAGTTCGTTCGGGGGAATCCAGAGGCGTTCCCAGGACAGCCGGGAGACATAGTCCCTCCAGCGTGTCCTGGGTCTTCCCCGGGGCCTCCTCTCTGTTAGACATGCCCGAAACACCTCACCAGGGAGGCGTCCAGGAGGCATCCTGATCAGATGCCCAAATCACCTCATCTGAATCCTCTCGATGCGGAGGAGCAGCGGCTCTACTCTGAGCCCCTCCCGGATGACTGAGCTCCTCACCCTATCTTTAAGGGAAAGCCCAGAAACCCGGCGGAGGAAACTCATTTCAGCCGCTTGTATTCGCGATCTCATTCTTTCGATCACTACCCACAGCTCATGACCATAGGTGAGGGTAGGAACGTAGATCGACTGGTAAATTGAGAGGTTTGCCTTACGGCTCAGCTTCTTTTTCACCATGACAGACCGATGCAGAGCCCGCGTCACTGTGGATGCCGCACCGATCCGCCTGTCGATCTCACGCTCCATTCTTCACTCACTCGTGAACAAGACCCAGAGATACTTGAACTCCTCCACTTGGGGCAGGATCTCGCTCCCAACCCTGAGAGGGTACTCCACCCTTTTCTGGCTGAGGACCATGGTCTCGGATTTGGAGGTGCTGATTCTCATCCCAGCTACTTCACACTTAGCTGCGAACCGATCCAGAGAGAGCTGAAGATCACAGCCTGATGAAGCAAACAGAACAACATCATCTGCAAAAAGCAGTGACCCCATCCTGAGTCCACCAAACCGGACCCCCTCAACGCCCTGGCTGCACCTAAGAATTCTGTCTATAAAAGTTATGAACAGAATCGGTGACAAAGGGCAGCTCTGGCGGAGTCCAACTCTCACTGGAAACAGGTTTGACTTACTGCCGGCAATGCGGACCTTATCAGGGGGTCCGGTACCCCAAACTCCCGGAGCACTCCCCACAGAATTCCCTGAGGGACACGGTCGAATGCCTTTTCCAAGTCAGCAAAACACATGTAGACTGGTTGGGCAAACTCCCATGCACCCTCCAGGGCCCTGCTAAGGGTGTAGAGCTGGACCACTGTTCCAAGACCAGGACGAAAACCACACTGTTCCTCCTGAATCCGAGGTTCGACTATCCGATGGACCCTCCTCTCCAGGACCCCCAAATAGACTTTTCCAGGGAGGCTGAGGAGTGTGATCCCTCTGTAGTTGGAACACACCCTCCGGTCCCCCTTATTAAAGAGGGGGACTACCACCCCGGTCTGCCAATCCAGAGGCACTGTCCCCGATGTCCATGCGATGTTGCAGAGGCGTGTCAACCAAGACAGTCCTACAACATCCAGAGCCTTGAGGAACTCCGGGCGTATCTCATCCACCCCCGGGGCCCTGCCACCAAGGAGTTTTTTGACCACCTCGGTGACCTCAGTCCCAGAGATGGGGAGTCCACCTCCGAGTCCCCAGGCTCTGCTTCCTCATTGGAAGGCATGTTAGTGGGATTGAAGAGGTCTTCAAAGTACTCCCCCCACCGACCCACAACGTCCCGAGTCGAGGTCAGCAGCGCACCATCCCCACCATATACAGTGTTGACACTGCACTGCTTCCCCCTCCTGAGACGCCGGATGGTGGACCAGAATCTCCTCGAAGCCGTCCGAATGTAATTCTCCATGGCCTCCCCAAACTCCTTCCATGCCCGAGTTTTTGCCTCAGTAACCACCGAAGCTGCATTCCGCTTGGCCTGTCGGTACCTATCAGCTGCCTCCAGAGTCCCACAGGACAAAAGGGTCCTGTAGGACTCCTTCTTCAGCTTGACGGGATCCCTAACCGCCGGTGTCCACCAATGGGTATGGGGATTGCCGCCACGACAGGCACCGACCACCTTACGGCCACAGCTCCGGTCAGCTGCCTCAACAATAGAGGCACAGAACATGGCCCATTCAGACTCAATGTCCCCCACCTCCCTCGGGACGTGGTCGAAGTTCTGCAGGAGGTGGAAGTTGAAGCTACTTCTGACAGGGGACTTTGCCAGACATTCCTAGCAGACCCTCACAATACATTTGGGCCTACCAGGCCTGACCGGCATCCTCCCCCACCATCGAAGCCAACTCACCACCAGGTGGTGATCAGTTGACAGCTCCGCCCCTCTCTTCACCCGAGTGTCCAAGACATGTGGCCACAAGTCCGACGACATGACCACAAAGTCGATCATCGAACTGAGGCCCAGGGTGTCCTGGTGCCAAGTGCACATATGAACACCCCTATGCATGAACAGGTGTTCGTTATGGATAATCCGTGACGAGCACAGAAGTCCAATAACAAACACCACTAGGGTTCAGATCGGGGGGGGGGGGCATTCCTACCAATCACGCCCTTCCAGGTCTCACTGTCATTGCCCACGTGAGCATTGCAGTCTCCCAGCAGAACGAGGGAGTCCTCAGAAGGTATACCCTCTAGCACCCCCTCCAGGGACACCAAAAAGGTTGGGTACTCCAGACTGCTGTTCGGCGCATACGCTCGCACCCAAAGGTGGAGGGAGGCTACCCTCTCATCCAATGGGGTAAACTCCAATGAACAGGCTCCAAGTCAGGGGGCAATAAGTATGCCCAAACCTGCTCAGCGCCTCTCACCGGGGGCAACTCCAGAGTGGTAGAGAGTCCAGCCCCTCTCAAGGAGATTGATTCCAGAGTCCAAGCTGTGCGTTGAGGTGAGTCCGACTATACCTAGCTGGAACCTCTCGACCTCATGCACTAGCTCAGGCTCCTTCCCCTTCAGAGATATGACATTCCACATCCCAAGAGCCAGCTTCTGTGGGCGAGGATTAGACTGCCAAAGTTCCCTCCTTCGGCCACCACTCAACTCACACTGCACCCGACCTCCTTGGCCCCTCCCATAGGTAGTGAGCCCATGGGAAGGGGGACCCACGTTGCCTCTTCAGGCTGTGCCTGGCCGAGCCCAATGGGTGCAGGCCCGGCCACCAGGCACTCACCATCTAGCCCAACCTCCAGGCCTGGCTCCAGAGGGGGGCCCTGGTGACCTGCGTCCCGGCAAGGAAAAACGCCATCTAAAATTTTTATTCTTTATAGAAGGTTTGCAAATTCTAGTGCATTATTGCATAATCGTTTTGACACTCAAACCTCCCCCATCCGACAGACTTCCGTTAGCGTCACTCCTCTGATTTACCAACTGGTACTTAATTTGCATGAGCAGGGATGGCCTTGAATATGGTGACCGAGAGGTACTAAAAGCTGTATGGCCATCATTAGGTTGGCAATGAGACGCAGTGTCTAATAACGTATTTCCTTTTCAGCATCATCAAAAACCCCAATCTTTTAACTTTGTTTCTAAACAAAAAGCTATAGTGCCACAAAACTCGAGCAGACCATTTGCAAACACCATGGTGAAATACAGTTTGTTTGTATGCGGCACATATTTTTAATAAAATAATGTCACCAAACGCATGCACGTATTTAATAATTTCCGGGCCTAAGAGGGACACGCTCCTCAGGACTATACGAAAGGGCAGGAATACCAGGAGAAGCCAACTAAGCATTCCTGTGTATAGCATGCGGGGTAAAGCGTAGACACGGCACTTAATGTGAGCACTTCGATCACGTCTTCCTGGTTGCTGAAGCCCATCGACCAAAATGTGTAACTCTTGGCGATCCTTGGATGTACAGTATACCCTGACTCAGGTAGTGCCGAGTGACGTGTATGAGAGGATAAAAAGAACAAAGCATCTGGGGGCCCATGTTGCCAATTAAGATCAAAGCAACATGGCCAAAACGAAACCAAAATGGGCCATTTTAGGGTCACTCGCCAGCAATCGGCAAGAAGAGGCAAATTCCATTTCCCAGTCATCAGCACCAACCAGGGTAATTGCAATAGTTTATTTATTTATTTATTTATTTGTTTGTTTGTTACAGTGCCAATGTTTTAAGTGTTGATTAAATAGTAGTACGAAGTAAGAATTAATTCACTGTACTAGCTGTACACAAGAACCCTGTAAATTGCATTCAAACAAGGAGTGTCACTTATTATATTGCAGGTTTTAAGCTTCGCATTGTCTTAAAGAACACAACAGGTCGATTGTTTTAGGCCAGGATTTCCTTACTATATTTTTACAGTAAATACATGTCTTAAATACATGTGTTTTAAACTATTTTTGTTTTACTCATATTTTTACAAAACGTAGTCCAAATAGCAGAATTAGCACAAAAAAATTTTTACTTCAGTTTTCCCTGTGCCTTCCTCGGTTTTATGGCAGTTTGGATACACCACCCTGTCCACACTACCTGCATTCTCTTCTTCACCATACAGAGAGAAACTTCCTCATTCCATTTATTATGTTAAATTGTTTTTCCCAATTCTATGTTTGTTATGAATTTCATTAGTTCCATGTATTTATCTGCATTGTTGTCTTTTTCCTCTAGATTGTACACCTTTGACTTTATACAGAACACAGTTAAGTAACACGTTAGATTGTTTGCTTTAAGCCACATTTTGCACACTTTCAATCTCTGAGGTGACCTGTTAGATCCAGTCCTTGATTTAAGGCACTGCGGCCTAGCTTTAGCCTACTTAATGTTTCTTCTTCTCTTCTGTTTTAACTTACATATTTAAAAGAGGTAACATTATTATGAATCATATACAAGTGTCTGCCTTTAACTGCTCCTTCCCATTTATTTTGCCATAACTGCAAAACTTGTCCTTTAATCTTCTTCTTCTTCTTTCGGCTGCTCTCGTTAGGGGTTGCCACAGCAGATCATCTTCTTCCATATCTTTCTATCCTCTGCATCTTGCTCTGTTACACCCATCACCTGCATTACTTGTGGATCTTGGGATTCCTGATCATCTGCTTCGGCGTCAGATCTGTCGGACTCAATAAGACGTCTTGGTCTTTTGCGACACCGACTTGATTTGAACACTGCAGGGATTTCCATTTCATTTGCTGCAGCTTTAGCCTCATGCAAGAGAGCTTCCCACTGCTTGGGCCCCTGATAGGTGTCAAGGTCGCCTCCCCCTGGCGGTGGCTCTGAGTGGGGTGATGAGGTCAGAGGTGCAACAGTTGCTTTGTGTGTCGTGTTGAATAAAGCATAGTAGTTTTCATGCTTCAAGTTAATGCTACCTGGCGTGCTTTCTCCTCTAGCGAAGCATTACAGTGGTGACCCCAACGCTCTCAGGCGATTCTAGTATTACGCTTGGCATATCTACTAACCTGATGGTGTTAAAGTTGCCCATGTTGTATCCAATTCAGTCACCTAGGGATGAGGGCTATTTCTGTAGCTGACTAATAGAGCATTGCCCAGGTTTTTCATTTATTTTTAGGCATTTTCCCCTCTTTTCACTAATTTGTGTTGCTGCTTCATAACAATGACACTGTCTGAAAACAGAGC
Source organism: Polypterus bichir lapradei (assembly GCA_026402145.1). Taxonomy (NCBI): domain Eukaryota; kingdom Metazoa; phylum Chordata; class Cladistia; order Polypteriformes; family Polypteridae; genus Polypterus; species Polypterus bichir. The sequence goes on from JANRMT010049829.1 coordinate 17,531,124, forward strand.
TTCGGGTATAAAAATCCTGAGATTGCAAAAATTGAATGCGATTGAATAAAAATGTATTTCATAGTGTGGTGAATGGCTTTTTCAATAAGTTCATTTTTTCTTTGTAATGTTTCACTAAATGTTCCTTCCCCTAGCTGGTATACAAATTCCAGTTTTATGTGTTTTTTGTTTATGTTTGATTTGTTTGTTTGTGTTGAAATTGTTATGTATGTGAATTATTTGCATTATTCTGTTTTTTTATATTAGGTTTCTGTGTTATTTAGTTTCTATGTGTCCATGCTTCTACTATGTGCCATGTGTTTTGTGGGTGCTTTCTTAAGAGCCAGGGCAACCTGTCCATTTCCATCAAGGGAAATGCTCTAAACCCTATAAATGCTGAGAAAACACATAGTCCCTTGAGGTAATTTGTACGAACTGGACGTTGATGACTTCTCTGTGATTTTTGCTGTGCTTTCTTTAATAACTGGATTTTGACTTTTTTGCTTTGTTTTTGACCTTTCTGGGGATTGACACCTGTTTGCTATTGAATTCCCTGTTTGTGAGGGCAGCAATTTCTCTGCCTTTTGTGCTCCTTGGAGCTTCTTAGTGCTACAGTGGAAAAAAAATAAAAACTTTAATTTTATAACGATTCTTCATTTATCTTTTTGTCATGCAAGTCAAAGCTTGACAGAACCTTCTACTTTTAAGGCTTTTTGCAACAGTTTTTGTTCTCAATCTACATGCTTACGTTAGGTCAGATTATCTCAGGGCACAACGTGAGCTACCACAGCTATGCTGATGACACACAACTGTACTTATCAATAGCACCTGATGACCCCGATTCTCTTGATTCACTAACACAATGTCTGACTTGTATCTCAGAATGGATGAATAGTAACTTTCTCAAGTTAAATAAAGAGAAAATTGAAATCTTAGTGATTAGCAATAATGGATACAATGAGGCTATTAGAAATAAACTGGATACATTAGGATTAAAAGTCAAAACGGAGGTAAAAAGCTTAGGGGTAATTGTTGACTGTAATCTGAATTTTAAATCGCATATTAATCAGATCACTAGGACAGCATTTTTTCACTTAAGAAACATAAGTAAAGTTAGACCTCTTATATCATTGAAAGATGCTGAGAAATTAGTTCACGCATTTGTTTTCAGTCGACTGGATTACTGTAATGCACTCCTCTCAGGACTACCCAAGAAAGACATAAATCGTTTGCAACGAGTGCAGAATGCAGCTGCTAGAATCCTAACCAGGAAAAGGAAATCCGAACACATTTCTCCAGGTTTGATGTCACTACACTGGTTACCTGTGTCATTCAGGATTGACTTTAAAAGTCTGCTTATGGTTTATAAAGCCTTAAATAATCTCGCTCCATCTTATATATCGGAAGGTCTGACACCTTATATTCCAAATCATAACCTCAGATCCTCAAATGAGTGTCTCCTTAGAATTCCAAGAACGAAACTTAAAAGAAGTGGTTAGGCAGGCGGCCTTCTGCTGCTATGCACCTAAAATCGGGAATAGCCTGCCAATAGGAATTCGCCAGGCTAATATAGTGGAGCACTTTAAAACACTGCTGAAAACACATTACTTTAACACAGCTTCCTCATAACTTCACTTTAATTTAATCCTGAAACTCTGTGTATTCAATTCATCATAATAACTATTCATGGTGGCTCTAAAATCTGTACCAAACTCTACTCTCTCTTCTGTTTCTTTTTCCGGTCTTGCGCCACCACCATCTACTCAAAGCACCGTGATGTTCCAACAGTGATGGATTAAAAGCCAGAAGTCTGTATGACCATCATCATCAAGAGCGTCCATGAGAACCCTAAATACAAAGAGGACTGTTTCATTTATGTTAGGTAGAATGCCCAGAGGGGACTGGGTGGTCTCGTGGCCTGGAACCCCTGCAGATTTTATTTTTTTCTTCAGCTGTCTGGAGTTTTTTTTGTTTTTTCTGTCCTCCCTGGCCATCAGACCTTACTCTTTTTCTATGTCAACTAATGTTGTCTTATTTTAATTTCTTATTTTGTCTTTTATTTTTCTTCATTATGTAAAGCACTTTGAGCTACTTTTTTGTATGAAAATGTGCTATATAAATAAATGTTGTTGTTGTTTCATTTGAAAGAATTCATAAGTTCATAACAGCATCTACTGCCCTAAAACAGAAAAAACAGTATAATGCAGATCATGACATAAATAGCAATAATAACACAAACAAATTAATCAAACATGAGCAAAAAAGACATAAAACTAAATATGAGCACTAGACATGGTAAGAACCGTGGCGGAAACATAACAATACTTGCTCAAAGCTATTATGTTATTATGTATCTTTTTGATACATGATGACGCATGTGCTACTTGGGATTGTACAAACCGCTGTACGCTCCAAATTAGATCCCGGGGGATTACATTTCATAGGTAAGTCTGAACCATTGTTTTGGTTATATTTGGCCATTAGAAAATCCCGTTTTATAATCTTAACTTTAGCTACACCAGGCTAAGCTAGCAAAGCTATGCATTTATGTGCTCAAGTTAGCTTCCAAACAACATTTTGGCTAAACGTATTTAGTCACTGACTATGTAGATTGTTGTTAGCTGTTAACATTTCTCAGACTTTGAAGGTTTCCCAAAGAAATCCACCTCAGGAAGCAGTAGGAGGTAGCCCTTAGATGGGATTTTGAGAAAGCTGTTCTGTGATGTGTGCTGTGCTAGTTTGGTAACAGATGCTGTACCGGCATCATATGATCAAAGCTACCACTTGCTCACATTAAAAAACAAAGGAGGTTTGATGATTCCTTCTGAGGGTACAGTCAAGGTGGTCAAAGTAGCTGAGTGTGTTATCCGACTGAGATTGGTTCAGATGATGTGTTTTATCTCAAGGAGCACATTGAGGAAACACAGTCTGAAATTGACAACCATCATTTTATACTCATGTCTTTAGTTGTGTCTGTCTTACACAAACTAAGGCTGCACCATATTGCCAGACTGAATACTCTCAAATTACAGAGTGGCAAAGTTTACACAGAAAAAGCTATGTAAGACAGTTCTGTTTCAAGGATTTTAGATCCTGTCCTGTATATATTTAAGTGACCACATTGTGTGTGTGAGAGAGAGAGACTGAGAGAGGAATGCGTGAAATGTTTTCAGAAATTATTAAGCCAATTTGTATACAATAAAATTTATTTTATTTTTGTCAATGAGTGTATCATTTTACTGTTAAAAGAAAGACCAGACTGCCAGGAGCAGTCTTATTATTTTGACTTTCAGACATTAGACAAGTTTTTGTCTCAATAATTGCCATTATTAGTGTATAAATGGATATAAATAATTGCATTTAAACAATTCGCCAAAATCTGTTGTATGTAAACGATATTGTTTTAAACATTATTGTTTTTTCATTAGAAAACCCGGTTTCCACGTCTACCTGTATTAGTTTAAATGGCACTTTTGCCACTCGCAATATGGCTGACGCGCTGACGTATGGTGTCGACTGGGAAACAAAGTGAATGCGACGTCTATCTACAGTGGAACCTCGGTTCACGAACGTCTCGGTACACGTACAACTCGGTTTACGACCAAAAAGTTCACCAAACTTTTGCCTTGGTTCACGACCACACACTCGGTATGCAAACAAGCCAGTTTCCCTTTCGGTTTGTACATCAGTCTCTCCCTGTGCATTTCCTGTTCAGCGAGAAAGCGCGACACACACACACAGGCAGCGCGAAAGAGACTCGCACACACAGACAGCGCAAAAGAGACACGCACATACACAGGCAGCGTGCGCGCACACACACAGGCAGCACGGAAAGAGACGCACACACACAGGCAGTGCGAGAGAGAGCTGGACGCATTAAGGTAGAAAGGCAGTTAAAGAATGCACTGGGCTTGATTTTGTTTTCACTTCCGTTTCCAGCGATCTGTTCGTAGCATGCACTGTTGCAATGTTATTTTTCTTGGTGGTTTATTAAATTACGGATTTTTTCAAATGTTCATTTTTCCCCTGTGCTTAAAACTCATTAAAAAAAAGTGCTTTTAGCCAGCGGTTGGGAGCGTTATTGCAGTGTTAGTGTTAAACAGTGTGTGCATCAAACTGGTGTGTGTCTGTGGCACCAAATCCTAATCCTCGATAAGAAGGATGAGGCAGACCAGAATTAAGGTAGGAAGATCTTAATTTACTGCTGAACGATGAAAAGGAAAGAATAGTTGCAATGGCTTTGTAGAACTTAACGTTTATTTGAAGACAAATATTTATGTGTGGTTTCTGAAACAGAACAAATACAATAACATAAAATAACTCACAAAATAAAGGCTCAGAGAACGCTAAACAGGTAATGCCCAAAAAGGTTAGTAGATGGCAGCAGAAATTAACACAGCGCTATGACGTGCTTTCATTGACAAAAGGTACTGAATAAAACTCACGAAATACATTAGCGCTGTACAGACTCAGACAAATCAATACTTAAGCGAATATTACCAAGTCTGTTTTCTTGAAGCTCTTATATATAATAAAGAAGCAACATTTCTGAATGTACTTATACAATTTTGAACGTTAAGCTGAACACACTTTGACATAAAGGGTTGTCTGAACTTGTTAGTAAAACAACGTTACGAGCTTTACCATTACTTGCAGAAATT
>JANRMT010049829.1:17541124-17555701 GCA_026402145.1 Polypterus bichir lapradei
TTTATTATTTACATCAATAGTTACATTAAATATATACAACTCTATTAACACATATCATTTGTATCATTTTAACACATAGAAATAAAAAAGGCAAAAGAGAAGTAAAGAAAGAGACACATTTATTTGAGTATGGTTGAGATGTAATCCTGAGTTTAAATGCCTCAGTGGTGCTTTCCTTGTGCTTCCAACTGTTGTAAAACAAGTATGTCAAACTCTTCCCTCTCACTAAAAAAACAAAACAAAACCAACCACACAAATAAACAAATTCGAATCATGCCAACCAGAAACACTTGTGCATTTGTCATTTGAAACCACAATTCTTGACCTTGTAAAGTTTAGAATAAATGCTACATATGGCATACTTCTAAATGTAACTTTACCAATACTAAAAATGTACTAATGTATAGTTTAAATGCCACTTTAAACATATATATTCACATTTATATATATTTAGTTTATATTCTTGTCTAAATTCACAACAACTATAGGGTATTCTGTTTAACAGAATAATGGCGCTGAAAAGAAAAAGGACTGTTTATTTTCCACATGACGTACCACTCACTGTATGCTGGTCCATCCATGAACAGATTTTCTGCCTCTGGCAGAGAAATCCTCTCAACTGTCTGTATAACGTTAATAAGAGCCTATCAAAAACACAGAAAAAGAGAGGATGTTACTCATAGACACACTTTCTGTACTCATTAGAGATTTACTGAAGGCTAATTAACCTCTGGCATCAGCACATCCAGAATGATGTGAACTCTGTCAATCCTCTCAAAAGTGCCTACATTTCGTGACAGCACTTCATCCAAGAAGTCGTAGAGGCCATCTATCAGCTCCTCATTTTCTATATAAGTCATTACCCGGTGACCTTTAGGATTTTCATAATTTTTTAACCATTTGGACGATACCTTACGAGATACAACAGCCTGTTGGACAAGAAAATACGAGTGTTTGGCACTATAAAGTCATCTTAGCTCTTTGCTACTAGATAGATTACAATAACAAAGTTTAATTTGTCATCTGAACTAAGTTACCAGCAAGTGATCATCTGCTCCATGGTCTTTTATTATGAACTCCAACAGCTTCTCATGTTGAGTCCTCCTGGAGGCCCTGCTGATCTCTGCAGCTGCAAAAACTTGTTCTTCAGTCAGCTGCCCTACTGCAGCCACACAGCCAGCCTGCTCTCCTACAATGTGGACACACACAAATAAATACATCAGACTGTCACATGGAGTATTTGTCTTATGCCAGCTGTCTGGTTTTGGTCTGAACAGTTGTGTTTTCTCAGAAATGTGGACACATTGGAATACAGCTGAAACTGTGAGGATTACTCTGTGGATCACTACAAAAACTCCTGTTGGATGTGATCTCAATAGCTTTTCTGAATACATCCATTACTTCAGAGTATTATGATTGCTCCAGTCAGGACACTGGCTAAAGTAATATGCAAGTCACAGAAAATCTTTGAAGATATTTTTATTCTAATCATCAAAAAAAAAAAACAATCTAACACTCCCCATGTGACAACGGGTCAAAAAGCTTATGACAATCCTTCATACCATGTTCAATTTTAAGGTTTTTACTCAAGTTGAACCAAGTATCAAATCACAGTGGTAGACTAAGTTCTACATTAAGGCCTTGTTCACACGGGCGTTAAGTTTTTGGATAAACGAACTTGCTCTGAACGTCCTAGACGTTTATGTTGCATTTTGTGGTGGCGATCGATTGACTTCTACACCGGCGTTCGTTTGTCTCTGTCTAACGCCAGCCTGCAGCCCAAATTGTAGTTTGTGTGTTAACCTGTGGAGGCAGTGTCGGGAACTGGATATGAAAGCCCTTGTCGTTTTATTTGAGGTGCTTCCTTTCAATATGGACAATTTTGCTATGTTAGATATTAATCTTCTTGTTTTAAAAATACTCGTAATACGGCGACGTAGGGAGAGAAAAAATCGCCGCCGCTACTGGGTTCATCCTCTGACTGCACAACGTCGGGTTAAAGGAAGTTTTTTTGTGCTTATGAAGAAATGCGAAAATTTCCGGGCAAGTTTTTTAATTACTGTCGGATGTCGGTTTCCACTTTTGATTGTCTGCTGCAGCTGGTACAATGCCTCATTGCACGCCGATCAACCAATATGCGACTTGGTGTTAGCCCCGAAGAGAGACTATATATATATCCGGTCCTCCGAAGCGTAAAATAAACGCGCAGAAAACGAACTAGAAGCGGTTTCCTTGCGTTCGTTGGGTTTTGAACGCCAAGAAAAAGCTGCATGCAACGTTTTTTTGATGCCGTATAAACGCGCAGCCGGACAAACGCACGTCACCAAAGCCCGTGTGAACACTCTCATTGACTCCTACGTGTAGAAAACACTCGGCGCTTGATCCGCGCTCACCGAACGCTACGAACGCAAAAAAAACGCTTAATTTTAACGCCCGTGTGAACAAGGCCTAATACCTAGGTGTGGCTGTATCAGTATATTCCTCAACTAATTTCACTGCTGCCATGATCTTCTTGGTCCTGACTTTTTAGACATTAAAATATTGATGTTATTCATTTAACAGAAAAAAAAAAGAGTGCCAGTAAACGTTTACCTGTATACACCAAAACACACACTGGTGTATTTAAAGTAACACTATATGAACTTATTTAGACATTATAAATTGTAAAATTCCAAGCTTATTTAAACTGTTTTCCCCAGGTTGGATGTGAGGTGTCACCTTTGATTGTCAAAGCATCCCAATAAGGAGCATCTCCAAAAGCAGGGTACCTACACTGGCACTCAGCAATGGTACACTCAGAACAAGTACCAATATCTGTAAATTATTCTAAGAAGGCACAGGTCATTTGGTACCCAGTAAACCAGACCATAGAAGATGGCCACATAAAATTATGGGATACACATTATCTCTACTCATTACAAATTCAAACAACCTCAGTCTACTTTCCAGTATTTTCTTAGATATCTCTCTCATTTGTGTTGCTCCTGGGATTGTCTCATTTCTTATTCTGTGCATAAATAAAGTTGCTGAAAAACGTCAAAATGAGATTAAAAGAAAGGACTGGACACCATACGTGGTAATTATCAATACAGAAAAAATAATTCATTGATAAATTGGTTTAAAGATTACACAGCCTGAGTTAATGGGAAAAGTGGGATACCTCCGTAGAAAACTGCTGTTCCGCGGTGATCTCGCAAGTGTTCATTTGCTCGTATATACGAGCGTGAAGAATACAGTCGTGGATGACAGAAAGGGCACAAAAACACATCTGAAGACTGAAGTACGGACGGAATGTCTGTGGTATTTTTGATCGTGATATGATCCTGTTTAAAAAAATGTAAAATAACATTATAGCGTTTTAATAGAACATCTCACAAATGTAAATATGCACAGAATTAATAGGGAACCAAACTACTGGCGGTGATCTACTAGCATTCCACTGAGCACCGGAGAGGGGGTGGGTATGGGTCGATGTTCCCCGTGAAACTTACTTTGCGGTGTTTGAAGATTTGCCGGCACCGCTGAGTGGTGGACCACTTCATGCACTGAATATGCATCAATTACTACAGCGAAAATTATTATTAATATAAACGTAAATACAATATATATATTAATACTTATACAAACGTACAATCACAACAAAGAAACAAAAAGTTATTTGAAATACACGAAGAAAACTTAGCAATTGCAAATTTCATACGTTTTAATTTAGAAGCAAACTTCCATTATCAGAAATAACAAACAATTCGTTTCGTCGCTTCTTCTTTGGTCTAATAGAGTTTCTTCGCTGCTGCTTCGTCTTTTTCTTCTTTTCTTTAACAGAGTTCCGTTGCTTAGTACAGCGCAAGGCTGTTTCAAAACAAACTCTATGAGGCGGAACCTCAAAGCGGTAGGGATCACTAACTGTGAAAAGATTGGTGCAAGTTACACTTGATAGACAACGTCACGAGTTTTTGATTGTCATACTTTAACAACAATCTCATTCGTTGAAATTCTGAATTAGCCAATACTATCTACTTCCATTTACAGTTATCCCGCCTTCAGATCCGCCCATAATGTCTCCGGCTGGTCTGTTTCCGCTTACCGTGCAGCAACATCCGTCTCCTGGACTGCGGCTCTGCAAGTGGATAGTATTGAAATTTTCGATTGACTGATCAGTGCCTGACGTACGCAAATTTAATATATGATTGGCTGAAGTCGAAAATGATATTCATGTCCATATCTACTGTACTTGGAAATGCAAAGCCTAAAAGAAGCAACAGTCGACGAGGGTACTGCGTGACGGTTTTAGTTAGGAAAAAGGCACCCATGGAAAATGAAGGCATACCGAAAAACAACAAAACATCGAAGAGTTTGGAGAGTAGAAGAACCAGTAACAGATATCAGCAGAACAATAAAACAACCAAAGGCTTCGATAAATATCGGCGGACAAAAATAAATAAGGAGAATTCAAAGGTCTTATAAGAATGCTGGAGCCGTACCGAAGAAAAAGAAAATTGCGTTGGACCAAGATGATAAAAAAGAAGAAAAAATCATCACAGGATTAGTCATACTACAGAAAGTATAATGGCGTTTTTGTCGTTCCTTCTAGACAGAGCAAGGAAGACTCCTCCCTCTTGTATCACGCAGGACTACCACCACCACCACCAGGGCGGCCGGGATTGTCGTTTTCCAGCGCGTTGATTGCATCCCCATTGGAACATTTTTCATTCACGTAAGAATCAAACTTAAACTTCTTTATAAAATGGCAATTTGTCGTTTATTGTGCATCAGAGAAACAATCTTTAGAACAGTTTTGAGTCCTGCAACATAAATGTCATTAGGAAAAGTGGAGTGAGGAAAACCTATATGGACAGCATTTTCGCCAAATCAAAGGCGGCATTGAGTTCCACGGGACATCAAACGGTTTGCAGTTTTGATGCACAGCTGTTTCTAGAACATTATTATTATTTAGACGACTTATAACACTTTAAATTGTGTTCAACTTGTTTGGCTTTCTAACTGAAATTTTAGTTGTGAAGGGTGCGACAAAACGGCTTGTTTTCATTACATTCGAGGTAATGAAATGATGAAGTCGATTTGTCGACTTTATTTATGGTTTATTATAACGGAGAGATTTAATCTGCTTTTCATTTTGTTACCTGGGCCACGATGAAGTCGATTTATTTGTCGACTTTATTTATGGTTTATTTATTATAACAGAGAGATTTAATCTGCTTTTCATTTTGTTACCTGGGCCACAGCACGACGGGCGCAGAGACATTGAGAGATCGCTTAAGAAAAGGCGTGTCAGGCGGGTGAGTGCGGCCCAAATTAATATAATATCAAACAAATGTCTGAAAACCCAGTTAAGAAAACTACACAGATTATACAAAACTATCCAACCCGCGGCGTACCATACGCCGCATAATCAGGCCGGTTTTTAAATTATTTTTAAGCACAGGGAGAAAATTAACATTTGAAAAATCGGTAATGTAATAAATCAGCAAGAAAAGCAACACTGTAACAATGCACGGAACGAACCAACACACAATCGACCGTGACTGAAAACTGGCGGACCGCAATTGCGCCTTCTCTTGCCAGACGGAGGGATGGGGGTGCACGGCGCGGACTGTGGAACGGGAGGAGAGAAGGACGACGTCCATTCAGCTTCCTCCGTCATGCTAGTCTGCTGAATTCTCGTTCAGTATGTACTGCCCGCTCATGTGCCCACCTCCAACTTGTCACTTGAGTCGTTGGCTGCTTTTCTATATATAATCCAACCGACCACAGTAGTAGCGAGGTGGGCTCCTCCCTGCGTGCGCCATAGGTATCTTACTTGTCGGCGGCTTAGTGAATCCATGGGTGTCTTGCCTTAGTGAATTATATATATAGATTTGTGTAATTCACGTAACAGTTCCATAACCTGCTACCTCAATGTGGGTGTTCCTGTTTTGGTTTGTGTTTTAACGTTTTTACTAAGCTGAACTTCATTAATCACATTAGTCACATTTTGATTTACTGATGAGGTTTTTTGGTTAGCAAACCAAATAATGACAGTTCCTGCCTTGCGTCCTGTGTTGGCTGGGATTGGCTCCAGCAGACCCCCGTGACCCTGTGTTCGGATTCAACGGGTTGGAAAATGGATGGATGGTGTCTAATACTGTAGTTCTGTATTTCGTTTTTGGCAACGATGCCTTATTTGTCTAAGCATGCGTGTACTGTAATGCCGAGTTTCTACTTCGCGCGAAACGTGTGCCTGTGCAAGTGGGATATTGTTTATACTTACACCGCGTACTTTATGTAAATCTGGAAGATTTCACCAGATGGCAGTACGAAATAGCCTATCATCACGGTGAGAAAAAGTATTCGGCTTCGCTGTGTTGTGAATTGCCCGAAACGCCCATTAAAGTCCCAGAACACCTTGCCGTTCATTCTGATGCTGTTGCGAAGAGGCAAACAAAAAAAAAAAAGACGGCACATAAGATGAGACGTTAAAAATGTATCGCGGCGACGCTTGAATCGCTTTTGCGAGGATTTGAAGAAGAAAAACACAACGAATCCATGTGTCTGTCAGTATTTAAGTTTGATTTGTTTCACCACATCGAATCATTCATTAAATATCGAAGCACGCATGTTGAACTTGTAGGATCTGCAAAGCGGCCTGCTGTCATATGTTGACAGTAAAGACTTTGACGATATATTTCAAGTCGAACACACGGCGCCCCCGATTTTTTGCTAGTACTGCTGCTCACTCGCGCACGCATCGCGTCAATTTCCGAGGAAGCGTCAAATAAACGCTGGCTTGGTGTGATGCGTGCGCGTATATGTTATGAGCGTAAACTTTAAACCCGCCTATAAACTTGCAATACGCACGCGCACGGGTACTCTTGAACTGGGCCTCTTTCATCTGGGGGTAGGTAAATCAAATAAATCTATGCAAGTTATTTGCTTTCCTTTATTCGACTTAAAAGGCTTTTTACCCCCGGCGTCTTACATGTACTGCCGTTATTCAGAAAATGTGCACCTTTTCAACAGCAAAACATTTATGATGGAAGGTCGGGTTTGTTTACATGAGCCGTACAATGAAGCTGCTACCGTCTGTCTTGCATAACCAAGTATTGAATAGACTTTTCCGTTTGGGAAGGTGGGAACTCCATCATTAAATAGCCTAGAGCGCTCCGATCACACGGAGTCAGAAGTAACTCGTCTGCCGCACTATTGTACCTTGTTGTCAATCGCCGCCAGGCCAAGGCATTCCGGCAGCAATGCCCCGATGTCGGCGTATCAAGGTGTGTGAAACACCTATCAAAGTGCTCCGTCCGCGCCCCACCTTATACTTTCTGCACGCACGTTTTGACAGCCCTTGGACATCTATGGAACTTGGCCCTCTCGGATCCGAGCCCAGAATACTCTAGTTTTATTTTTTATGTAATGGTGTTTTACGTAGACCTGCTGTAATTTGTAACACCGTCAAACAACCTATTATAAAATTATATGCTACATCACCAGACTTGTTTTAATAAGCGAGTTTTGCAAAATGCTGAGGATATTTTGTCAGACTCTTCTTGACCACTACATTATCGGTTTTATTCGTTGTCTTTAGATTTAATGTTCCAAGGATTAAAAGTCTAAAAAACTTGTGTTAATCTTCCGAATAAATTGTAATTTAATATATATGCACAAGCTGAAGTCATGGGATGAACAGGTATAATTTGCTTTAATCATTAGTCAATTCATAATGTTGGTTAAATTTTTAAGTCTAATATGTTTAGCATAGTTTTTCATCAGAATTATGTACATTACTGTATTTTATTTGTATTGTTTACGTGTGAAGGCTGTGCCCTTCTTTTGATGCATTTTTATTTTATGCCATTGTGTTTTCCATAGAACCTTCAGAAAATCTAATTCTTGCTTCGGGCAATAAACTTGAATTGAGCTGAACACTTTTCCAAACTGAGTACATAGTGGCCTCTGCAACATCCTTCATTGTACACTTTTATGTTGGAAGTTTTGATACCATTTTCACCACAACTGACCCTCATACACAGATGAGAAAACATTTATTTTCAGTAGACTAATTGGTGTAGGAGGGTGTTATGTCATTACAATGTATAAATAAAAATCTTAAAATGAACATTGAATAGTGTGTGCCCATCATCGGGCATGTCCTTCCACAGGACATAAGTGGGACACACAAGCAAAATACTTACCTAAATACAATATGCATCTTTGTTCCAATTTCTTTTTTTAGGCACGCAGGTTTATTAAAATATGTTTTAGATTTACTAAAAACATGGGGATGCTGACATTGTGTCCTTGAGGTCATTTTTTTTTTCGTCTTTTAAAATGCAAAGTCTTTTAATTTGAGGGTCTACTGTATTTTACATTTACTTATCGGTTTACAGTCAAAAGACATTAACACGAAAACAGAACATTGTTTCTGATTTAAACCAGAAAGTAGAGTCTTCTTCTTTCTCTTCTGCTTATATTTGACTGATTCAAACACCGAGTCAGTCTCTGACAAGGGACTTTGCAAGGCTAGCCTTCCAGATTTGGCAGTACGTTCTTGCCTGCTCTGGTGTTCCACATCTTTCAGAGGGTGTATCAGGATCTCTTGGGTGTTTTTAGCATGCAGTGAATTTTAAAAACATGTCATCCAGTAATATCTTTTTACAGATTATGTACGGAACATATTAGCAAGTAATCCTTAAGACATTTGTTTGTGTATGGGAATGAAATGCGTAAAGGTCCTCAATAGTTGATTTTATGAGAATACCCGTATTATAAACAAACTTGTACCAACAGATCATGGTTTGGCAGTATCGAACACAACATAGGACCCAAAACTTAACAGGAACCACTTAATTGTACATTTATTTATTATTTATTTATTTACAGTTTATTTTAGGTTTGTTTTGTGGGGAAATCGCCAGAGGATGTTTTTCACTTGGGTTTAGCTCCTAATTTTCGTGATTGTTTGTATTTTGTATGACAAGTTTAAGAGTCACTTTAAAATAGAGCCCTTTATAAAGTTGTATGTCAGTTTAACTTTATTGTCCACAAATGGAGGCGTGCTTTAATCCAGTGAAAATCATACTTTTCTCAGAAATGTGAATGTTGTGTTGTGATTCAACTTAGGGGATGAGATGATGTCTTGACAGGGAATGGGACAAAACAAAAAATTGAATGTAAGCAGTAAGTTTTTAATGCAATGTTTTTCTCAAATCTATTATGTCTCCGTCTCTCGCTGGATCATCTGTGAGGTATGTGCACATTCTCCCCATATGAGCATGACCTTAGCTCCCACATTTGCAAAAATCAAAGTTAAAAAGCTTATGACTTAGCCCTGCATAAATGTGAGTGTGGAACTTTGTATAACTGGGTCTATTGAAGGACTGACACATTGTCCATCTCTGTTTCCAGCATTGATCTTATTGGGAACTTAAAAAAAAAAATACATATAGTGTATTTCCCCATGATATTCCAAAATGGTGGTTGCCCCAAGCTACATTTTGATTGCTGCAACTTTGTGCAGGGCTAACCACTAAAAAATAAAATGAAATCCCCAACTAAATGAGCCAAACAAGTAGTCTAATGTTAAAAGACCATAATTTTTTCAGTTGCAGTAACATTGTTTTGATTGACGAGACATTAATGCTGTATTCATGGATGTTTTTAACTCTGCACTTGATATTGCACAAGATGGGCTCTGGTCCCTCTGAGATCCTCCCAAACTTTAATTGCAGAGGGTTGATATATTTTTGTCCTTAGAATGTGTAAGGAAATTTCAGTACTTGAAAGTTTACTGTCATAAGCATGGGAGTGTAGATGCTGGGGTCCACTGAGTATACCTGGAACATATGTGAGGAAAGGGGGGCCTAGGGGTGGGAGAGAGAGAGAGAGCATCAGTGCGAAGTGGAGATTAACCTGATTTTAGTCCTGATTTTGCCCTTGATTTTAGTGAATTATTTGTGATTTTAATTTCCTCATAAGGGCACTGTGTGTTTATGGAATTTATTGGAATTTGTATTTATTTAAAGAAGAAACTACCATACATATTTGAACATGATGGTCCATTTTGTGGATTACTTCATTTTGTAGTGGACTAAAACTCAGATAAGATTCACATTGCCTTTGATGGCGACTTATGTATTTTTTCGGTGGGGATCCCAGAAACGCACTCAGCCTTGGCCCAACTCTCGCACACTCCATCACAGAGACAAATATGCAACCAGTAATCAAGCAGGAATCAAATACTGCATTAAACAATAATAAAAGAAATATAACTATACAAACTACAATGATCCAACCCCAGTTCCTTTTACAGTGATATACAATAGACACAAATTCAACAATAACAAACCACTAACAAAAACCACACATGTTGAAGTCCATGAAAACTGGCAAATGATGGAGGTAGATAGTCCAGAGATCAGCACGCTGTATACGAATGTAAAGGTCAGTCCTACTGATATTTCTCGATGAGATGATAGTGTGTGATGGGATTAGGAGCACTCCTTTCTTCACATGATGACAACAAATCCTCAGGCAGTCCTCATGCAGCAGGAAGACACCAGACAGTCCATACACTTTAAACAGGAGAAAATCCATCCAGCACAAAACAAGAATCCACAGGTATCAAAATGGGAACACAAACAGACTGGCAACTCCAGACACGAAACACAAAAGACTTCTTTTCTGTAGAACTTGCCTTGTGCCACCTTCTTGTCCCCAGTAGCCCCTGCATCTTCAGCAGACGACCAATCAGAGCCAATGCAGGGACTGCTGGGAGTTGAAGTTTCTTTACCCAGTAGCACTGTTACAATCTAGTGAATAAAAGCACAGTGCACTTTGATTTTGCACCTACCTTTTGTTATGTGTTGTCATTGCCCTAGCCATCCTCTGTTTCTTTACTAATGCTGACATGGGTTCGAGAAGATGCCAAGGCTTTGTGCAACCTGTGCATCACATTCCTCTGTACTTCCATTTCCATCACTCTTTTGCCCAAACATTATCTTTCCTCATTTCATGCCCACACCACTTCAACCTTTACTGTATTTCTCGTACTTTTGTTGTTCAGAAGGCATTTTATATTATGACGAGCATAAATTTCAGTAAAATAACATTTCAGTCCGTTTACCCCATATGTCGCAAAGAATTATTTGTTATCATATGCCACCCTAAAATCCATATTCATACCTGTAACAGAGAACACATTAGTAATTTAAAAAAAAAAAAAAAAATTCCACAGTGTTACAAACCTGTTGAAACCTTGGCAGTTTAGCATGGGCACGGCAGCAAACCTGTTTTAGAATAACATTAATGAAATTCTTACCATATTCTAAAGAAGCTCTGTATAGATCCACCATGTAAGGAAAGCTTGAATTGATGTTTTAGATAATATAGAATGTGCATTTGGATTCTTCTACTTAAGCAGAATTAGTCGGCACGCTAACAATGTAGTGTAAGAAATAATTGTCAGGTCATAACAACATAGTCTTAAGTGTATTGTAAGTCAAGACAGCTGTAAGAGGATTTGTAATGAGTGTGCATCCTGTACTGTCCAATAGATAAGAAAAAACTTTTCCCATAAGGGCAACAATTTTAGACACTTCCAAAACACATACTGGAGTAAGGTTGGATCTGCTTTGCATTCTATACAATTAGTGCAATAACTGTTATGTTTTAGATCAGTGTTTCTCAAACACTGTCCAGCCGCAGAATGCCACTGGTTGGTCGCAACTTGCCAATGTTTATAATGGTAGTGGATTGCTGTGATTCTCGTGCTCGATTCACCAAGGCGTACACAAAGATTGAGAAACACTGTTTCAGATCATTTTGTTTCTAAGTTGTTTTTATTAAAAAAAAAAAAAAAAGAAATCTCATGCATCATTTCATCCATTTGTTTTGCACTCTTCTCATGTTTTTACGTCCAAGGGCCTAGACCCTTTCCTGGTAGCATTGGTTACAAGAAGGACCAGCTCTAAACTAACTTTAGTTCTAGCATTGTTGCACCACACAGTAGGCCAGTTTTGAAGCATCAATTAACTTCATGTGTATATGTTATGGGCAAATTTTAGAAAAAATAATGAAAATTTGCTATACTATCAATTAACATTGGAACTTTGTTTAAATCCTTTACCATTGTTGTATCCTGTGCCCCAAAAAACCTCTGTGATCAATTTAATTGCAGTGTTGCACATTTTGTTTCCTTTTATAACTACAATATATACATTCTAATGAAGCGTTATCATCCACACATATTTTTGCAAGTCTCCTTAAAACATTGTTTCGATCTTGTTTGATAGTATATAATTGGCTTAAATCAGAGGGATATTTGAAATGCACAGTTGAGCTTAGGCTGCAGCACAGAATGTGGAGTTTAACACTGCTGAAGGAAATTTAATACAGTGGTACCTCGGTATACATCCTTAATCCGTTCCAGATCCTTTGACTACCAAACAGGACGTATACCAAACAAATTTTCCCCATAAGAAATAAAGGGAAAATGATTAATCCATTCCCATGAAAAAGAATCCTATTGTTATTGGCATATTATACATTAATGGGGTTGTATAAAATAATTTAAACACTGCTTAATACTAAAATACATAAATACAAAAGCAATTATTTAAAATAAATGAAAATGTAACCTCACTTTTTAATAATGTCTTTGTATTTCACAATCGTAGATACCATCGTTCTCGGCATACGGTATGCAGCAGCCATGTCCCGGATACGCATGCCACCTTCATGCTTTTCAACAATTGGTTCAAATTTACGCAAAAAAACACAAAATCACATGAAAATTCACATAGAATTATAGCGCGGGTTGTTCACTGAATGCTAGCAACCGGCGTACTGACGCTCGTGGGCAGTCTTGGCTTTGTCTCGAGAGAAGTAAACAAGGGTAGTGTGCGGTGTTCTAACACGCGAGTCGTATTCCAAACAAAGGTCATATACCAAGCAAAATTTTTCAGGTCCAAACAGGACGTATACCAAGTTGGACTTATTCCAAAGAGAATGTATACCAAGGTACCACTGTATTTGGTTATTAAAAATAATGTCTGTATTTGTAAATTTATTTATTCTCTTTTAAAGCTTGTGCAGTATACACCCTTCTTGGTCAGTCTTTGTTCACAAGAGCAAGGAGCACCTAGGCAGTCTTGAAATATCTCCAGTGAAGAGGCAATGGTGAAATGGAGCATTTTAAGGTATGTTACAGGGCATACTGGTGGTTGTAGCATAATGCAGTATAGTTGCTTCTTAATCTTGAAACATTTTGCTTAATTCAAATATTTATAATTTTCTGAGTTTTGTGTTTGAATGACCTGCAAATGAAATACTGAGGTGATAAGTCTGTGAGTTAATGAACTGGATAACAATGATAGAGTAGAAAATACAAGAAGAATAATCTTAACACTAGAATTACCAGAGCCTACGAAAAAACTCATAGATCCGTCCCACCTTAAATCGCTTCTTAAAACCGATCTCACCTCTCCGCCAGCGTCTTTTGTCATCTAAATGTGCTGATAAACACAAGCTGCAAGAAGCCGGCTATTCCATCTCCCCACTGACTTAAAATGTGCACAAACTTCTCCCAGCTCACGCCTTTATTGATTATCTGGGAGTGAAGTGGAGTTTTAGAGTGGAAATAATAGATCGTTATTTAGAACTCACTCATTTCATATGTGTTCCGTTTCTACAGTAATCTATGTAAACACATTGTTAAAACAGAAACCTTTTCATATTTTAGTAATAAATGTTACAAAATGTAGGCATAAACTATAAAATGTGTGAAGCCTGAAGGCAAAAAATCAAATAAACACTTTCTCAAAACGTTCATGAACAATATAACCGCTTCCGTGGCGTACTGGTAAGATCTTGTCACTCAGCGCAGCAGACTTGCTGTACCTCAGAGACCTAAGTTCGATTCCCCGCTGGGGCAAAAATGTGTGTTTTTTTTTATTTATTTATATATATATATATATATAATATACCTGTATATATAACCTTCGCCGTTCTGCCTGCCTGTCCATCTATATAGTAATTACAGTAATTTTATTATTATATAGCAGCTACCCTGTCTGCCTATCATATAGTGCCTTTCCTTCCTATCTATCTTATCTATATATCTATCCCTTTAGCTGTTTTTTTTTTTATATATCTATTATACAGTGCCCTATGGGGTGCCAAACAGGTAATTACAATTTTCGGAATATATAAAGTCATTCCTGAATATATGAAGTCAGCGTCAGAATATATAAAGTCATTACTGAATATATAAAGTCAGAGTTAGAATATATAAAGTCATTACCGAATATATAAAGTCGGCTTTGGAATATATAAAGTCACTCCCGAATATATAAAGTCAAAGCCTGATTATATAAAGTCAGCGTCGGAATATATAAAAGTCAAAGCCTGATTTATATAAAGTCAGTGTCGGAATATATAAACTCATTCCCGAATATATAAAATTTCCGTGCTTGTCATTTCACTCGTACTAGTGAAAGGTAAACTTCGACAGAAGCCACTCAAAGTCGATCAGGCTTGTGAGGTTCGTCCAAAAATGTGCCCATACAAAAAGATTAAATA
>JANRMT010049829.1:17563215-17578895 GCA_026402145.1 Polypterus bichir lapradei
TATTTTCCCTCAGTTTTAAAAAGGTTTAATTGTCTTCTTAATAAAAATTTTAAGGCAGTACTTCGCCGCTGCGAAGCGCGGGTATTTTGCTAGTATATGAATATAGTCAATAAAGCATGTGCTGTGAATGAAGGCCGTACAGGTGAATAAGACTGGAGAGCTTTGTTGGGCTAAATGGCTTGTTTCCCGCAAAACAATAGTAGTGTATCGGTTTTTAGGTGTTTAAAACAGGCCTGCAACAATGTGACGTGAATGGCCATTTGTCCCCACATGGTAGAGCTATAACGTTTTTTAGTAGAAACGCATTTGAAAGAATGACAGGAAAGACGAGGCTTTATAATGGAGTAACAATCCGTATATATATATATATATATATATATATATATATTATACACTCCACTACGTTTAATTACATTCAATGGTTTATCAGTTCATGAAAGTTTCATAAACAGATGGGCGTGTCGCAGTGACGTTTGGGTATTAACCGCGGTAGTTAAGCGCATGCGCTGTGGTTTCGTTTTTGCGGTCAGAAGTTTGTTTACAATATTCCGTGTTCTACTGTGAATAACGCTATAGCGATTTTTGGTGTAATTGGGCAATATTTATCATGGAGACAAGAATCAGGATGGGAGCGACAGTGGCGCACGAGACACCACGCAGGATGAGCAGGTTTGAGCCCTAATATAAGCGAGCGTACTTATTTACCTTATAACACAACGGGAAGTCGATATTAACTTGACGCGTGCCTACGCACATTTCCTCGGTATTGGGGACCACGTGGAACGCCGCCAAAATAACAAATACGCACACAAGCACCGGGGCACGATCTTAAAGGACAAGGTGGCAGAGTGGTTTTGAAGAGCGATGTCTTAGAGGAACCATTTTGGTTCTCAAACGGCCCAGCCAGAGGGAAGCTTTATTTGTTTGGATCCGCATATGGCAGCTTACAGTGAATAAACATGAACAGATAGTAACAGATTCGTGAAATACTGATGGCTGAGAAGACAAAGTTCAAGTTTTCTTAAGTTTTTAATGTCCAGCTAGGTAACCTACTATACATTATTTATGTATTTCTTCTCAGAGATACCCTTTTCAGAAGGAAACGACCGTTGTCAAGCAATCTACGAGTCCCGAATCCTTTTTAAGAACAAAAAGAATTGGATGGAGGCAGATTCCTATTTTTTTTTTTTTTTTTTTTTTTTTTTTTAAAGGCTCACAGCAAATCAATTAGTGTTAAATCAACACTATGGGTGTAAAATTTTACACTTTTCCAGTGCACATTTTGGCGTCACACTGAAAAGTGTAAAATTAACACTTTTAAATCGTAGCATTTTCCACACCAATAAAGTGTATCTTTTTGAACACTGTTTAGTGTAGAAATAACAATCTTTTATAGTAAATATCTTTACTTACCGAGTTAAGAAATTGCACTTCTTAGTGTGGCATTAATACTTCTAGGTGCTACATATTTCACTCTCTAGTGTAGAAATAACATTTAATAGTTGCCTTAAATATCTGTAAGCAGATATTTAAGATAAAATAAAATGATAGAGATGACACTGTTTTATATATCCATCCATCCATTATCCAACCCGCTATATCCTAACTACAGGGTCACGGGGGTCTTCTGAAGCCAATCCCAGCCAACACAGGGCACAAGGCAGGAAACAAACCCCAGGCAGGGCGCCAGCCTACCACACTGTTTTATATATCCGAATAAATAATGATCTATTTCCAAACTCTCATATTCCAGGAGAACTGATGAGCGATATACTGTATTTGTATATGTAAGCAATAAAATTTCTTAATCTTGAGACATTTCACCAAACTAGAGACATATTTTTACTTCACACCTTTTATTTAACAAAGTATTATATGACCACCATCCTATTTACAATAGTTACATATATATAAGATAAAATACAATAACAATGTACTTAACAAATCAAGCTATTTCCATCAATAATGTCAATATACACTGGACTAGGAATTGTCCAACAAAAGCTATAACAAGGTTTGTACAGTTTTGTGAGTTTTTTTTTTTTATTTTTTACTTGTATCAAAACATAGTTATGCTTTCACTAGCTTTGTCTAATTTGCTGGTGCATAGAAAAAAGGCCTACACCATAACAGTTTTTATTCACACCATCACTCTTATCTTATTTGAAACATTAACTAAAGGCTTAAGTTACACATGAACAACCATCAATATGCCTTATTATTCCCTCAAAAAAAAAGAACTATCCCAATTATTATGTACAGCAATATTAAACCAAACAATGTAACATGCAGAAATCTTTTTAGTTAGCCAATAAAAGGTGTCATTTTGCTTGGCTTTTCTCTAACATGCAGAAATTAACTCTGAAATGTCAGATCATGAACAAACTAACAATTTCTATATAGAACATAGACCACCGATTGACAGTAATTTTGACATTATACAAGGTAATTTCTAAATTATATCAGGTATTCCAAAACTTTATACAAATGAAATACATTTGTAATTTCTGGGCAAACACATTGGTTTTCATCAGAAGAATTTAATGTGTGTGTAATTTCAGGGTAAACATATTGTCTTGTATCATTTACATGGGGAACATTGAGATGTTTTCTAAATCCGGCATATGAGTAAAATATCCGATAGCATCTTTCTTGAGCACAAGTAAGTCTTAACTTTTTACCTGAGTAATATCCATGTGCTATTTTCAAATGCCTAATTAATGCATTGCCATCTGCATATGACAACAAACATGAAAAACACTTTAACATATTTGTCATTATGATGACTGAACAGCAACCAATAAAGTTTAATTATTCAATATTTTAATTTTTTAACCCTTGGTGATTCCCTCACATGTCCAATATTAATGTTGTAAACAGTTGTTTGCAAAAATGTATATACATTGATTAAGGCCTTATCATAGGAAATACTGAATACAAAATGAGCCTTAAAAAGCTCATTGAATGCTCCCAAAGAACTTCTTGCCTGACATGGTATAAGCTGTTTGTCCAGGACAATATAAAAGTCATGGATCTTGGCCTTCGTTGTTCCTACAGCCAGAAGGTAAGGCTGGCAACCTTCATTTTGACTGAGGTGTTCATCAATACTGCAGCATGACTGACAGAAAAAAATACAAGCAATTATTAAGTGTTTAAATTAATAGACATAACGCATTACAATTCATTAATATTAAAAATAGAAAATACCTTATGAAACTGTACCATGTGGTCAACTGCCTCACTACAGGTGATTTTTGGCACTTTTTTTCCTCCAGCCGGTGGTGGCAAAGGATAGACTAATAATAAAATTGAGGCCATGTCTGCATCCCAACCTATGGAGCTTTAAAATTCACACTATTAGTTTCTTAAAAATACCACAGTAAAAACATGAGTGCTCAAGTATATCAAACTGGGTGTTAAATATGTTTAAAGTGAATACTTTGGTTAATTTCCAGATGTTGGGGTGATGTTTGCTACAGCTGTGCGTGTGTCTCTCTTGAGCGCCTGTGTGTTTCTCTGGCGTGCCTGTGTGTGTGTGTGTGTGTGTCTCTCGCACGCCTGTGTGTGTGTGTGTCTCTCTCCCTCTCTCCCTCTCTCTCTCTCTCTCTCGCCTGTGTGTGTGTGTGTCTCTCTCTCGTGCCTGTGTGTGTGTCTCTCTCTTGCGAGCCTGTATGTGTGTGTGTCTCTCTCTTGCGCGCCTGTATGTGTGTGTGTGTCTCTCTCTTTCTCTCTCACGCGCGCGCGCGCGCGCCTGTGTGTGTGTGTGTGTGTCTCTCTCTCTCTCTTGCGCGTCTGTGTGTGTGTTTCTCTCTCGCACGTGCCTGTGTGTGTGTATGTCTCTCACTCGCGCGCCTGTGTGTGTCTGTGTGTGTCTCTCTCGCACACGCGCCTGTGTGTGTGTGTCTCTTTCTCTCTCTCTCCCTCTCTCTCTGCACAGGGAGAGACTGAACACGTGCGGCCCCGCGCATGCGCACTTCAACAGACAACACACACGGACACCTGGACGCACACAGGGGTTTTATTAAAGAGGATGCACACGTTGAAAAATAATAATGCTGATTATTACTGATACAATTTCAACTTCGTATATTAAATTTACGTTATGGTTACATGTTTACTAAAAATGTCATCTTCGTTCAAAAATATTTTTTAAAATAACATCCAATGCAACATTTGTACGAACACGTCTTAACTCAGTATTAACAAATATACATAGTTTTGACTAAAATATTAACTACAATAAGTTTACATTAAAATATATTAAAATAATTAAAATATCAAAATACAAATCAGTACACTAATAACATACTACCTCTTCCATACACGTGGGAGAAGCCGCCATTTCAGTGAGCAGAGCAGACCAAATGTAGTACTACTACCTGGAAGTCTACATCACACTGTGAAAGTGTATTTTAATCACACTGCAAAATAACAATTTATTCAAAAATGAATCAGCACTGTCTGGTGTAAGGCTTGAAAAAACAACTCTCAGAAGTCAACTCTAAACACTAACACTAGAAATTTAATACTAGGTGATTTGCTGTGCTGTACAGTATTCTGTATAGGCACGTGCTCCTAACCTTATATTTTCGGCAGCTGCTAGCACATGGCAGGCCACATTAAAACAGTAACCATCTTGATTCCTCTCAATATTTCCCAGATCTTGAATGCTTAATTTTATAAACAGTACTTTCTAAATCATTACAACCTAACAGGGAAATGATCATTGCAGTACTAAATGTAGGTACAGTCATGGCTGAAATTATTGACACCCCTGGAATTTTCCAAGAAAATGCACCATTTCTCCCAGAAAACTGTTGCAATTATAAATGTTTTGGTATACACATGTTTAATTCCTTTATGTGCATTGGAACAACACAAAAAACAGAGAAAAAACCCAAATCTGACATCATGTCACACAGAACTCCAAAAATGGGCTGGACAAAATTATTGACACCTTTTCAAAATTGTGGGCAAATCGTTTTATTTCAAGCATATGATGCTCGTTTGAACTTACATGTGGCAGAAAATAGGTGCTGGCAATATAGCAATCACACCTGAAGCCAGTTAAAATGGAGAAAAGTTGACTCAACCTTTCTGTTGTGTTTCTGAGTGGGCCACACTAAGCATGGAGAACAGAAAGAAGAGCAGAGAATTGTCTGAGGACTTGAGAACAAAAATTGTGGAAAAATATCAACAATCTCAAGGCTACAAGTCCATCTCCAGAGATCTTCATGTTCTTTTGTCCACTGTGCGCAACATAATCAAGAAGTTCACAACACATGGCACTGTAGCTAATCTCACTGGACGTGGACAGAAGAGAAAAATTGATAAAAGACTGCAATGGAGGATAGTCCGAATGGTGGATAAACAGCCCCAATCAACTTCAAAACATATTCAAGCTGTTCTGCAGACTCAGGGTGCAACAGTGTCAGCTCGAACTATCCGTTGACATCTGAATGAAATGAAACGCTATGGCAGGAGAGCCAGGAGGACCCCACTGCTAACACAGAAACATAAAAAAGCCAGACTGGAGTTTGCCAAAATGTACTTGAGGAAGCCAGAATCCTTCTGGGCGAACGTCTTGTGGACAGATGAGACCAAGGTAGAGCTTTTTGGTAAAGCTCATCATTTTACTGTTTACGGAAAACAGAATGAGGCCTATGAAGAAAAGAACACAGTACTTACAGTCAAACATGGCGGAGGTTCTAAGATGTTTTGGGGATGTTTTGCTGCCTCTGGCACTGGATGCATTGACTGTGTGCAAAGCATCATAAAATCTGAAGACTACCAAAAGATATTGGGGCACAATGTAGAGCCCAGTGTCAGAAAGCTGGGTCTGCGTCAGAGGTCATGGGTGTTCCAGCAGGACAATGACCCCAAATATACCTCTAAAAGCACCCAGAAATGGTTGAAGACAAAGCGCTGGAGAGTTCTGAAGTGGCCAGCAATGAGTCCGGATCTAAATCCGATTGAACACTTCTGGAGAGATCTCAAAATTGCTGTTGGGAGAAGGTGCCCTTCAAATCTGTGAGACCTTGAACAGTTTGCAAAATAAGAGTGGTCGGAAATTCCAGTTTAGAGGTGTAACAAGCTTGTTGATGGTTATATGAAGCGCTTGATTTCAGTTATTTTTTCCAAAGGGCATGCAACCAAATATTAAGTTGAGGGTGCCAATAATTTTATCCAGCCCGGTTTTTGAGTTTTGTGTGAAATGATATCAGATTTGGCTTTTTTTCCTCCGTTTTTTTGTGTTGCTCCAATGCACATAAAGGAAATAAACATGTATATACCAAAACATTTGTAATTTTCTGGGAAAATTCCAGGGGTGACGATAACTTCAGCCATGACTGTATATACATATCTCTATTCTAATATAGTGAACATTTACCCCTCTAACTTAATCCTGACAACATAATTTTACAGTGTCATTAAAGATACAGGATTTTTAAGTGTGCAAACTGTGTCTCATCTTGCCTTGTCTTCACTTCAAGAAATGTTCTAAAGATAGAACTTAACATATGTTATACCATCATGTTCAGCATTCTGAACAATTAGATACAGCAATGGTTCCCAAACTCTCTCCTTGGGACACCCTGGGGCTGCAGGTTTTTGTTTCAACCAACTTCTGTTTTTATTTAGAGTCCGAGCCTATAATTAAATGAGCTGTTATTTCCCAGTATCTGTGTTTTGGGGTCAATGAAGAAAGTAAAAAAAGCAAGTGTGTTAATACATTTTAGTAAAAAATTAAGCAATTATATGTAGATAGTGAATTATTTTTATTTATGTTCATCCCGATTTCCATTTTGCCTTCCCGTTATTGACTAATTATTCGGACTAATGCTTAAGCAGTTGCAGTATTTCATCATTTAGGGTTGTTCTTCCCCGGTGTCTGCTCTGCTTATTGTTAATTGTCATTATTAGGATAGAATGAGGGAAAAATAATAGAAAAACAACAAAAGAGTTAAGCAATTAAAGCTATAGCAAAAAACAGAATTATTTGTAAATGTCTTATAATGTAAAAATCATACTGCTGTGCTTTTCTGAATGCAGATTAAGAGAAAAAATAAGACCAGCGAACTAAATGAGGTCAGTTATTGTGAATCTGGTTGGAATAAAAACCTGCAGGCAGAGGGGATCTCCAGGACCGAGTTTGGGATCCACTGTGTAGCAAAAGACTGCTGTATCTGTGATGAATACGGGACTTGTAGTGTTCACTCTGGAGTGTCGGTCAGGACACTGGCAGCTTAGAATGAAATTGACTTATTTATTCAAAGTATTCGGATTCTTATATGTGTTTGTGTGTGTGGGCTACAATAAAAAAGAATACATAAAGATTATTGGTAAAATTACACAAAAGTCCACTAGATGTCAGTATTACTCAAATTAGGCACTAGCTTAGCGGCAGTATGAGATCCAAATCAATAAACGTTTATCAGTAAACAGTTATCAGCAGACTTTTAGTAAAGTACATTGATGTAACAAAATAAACTATTATTGAAAGAATATTGCTGAATGCAAATAACACTAACCCAACATATAAACGTTAAACAGTACACTTTAAACAACGTTGTGTCTTAACGCATAACAAACATTCAATACAAGTCAAATAAAAATAAACCCACCACTGGTTTTTAACGCACACTTCGTGACTGATTTGGTATATTAGAAATTCTCAACTATTGCCATTATTATAACTCCTGAAGGAAAATAACAAACAAGGAAAAACACACATGAATCTTACATCTCTGCTAACATCCCATAATACAGGTTCTCCGGTATGTTTGAAATGTGAGCCATGTCTCTTTATTATTGCGCTGTCTCTCTAACACAGTGACATAGGGGAACCATTTTGCTCCCAAAAGAATTGTCCACATGAATTTCCAGAAAGACCCTTTGTTTATTTAGATCCATGTCAGGTTCCATGAGTGGATCACAGCTTTGTAAAATACCAATAAGTTTATGATTTTAAAAGGACTCTTCTTGTATACAATCACACAGGCTAAGTTCAGGTTTTTAATCTGTTAGTATTCTGCTAGGTAGTCTAGGCAGCATTCAAATTTTGCCATCATATTAAGAACATTTACAAAGCCCAAAGAACCAGCTTCATATGCAAAACCTTTTAAGAAGTGAAAGGGTTCTTTGTCAAGCAGTGCTTCAAGGAGGAACAACATAAAGTGCCATTAAAGAACAAATATTTTTTAGAGTGTACGTAGCACTTTATGTGTCCACCAGAGGACAATTGACTCTTAAGAATAGATTTTAAAACATAACCTGTTAAAAAGATGATTCATATAAACAATGAATCTTAGGGACTTAATTGAAAACTGGAAAGAAACTACACAATATACATAAAGTAACATTAATAATTAAGTATCTCTTCATAGGCGTCAATATAGAGTTAGTATTTTTTGGACTGCTGAGCTCTTACCAGTACATTAAACAAAATGGTGAAGCAATGTCAGGCAACTGCTTCATGTTGTACTGAGAAAATGACAGCTTCAGCAGTGAGCACTGCAAAGGATTTAGATGGCACATGGGAATAATTTGATATCAAATGCATATGTAAAGGTTTTAATGAAGAGAACATGAAACTGCAGGGATAAATAATTAGCAGAGGTTTTAGAAACAAAAGACAACATTCTCAAACACACTTAGTCTACTTCAGGATTGCACGGGGCCTAGTGTCCCATAATTTTTTAAAGTAATTTTATTGTGATATATATCTTTTTTTTTTAATCTTTAAAGCATAAGGAATTGTGGGAGTCTTTTCTTGGAGGACATCTCCTTTTTCCCACTGAAGTAATATCTTTCTTGATGATGATTTTCTTTGGCTCCAAACTTCATGTTACTTTGAATGGTGGACTTGTCTTCCTCATCATTGATGTTATCACCGGTAAGTCATTTACTTTGCCTCTACATACATGCCATGTTATAGTTAAATAACAGCAGCATAACAAATCTGTTTCTTTCCAATGACACAGCACTGAACATAAATTGTACAAGTCCACAGACTGCGTTAAAAAATGAGAACACATCACTGAACTGTTACATTGAACAGCTGAATGGAGATGAGGTGCTCTCAGTTATCTGGGAAAAGGGAACACGGGTGCTCATTAAATATCCAAGGAGATCCATAAAGAAGAAAGCAACTGAAGAGGCAAAATTTGCACTTGAGGAGAGTCATATTCATCAGGGAGACATCTCTCTCACCATCAAGAATGTTCTTCAGTCAGATGAAGGCAACTATTGGTATTCACTTCGTACCAAGAGGGAGAGTCTCCAGGGAGCGGTGAAGCTTCTTGTTCTTGGTATTTCCATTTTTGATTCTTCTTTTCCCCAGTGGAATTTAATTTGTGCAGTGTTTGCCTATTATATTTATATTACAAGATGCACAGTCTGCTCAGTGTAAGATTTAGAGGATACTGGCGTCTGACTATCTATATCTTCAAAGATAACTCTTCTTCCAGTACATATCTACAATTAGCACTTCACATGATCGAGGAGAGGCCAGACTCTACTGATCAAGTCTGAAAAGTGCAGATTGTCTGCCGTTCTTGCAACTGTTGAGAAGCTACATACTTAAAATGACTGTTTAGAATAAAACTTGAAAGATATTGAGGAAAGCTGATTAAAAAGGAAATTGTGCAAATGACAGAAAACAATCTGGAAAAAAAAAAAAACCTCCTGAAAATGATTTAAATACAGGAAGAAAGAGCCAGGCCAAAAAGCTTACTATTCAAGCTATGACATTACTTCTCTCAGCCACCCTGATAGATTTTAATAAAGGTAAAACTCAATGTGTGCTTGTTTGGTATGCATATCTATACCCCTGGGATTATTTCATTCGAAAATTTAGTCCCCATCCCAGGGCAACACCAGGTACGTCGTACTTGTCTGGTATGCAAATCCATACTGTTGAACGTACAGTATCTCCACCAAATTTTGCACACATTTGCCATCTCTGCAGGGGATCACCATACACTCTTAAAAATGAAGGTGCAAGAGTGGCTGTTCAGAGCGGTGCCATAGGGGAACCATTTTTAGTTCCCAAAAGTCCCATCCACATGAAGAATTCCAGAAAGCACCTTTATTTGTTTAGATCTGTAACCAGCCCCATAGTTTAAATAACCATGAATAGATGGTAACAGATTTGTGAAATACCAGTGGGTTATGATTTTAAAAAGACTATTGTTCCATGCAATAACACCAGCTAAATTCATGTTTTCTTAATCTGTTGGTGTCCTGCTAGGCAGTCAACCGTATATTAAATATATTTTTTTTTTTGTACACATTGTGAAGTTTTTCAAAGCGGAAAGGACCAACTTCATATGCAAAGAACCCTTCCCAGATTGAAATGGTGTTTGGCCAAGCAAAGTTTCTCCAAGGATCCATACAACCCTGTAAAGAACTATAAAATACAATTAAAGTACCAGGATTTTTGAAACTGTAGGCTGTTTCATTCCAAGACTCCATCAATGTTTCCATCCCCGGGCAGTGCCAGGTACCTGTACTTGTCTGGTATGCAAATCCACACTGTAGAACCTACAAAATTTTACATACATTCACCATCTCTACAGCGGATCGCCATAAATTGTTAGAACTAAAGGTGCGAGAATGGTTGTTCAGAGGGATGCCATGGGAAAACCATTTAGTTTCCCTAAAGAACCATCCACATTAAGGTTCCAAAAAGAAACGTTATTTATTTAGATCCATAAAAGGCTCCATGCAGTTTAATAACTAAAAATAGATGGTAACAAATCTGTAAAATAACTGGCTTATGATTTTAAAAGGACTCTCACAGCATACGCCAAGTAACAGAGGCGAATTTCAGGTTTTCTTAATCTCTTAGTTTACTTGTAGGTAACCTACCAAAACATTAAAGTTTTCAGTTCATTATTTCCTACATATTGGGATATTTGTAAAAGCAGAAAAAAACAATTTCATATGCAAAGAAACCTTCTGGGAATTAAATGGTGCTTTGTTAAGCAATACAAGGAACCATACAACCCAGAAAAAACATAAAATGCCATTAAAGATTCAGCATTTTTGATAGCGTAGGCTATGTTTCATTCTACAATTTAATCAATGTCCCCATCCCAGGGCAGTGGCAGGTACTGTGCTTCTATTTGTGCCTTTCTGGTATGCAAATCCATACTGTTGAACCTGCAATAACTCCACCAAATTTTACATGCATTTGCCATCTCTATAGGGCATCACCATGGACCATATTTCATTGTAAAATGTAGTTGGTGCCCATTAGTAGAGTAACATTAGAGTGATGGCAAGAGCAAAGTGTGCAGACAAAAAGAATCTGCCCAAGATCCAAAGCACACCACCTCATCTGTCAAACATGATGCTAGGGGTGTTATGGCTTGGGCATGTATGACTGCCAACGGTCCTGGCACACTTCTCTTCATTGATGATGGAACTGCTGATGGCAGTGGCATAATGAATTCAGAGGTGTAGAGAAACATCTTATCTGCTCAATATCCAGTAAATGTCTCCAAACTCATGGATGGCGCTTCCATCCTACAAGATAATAATCTCAAAAATACTGCTAAGGCAACACAGGAATTTTTCAAAGCTAAAAAATGGAAAACTCTTGAATGGCCAAGCCAGTCAGCCTGTTTAAATCCAATTCAGCAGGTCTTCCATATGCGGAAGAGAAAACTTAAGGGGACAAGTCCCCAAAACAAGCAGGAGCTGAAGATGGCTGCATTAAAGGCTTGGCCGAGCATCACCAGAGAAGATCCTAAGCACCTGGTGATGTCTATGAATAGCAGACTGTAAGCAGTCATTACATGCACAGGATGTGCAACAAAGTCCTAAATATGACAGCTTTAATAGACCTGCCATTAATGTATCCTACACATTATGGTGCCCTGAAATTGGACCATATACAAAAGCTTCGATTTGCATATGCAACGATTAATAGAAACTGGTATTAGTGAATGTGGGTGTGTTATGATGGTGCACTGCAATGGTCTAGCACCACATCCGGGGTTGTTCCATGTTTTGAATTTGAAACTTTCGAGATAGTTCACAGTCCTAATTTATTGATTTTTTTTTTTTAATGTCTTGCCAATTATGAAGAATAATAATGATAATTCTATAATCGAGTAGAAAAACTAAGAATATACTAATGTTTGTGTTCTTCTTCATTGTAGCACAAATTAAAGTGAACTGTCAAAATCCACAGACTGCCAAGATAAGCACAAACTTCACCCTCAAGTGCACAACCTTGGGACTAAATGGTGATGAGCTGACCTTTGTTCACTGGTACAAAGATAAGACTTTCCTGGCTTTGTATCCTGACAATGGAAACCACAATAACAATAATTTGACTAGATTTAAGCTAGACGAGAATCGAATCAAGCAAGGAGATCTCTCCCTAGACATAACAGCGGTGGACAAGTCTGATGAGGGCACCTATCACTACACAATTTCAACAGGAAAAGTGATACGTGAAGGAGATGTGTTTTTAAAAGTAAAAAGTAAGTTCTTCCATGTTTCTATTCATATGTGAAGAATTTTTATCTTTTAGTTATTGGCCTTCTCTTAATAGAAAACTTAGGAATTTGAGGCTTTAAAGCGGGAGTCCTCAATTTTGGTTCTGGAGGGCCACAGTAGCCACAGTGTTTTTTTTTTTTTTGTTAACACCATTATTATTATTTTTTTTAATTTCATAATTAGAAGCCAGGCATTTCATTCTTCCAACACAAATCATTATCGCATTGCAGATTTTTCATTTCTAATAACATTATCCATATGTTTTGTAGTCCGGAACAGATTTGTACCTCGTGGTCCTTCCCTTCTCTCTCATTTATTTCAAAAACATTTTATTAATACAGATACTTCATGATGCATACTATTTGCACAGATTTAAATGAAAGCACATTAGCTGGAAAGTAGTGACGAGAGAACCCCAAGGGGTAAAGGTTTTGGAACTTCGGCAAACACTGCAAAATGCATTCAAGTCAACAGAGAAGGATGACTTGAAGTAGATGTTTGAGTGGATTATTATTGTGCAATGTTCTTTCCCCATTCTTCCAAATACCACTACACTTCCTCTTATATGGTACTATACAACACAATGTCAAAAATATTAATTATATTTAACCAGCGTTTCCTATTTAACTTGCAAATAACCTATATAACTGAAGAACCTAGGCTGTTAAAGAATAAAAGAAATAAATGAAACTGTAAACAATACAGGTGTGCTTAGTTCCTAATCTGTGTATTGTATTTGCTTGAGCTGGGACTTCCACTCCAAAATCCAATGTCGCAACACAGTAAGCATTTCATCTGGTAGGCACTTTATTTTAGTAGATTCACTGAAAGCTTTCAGTTTTATTGCAAACATTCCTGAACATCACTCACAATAGATAAAGCAAGGGTCTAGAGTCACCCAATCTGCAGTTAGGCAATATTATGAAAAATAGCATTCAACTTTGCTCCCGTCTGGTATTTTCAAATTTGAATCCATTTACTATCGTCATATGGCTTGAGAGGAAACAATTGTCAATTCAACACCAAAACTAAAAAAAAAAGAATGAATTAAAGAATTTAACTAAAATATATTATATTAGTGTAAAAAATATGGTAATAAAGGAAATTGCTTTTAAAAGTAGATTATTTAACTACACCATTTGTTTTAAACATATATTAGTTAAAATGAATGCATCTTCAAAGCACTTGATCAGCTACAGTAATTGCTTTTGGTAATTTAAATGTACTGTTCAGGTTGTTTTACATTTGACTTTTTTTTTTATTAATTTTATTACAATCCATACAAAGCAATCAAGTTTTTACAAAGAGAAAAATTAAGAACAGATCGATCCCCACCCCTGAGAGAGAGAGCAAGCCAAACGGCGTTAAATTTAAGACTTGGAGACATACCTAAATTAATAAATTCTCTGTGCCTTTTGAACTTATTTTAAAATATTACTGATTAGATCCTGCCATGTTTTGAAAAAAGTCTGTACGGATCCTCCAACTGAATATTTGATTTTTTCCAACTTCAAATAATATAACACATCGGTTTCCCACTGACTTAAAAGAGGAGAGTTTGGGTTCTTCCAGTTTATGAGAATAAGTCTACGTGCCAAAAGTGTAGTGAATGCAATCACAATTTGTTTGTCTTCCTCCGCTTTAAACCCATCTGGAAGAACACCAAACACAGCTGTTAATGGGTTTGGAGGGATTGTGAGACCAAGGCTATCTGAAAGGTAATTAAAAATGTTTGTCCAGAATAATGTTAATTTGGTGCAGGACCAGAACATGTGACCTAGTGAGGCTGGGACTTGGTTACAACGTTCGCAGGTTGGATCATGCCCTGGGAACATTTTGGAGAGTTTTAGTCGAGACAGATGTGCTCGATATATAATTTTGAGTTGTATAATTGTATGCTTTGCGCATATGGAGCTCGAGTGAATTCTCTGCATTGCTACTTTCCACTCCTTTTCTGATATATTAATTGAAAGATCTTTTTCCCAGTGTCCTCTTGGATCTTTAAAAGGGAGGGATTGTAAAATGATTTTATATATTGTAGAAATGGAGTCTAAATCCTTGAGATTGAGCAATATTTTTTCCAGCATGGATGAGGGTGCAAGATGAGGAAAATCTGGAAGGTTTTGTTTAACAAAGTTTCTGATTTGAAGATAGTGAAAGAAATGTGTAGCTGGAATGTTAAATTTGGAATGTAATTGCTCATAGGATGCAAAGACGTTGTCTATATAAAGATCTCTAAGCAAGTTAATTCCAAATTTTTTCCAAATATTAAAAACTGCATATGTTTGTGAGGGTTGAAAGAGGTGGTTCTCTTGCAGGGGTGCCACAGATAGAAGCTTCTCCGTCTTAAAATGCTTTCTACATTGGTTCCAGATTCTAAGTGAGTGGAGCACAATTGGGTTATTAGTGTATTGCCGATAACGTGTGTTTATTGGAGCACAGAGCAAGGAATACAAAGAAGTACTGCAGGAATTTAATTCTATTGCGGACCAAGCCTGTGTATGTTCTTCTATTTGTGTCCAGGTTCTTATCGCCTGTATATTTGCTGCCCAGTAATAAAACTGGAAGTTAGGTAGAGCCATGCCGCCTTCTGCCTTTTGTCTTTGTAGGGTCGCTCTTTTGATGCGTGGATGTTTTGAATTCCAAATAAATGAGGTTATTGTCGAATCTAATTGCCTAAAAAATGATTTATTAATGTATATTGGGATGTTTTGAAATAAAAAAAGGAGCTTAGGAAGAATATTCATCTTAACAGTGTTAATTCTTCCAGCTAGTGTGAGATGAAGGGTTGACCATCTATGCAAGTCTTGTTTAATTTTTTCCATGCAAACGGCGAAATTTTGTTGATATAGAGCTTTATATTTACTTGTGATGTTTACCCCTAGGTATTTAAACTGTTCTGCAATGATAAATGGTAGGGTATCTAATCTAATATTATATGCTTGAGAGTTCACTGGAAAGAGTACACTTTTATTCAGATTAATTCTGAGACCAGAGCTCTTTTGAAATTCTGTGAGTGCTGCTAAGACTGCTGGTACAGAATTTTCTGGGTCTGATATATACAGTACCATGTCATCTGCATATAATGAGATTTTCTGTTCCAGTCCTTCTCTGCTAATTCCCTTTATCTGATCAGTATTTCGACAATGTATTGCCAGTGGTTCAAT
>JANRMT010049829.1:17578995-17592622 GCA_026402145.1 Polypterus bichir lapradei
CTAGATTTCCAAAGCATAATATGTTTCTTAAAATGGGACTCCAATTACAGGTATCCCAGATTTCAAAGAGTGGAACAAGCACATTATCTAATAGTAGTAAAAGAGGCTAAAAGGCATTGACCTGATGGACAGGTTCCTGAAATGGAGAAGGAAGCCCATAAGATTTAAAGAGAAAATGGAGCTGTGGGCAGAAGAACAAGGAAGTAGATCCAAGTTAAAACTTACATAAGAAGAAGGAGTAACATTTTCAATTAAATCATAAAGGACCTTCCATTAAGCTCTAAGGTTCACCTCTTGAATTCTGTGGCAAACATCTATGGACAGGTGAGTAAAAACTGAAAGGCATTAGCCCGGTTATACTCAGAACAATGGCAGCATTACATTTAATAGAACCTCAGTCACAATCCAGCACACCAGTGGAAGCATCAGCTTTTCAAGATCAGCTATGAATTTTGCACTGTGTATGCCATGTGGCAGGTATTGAGGTAAAATGCCTAAGACATTCTACATTAAACTACAGAGTTTGCCAGTTGGTTTAAAATCCTCAGCTTGCCTTTTGTCCCTTAAATCATTAATCTTGTCAGTCCTGCAACAGAAAAATGTGGCATAAACAATTGAACTGCATTACCTTGGATTATGGATGAGCCAAATAAGCAATGACAGGTTTATTAGCACATTAATATACTGTATGTCCACATACTACACCTGTGTAGCTAGACCTCATTGCGCATTTCCAAACAGTAAATACTGTAAATATCACATGAAAATAAACAGTTTTAACTGTGTCCAATGTATTTTATAACATATGGTGGCTGTATTCTCCCTGACCCTGTGTAGATTCTCCTCTGTTTAGTCCAATTATCTTTCCATATTCCATATATGTTTAGATTAATTATCAACTCCAAGCTACCAAGCTCATCCCAGATGATAATCGGGGGCAAGGGTTTGGGGGTGTCAATGCTTGACTTTGTTTTCTAATGGCCTCATGTCTGTCTGGAATTGTTTCCCACACTGTTTCTTGGATGGGCACTGGCTCCGTATAATTTAAAATTAATTAAACGGGATAGAAAAAGGATGGATGAAATTATCGAAACTTGGTGGTGTTACTTCACTCAATGTAAATTTTTGTTTGAAATTCTTTCAAAAAACATGATAATAAACATGCTTTCACTTCTAAACACATTTAATACGATCAGCAAAAAATCTAGGAATCAAATCCATTGCATGTCAAATTTATACTCATTTATCGGAGTGGTGGCTCTGAGGCTAGGGATCTGCACTGGCAATTGTGGTCACTGGTTGTCGGTTCAAATCTCGTAAATGCCAAAAGGGACTCTGCTCTGTTGGTCCCTTGAGTAAGGCCCTTAACCTGCAATTGCTGAACACTTTGAGTAGTGAGAAAAGCGCTATATAAATGCAAATAATTATTATTATTAATTATTTATACAGTTAATTTGTGATGCATGTCTTTGGGTTTCATGTTCAAAACAGAGTATAAGTCATGCAAAAATCTCAAGTTTGCAAACTTTGGAAACTCTGAGGACTTTATTTCCTAGAGCTGTTCAAGAGTTGTAAAAGCTTTTAGTCAAAACAAAAAGTCAAAGAAAAAAATAAAACAAATTGCTAGGGAAATTATTTTTCTAAAGCTAAACACAAATTTACTGGAATTCTTTCAGTTCAAATGTTAAGGAGCTCAAGTCTTATCACAATCACACTTATGAACAGTGTCACACACATGTGCTATTGGGAGGAGACCAGGGAGTAGCGAGCTGCACTGACTTCCTCTCTCAATCCTCTGCAGACCATCCAAGGGAAATCCCACTACATCCCAGCACCACTGATGATGTCACTTCCAGTACCGCCACCATTGATGACATCACTCTCGGTACCGCTGCCATTGATGATGTCACTTCTGGTATTGCTGCCATTGATGATGTCACTTCTGGTATCAAAGACATTGATGACATCACTTCTAGTCCCGAGGACTTCACTTCCTGTCCCAGCCTTTAAAGCCACCAAACCTTTCTAATGTCTGTGGACTGTTAATGTGGCAACATATTATGTTAATTGGAATAAGGTTTGTCTTTCATATGCAAAAATTCAAAAACATTTCAAATGGAATTAATGAAATAAAATTAGATTAGATGAATTTTATTAATCCCAAATGTGGAAATTTAGTTGCATACAGAAGCAAAAACATAATAAAATAAAGATACAAATTCACACAACAAATACAATCAATCAATCAATTTCAAAATGAATATAAATGTTCGTTGTGCAGAAATTGCAAAAGAAACTTAAGAGTATTAGCATTTATTTTGGTATTTCAGGAGGAAGCATTTAATTGCCTGAGAGCAGTGACCAGAAAAGACCCCCAGTGGCGCTTGCTTAAGACACTGTGGTGGAATGAGCCTGTGGTTAAAAGTGCTTCAAGACAGCACCACATGGAGAGGATGGAGGGGATTTTTCATGATGGCACCTATTTTGGCACCATCCTCTTTTCTACAACAGCTTCCAGTATGTCCAGGGTTAGCCCTGTGATGGACCAAGCTTTCCAGATAAGTTTGTTTAGGCGTTGCTCTTTTTCCCGATGCCACGTGAGTGGCAGCCATTCTAGCAGCTCCATGTATGACTTTTATCTTTTTACCTTTTTTTTCCTCTATTTTTCTCTATTTCACTGATCACTTCTACCATTTTCTTTTATGTGGAATTGCTCCCTGGACACTTTTTACTATTTTTACTACTTGACATGGATTTTTACACTCCAAGACTCGCCTATTCAAGTAGTCAACCTTAAGCACTGAGAAGAAATGCCCACGCCGGTGTGATTCCCTATTTACCTGACAAGGAAAGAAGACGATATCGGGGCAGCCGAGCCGGCGCAAAGATAAAAGATAAGATTAAATCGAGACAACTTGAGAGAAAATGGCATTATAGAGTCCCGAGGCTTTGGAAAACATCTTGTATCACCCCAATCCCAAAGGTATCATGTCCTAGTGAGCTGAATGACTTCCGGCCTGTCGCTCTGACGTCACGTGATGAAGACCATGGAGCGGCTGCTGCTTCACCACCTGAGGCCACAGGTCTGCCACGCCCTCGAACCTCTGCAGTTCGCATACCAGGAGAAGGTGGGAGTGGAGGATGCCATCATCTATATGCTACACTGATCCTTCTCCCACCTGGACAGAGGCAGTGGTGCTGTAAGAATTATGTTTTTGGACTTCTCTAGCACCTTCAACACCATCCAACCTTTGCTCCTTAGGGACAAGCTGACTGAGATGGGAGTAGACTCACACCTGGTGGCATGGATCGTGGACTATCTTACAGACAGACCTCAGTATGTGCATCTTGGGAACTGCAGGTCTGACATTGTGGTCAGCAACACAGGAACGCCGCAGGGGACTGTACTTTCTCCGGTCCTGTTCAGCCAACATACATCAGACTTCCAATACAACTCGGAGTCCTGCCACGTGCAAAAATTCGCTGATGACACTGCTATCATGGGCTACATCAGGAGTGGGCAGGAGGAGGAGTACAGGAAGCTAATCAAA
Organism: Polypterus bichir lapradei; assembly: GCA_026402145.1. Taxonomy (NCBI): domain Eukaryota; kingdom Metazoa; phylum Chordata; class Cladistia; order Polypteriformes; family Polypteridae; genus Polypterus; species Polypterus bichir. The sequence goes on from JANRMT010049829.1 coordinate 17,582,547, forward strand.
GACTTTGTTAAATGGTGTGACTCAAACCACTTATACCTGAACACCAGCAAGACCAAGGAACTGGTGGTGGATTTTAGGAGGCCCGGGCCCCTCATGGACCCTGTGATCATCAGAGGAGACTGTGCGCAGAGGGTACAGACCTATAAATATCTGGGAGTGCAGCTGGATGACAAATTGGACTGGACTGCCAATACTGATGCTCTGTGTAAGAAAGGTCAGAGCCGAATATACTTTCTTAGAAGGCTGGCGTCCTTCAACATCTGCAATAAGGTGCTGCAGATGTTCTACCAGACGGTTGTGGCGAGTGCCCTCTTCTACGCGGTGGTGTGCTGGGGAGGCAGCATAAAGAAGAAGGACGTCTCACGCCTGGACAAACTTGTTAAGAAGGCAGGCTCTATTGTAGGAATAAAGCTGGACAGTTTTGTATCTGTAGCAGAGCGACGGGCACTAAACAAACTCCTGTCAATCATAAAGAATCCACTGCATCCACTTAACAGTGTCATCTCCAGGCAGAGGAGTAGCTTCAGTGACAGACTTTTGTCACTGTCCTGCTCCACTGACAGACTGAGGAGATCGTTCCTCCCCCACACTATGCGACTCTTCAATTCCACCCAGGGGAGTAAAAGCTAACATTATTCATTGTCTGTTTTTACATGCATTTTTATTATTCTTTAATTTAATATTGTTTTTGTATCAGTATACTGCTGCTGGATATGCAAATTTCCCCTTGGGATTAATAAAGTATCTATCTATCTTTAACTCAAATTGCTTCCCAAGGACACCATAGCATAGAACAACCCACAGACTACTATGGACTGATAGAACATTGACATTAGCTTAATTCTTCTTCTACTTCTACTACTATTATCAAGAGTCTATGAACTTGATCAACCTACTCCAAACAGCTTGGACCTGCATTTCTTTGCCAGTCAGGCCCTTTTCCTTCAGATCTTCTTTTACTTTATCCATCCACCTCCACTTTTGGCCTCCCTTGCATTGTCTTTTGTTCTTCCATTTCCATCATTCTTTTTGCCCACGTATTCATTGTGTCTCCTCATCACATGTCCGTACCACTTCAACCTACTTTTCCTGTCCTTTCTTAGTTATTTCTCCCACTTTTGTTGTACCTCTGATGGTCTCATTTCTTATTCTGTCCTCTTTTGTAACTCCACACATCAATCTCCACATTCTCATTTCTGCCACATCCAACTTTTTCTCCTCTGCTCCCTTCACTTTCCATGTCTCAGCTCCATACATCATTGCTAGTCTTACGACTGTCTTAAAAACCTTACCTTTAACCTTAACCTTAATTCTTCAGTTACACAATGCTTCTTCCAATTGTTCTATCCACAATGCACTCCATGGAGATTATCTCCTTGTCATATTGTCTATCTTGGGCTACCACTGATCCTCAATTATTTAAATTTATTCAGGCTTTTAAATAGTACCCCCTGCAGACTTACTTTCCATTAGATCACTGCATACATTAAAAGACCCGAGTCTCATCAGGATGTTCAGTCTGCTCTGGCTCTTCAGTTCATTTTGGCATCTATGTGGACCCCAAGGTACTTGTAGCACTGCACCAGTTCCATATTCTACCCCATGTACTTTTAATTCTAGTTCTTTCCATAATGCTTTGCTAGGACATAATAACTCTGTAATGAACTCTTCCTCAAAAGTGCACTGTATCAATACTTTAACAACCAACCTCAGTTCATGTAAAAAATCCAGACAGTGCGGAATAAATGTGAATAATTTAATTACCATTTCACCTCTTATGTGCACTTTATTAAAACTATAAAAACAGACTATAGATTAAATAAATCCGCACAAAGCTGCACTAATATGAATAACTTAATTACCATTTTGAACAGCTGTAACGCTCCGACAATTCAGTTCTGCTCTTCCAAGACCTTAAATATGGCCTTATTAAATGTTAGAGCATTAACCAACAAGATGTTTTCCATCGATGATCTTATTTAGAGATAGGAAAATAAATTTTATTGCATTAAGTGAAACGTGGCTTAACTCTGATGGTGTGGCAGTTTTAATCAAATATGCACATCCGAATTACAGCTTTACTTATGCGGATCATGAGGTAAGAAAGGTGGCGGTTTAACAAATATTTGCTCGAGCCTGTTAAGATGTTGGCTTTGGTACATTCAAGTCTGAGTATCTTGCTGTTCTTATTCATGGAGTTTCTCAGTCTCTAGTATTGTCTGTGTATAGATCTCTAAATATAATGTCTTTCTTTGAGGAATTCTCAGATTTAGTGTCAGTTATAATTACCAACTATGACAGGTTCCTAATAGTTGGTGACTTTAATTTTCATACTGATAATCAGTGTGATTGGACTGAAAACAAAGGAATTCATGAACCTCCTGAACTCTTTTGATCTGAGCCAGCACATTAGTCAGCCAGGACACAAAGGAGGACACACGTTGGATTTAGTGATTACTAAAGGACTAAAAGTAGATGTGAGGCAGATCGAGGATATTGATTTATCAGACCATTTTCTCTTACTATTCAATGTAGAAATACTGATGGATAAAATTAATGAGAAGTATATTGCTAAAAAAAAAACACTTCTTTGATTTATCTGCAGCTTCAAAGTTTACAAACATTTTAAATAACCAGTTCGTTTGGAATGCTTACTACAATAGTAGTGATAATGTAAATAATAAGGTGGAAAAATTTTATACTAAAGTGAGAGCTGCTGCTGACATAATCACTCCTGAAAAGACAGTTAAAAAATCCTCCAACACTGTTATACCGTTGAAGACCCCAAAAGTGTCTAATTTAAAGAAAACATATTGGAGAGATGAGCGTAAATGGAGAAAAGCTAAATTGATTATCCACTATGAGATATTCATCATTAGATATGGGGGTCTTCCCAAACTGTCTTAAGACTGCTGTTGTGAAACCTCTGCTCAAGAAAATTAATCTCAACACCTCTGTTTTTGAAAATTTTAGACCTATTTCTAACTTGCATTTCTTAAGTAAAATCCTATAAAAGGCAGTCATTATCCAGCTAAATGATCACCTGAACAGACATTCTGTTCTTGACAAGTTTCAGTCAAGTTTTAGAACAAATTACGGTACAGAAACTGCACTCGTTAAAGTAGTAAATGACTTGCGGGTAAATGCAGACAGAGGCAGAATCACAACATCATTATAAATCACCTTAGCCAGTGAGTGGGCATCTCTGGTAGTGTCTTAAATTGGTTTGACTTGACAGGTAGAAAATTCTTTGTTAATTGTGGTAATTATAATTCAAAAACTCTATTCTATATGGTGTTCCACAAGGATCTATCCTGGACCAACTACTCTTTTCGATCTCCATGCTTCCATTAGGTCAGATTATCTCAAGGCATAACGTGAGTTGCCACAGCAATGCTGACGACACACAACTGTATTTATCAATAGCGCCTGATGACCCCAACTCTATTCTCTCACTGACACAATGTCTTACTTAAATGAACGAGTAGTAATTTTCTCAAACTAAATAAGGAGAAATTGGAAATCTTAGTGATTGGCAAAATTGATATAATGAGGGTATTAGAAATAAACTTGATCCATTAGGCCTAAAAGTTAAGACAGAGGTAAAGAATTTAGGGATAATTATTGACTCTGACCTAAATATTTATCACATATTAATCGGATTACTAGGACAGCATTTTTTCACTTAAGAAATATAGCAAAAATTAGACCACTTTTAACTTTGCAAGATGCTGAAAAATTAGTTCACACTTTTCTTTTCAGTCGGCTAGATTACTGCAATGCACTCTTCTCAGGACTACCTAATAATTACATCAATTGATTGCAACGAGTGCAGAATGCAGCTGCTAGAATCTTAACTAGGAAAATAAAATCCGAGCACATCTCTCCAGTTTTAATGTCACTACATTAGTTACCTGTGTCATTTAGAATTGACTTTAAAATACCGCTTATGGTCAGAGGTGGGTAGTAACAAGTTACATTTACTCGAGTAACTTTGTTAAAAAAATTGTAATTCTAAGAATAGTTTTACTGTACCATACGTTTTACTTTTACTTGAGTACATTTGTGAAGAAGAAACGCTACTCTTACTCTGCTCCATTGGGCAACACTCGACTCGTTACTTTTTTCCATTTACACATTACACTATATTTTTGCCAGAGAGAAGTCGCCAGTGGATCTACTGCATGACTGTTTCAACAATCAGACGTAGCAACAATAATCACATGAACACACACAAACTTCCTGCGTCTTTCATCCTGTGAGAGACTTATTAGTCATGCGGGGCTCCTGTTCACTGCTAAACAGTCACAGCTTCACTGCAAGAACCTTGAGAGCCAACTCCTGCTGAAGCTTAACCATCACTTCACTGAGTGAAAAACAAGCACGTTTTAACCAAACATGCACAGACAGTCATGGTAAAGTGAGACTTCTTGTACGTACATAAGCTGCTTTGTTCTAATGCTATTTTCTATCAGCTGTGCTATTTGGAGGGCAAGTGTATGACGATGCTAGTCCCCTACAGACTCCCTCTTCCCACATGGAAGTCTGCTGAACCCACACCGTCAATAGTTATGACCGAGATGAGCTGACATGAGGATAATTAACTGATAAGGCCAGAGGCTAGTGGAAAAAGTGTTCAAGTGTTTTTATTAAAAACCAGTCAAAACAAAAGTAAAATCAACAAAAGTGTCAATGGTGCATTGTTCTAAAAAACAGTACCTATGTAAATCCATAAAAATCATTGTGAAAAGTAAGGATAAAAAAATCAATAAATAAATCTGTTAAAAATCTGAGGTTAAAATGCAGACTAACTCCTCCTGATCTCAGCCCATCTCCTTCTCATTCTCCTGGCTCACCCATTGCTCGCATAGCCGGTGGAGACTCGGCAGCCACGAGCTCCTTTCAGCCGACCTCCGTCTTGGCTACCTCTAGGTATCACGGCCAGACCGTCTGAGGTCGTCTCTCCTCCTTTCTTCCTTCGCGCTCACATTGTCTCACCGCGGGAGCCTAGGGAGGGCACCTGCCTTGCTCGCCACACTCCACCCGAATGTTCAGTGGGGTGAACTAGCCCCTAGAGCACCACAGCTAATGCTCTTTCATGGGGCCCTAGCTTGCACTGTTTTCTTCCTCCAAGTGGCCAGATCATCATTCCTAAGCCTGCCTTTCATGTCTTTTAACCTCTTTTCTTTTCTTTTCTCCTTTTCTTTGATTCCCCCTTCTTTTTTTTGTGCTGACCTGTATATATACACTCCCGTCTCCATGGGCCTTAATCACATGCTACAGGAAGCCAATGAAGCAATTGAGAACGATCGCAACCCTACGTGCAGGTGCGACTCACTCCAACTACCTCATTAACTCCCAGCAGTCATGCAATTGCGCCCACAGTGAGTGACACAGCTTTATGGATTTGAAACTGGCCTTTTTTTTTTTTTGAAGCCGTGGACCTGCTACACCACAAAGTGAATGTGCAGTATTATACTGTCAGTGTACAGGATATCTTGTCACTGTAAGTAGTTTGCACTGTTCAAACATACATGTTACCTACTGTAGGTATCGGCTTCAAAAGCCTCGTTGTGAAAAACTGAGATTTGGAACTTTGTGTTATTTGTGCATCTTTATTTTGTAAAGATGTTATTTATTTTTATTCATTTTTTTATTTTATTATTTGGAAATAGCAGAATTTGCACATTATTTTATATTTTTGTCTGTCTTATTACATTTCTAAAAAATAAATCATTTATTATGTTCAAACAGTACTTGAGTAGTCTTTTCACCAAATACTTTTTTTACTCTTACTTGAGTCATTTTTTGGATGACTACTTTTTACTTCTACTTGAGTAATACTATTTTGAAGTAACGCTACTCTTACTTGAGTACAATTTTTGGCTACTCTACCCATCTCTGCTTACGGTTTACAAAGTTTTAAATAATCTCGCTCCATCCTATATTTCAGAATGCCTCTCTCCTTAGATTCTGTGGATGAAGGTTCAAAACAATAGCAGGCAGACACCAATTCAAACAAACAGAATTCTTTTATTTCTGACTTCTTGGTGAGTAGAGCGGCTTTGCCTTACAGAGCAATAAGTGCAAAAGCCCATTCAATCGGTCAGCTGCAGTTTATAACAGAAATCTTGAAAGAAAGAAGTTAGATAAAATAAGCTTAGTTTCATTCAAGGTCACAGAACATACTTTGCACAATTTGTTGATTACAACGGAAAGTACAAATTCTAGTCTTATATTTTTAATGAAGCTTATCAGAAAACTTGTCATACGTTTGGCATCTTAATTGGATGGTAATCTTGGCACTGCTGAAGCAGACGGGAAGAGCCAAAAGCTGCACTCCACACCTGCAGCCCTACTCCATGCAAGCACGCTTCTGTTAATAATAATACCTAGCCACGCAGAGAGAATGCAGATTTTCATACAGAAGCTAGCAATAGATTTTAACTTCCATTCCACAATTCTAAATCATAACCTTAGATCTTCAAATGAGTGTCTGCTTAGTGCTAAACTTAAAAGAAATGGTGAGGCAGCCTTCTTCTATTATGCACTTGAAATCTGGAATAGCTTACTGATAGAAAGTCGCTAGGCTAATATGGTGCAGCACTTTAAAAAACTGCTAACAACCCATTATTTTAACATGGCTTTCTCATAGCTGTGACAATGCGGGTTCTACTCCATGCTCCCATCTTCCTTCTGGGAGCCCTCGAACCCGACACCGTCAGTAATGTCATGGATGAGCTGGACAGGGAGGCACAACAATGACACAAGGGGGATGGTGCAAAAGTGCAAAGTGCTTTTATTAAAATCAACAAACAAAACCAAACAGTGTCCAAAGTGCAGTGCTTCAAAAATGTTTCAATAAATAATCCAATAAAAACGAGTGAACACTGGAGGTTAAAAACACAATAGAAAAAAATCCTTTAAAAAACAATGAGGTTAAAACAATGTCTGGAAGCTGTCCTTTTAAAAGCAAAGCCCGGTGCTTTCTTTCTACTGGTGATTCCCCTGTTTCTTCCATCCAGGCTATGTGCCAGAGGAGTCACCTTACATGCAGCTGATCTTCTTCACTTCTCTGGTGTGGTGGCCTTTCCGATCCCTGGCTCCGGTTCTGCTCACCCAGACCGAGACTTGGGCTCGCCAGCGACCATGACACTCACGATGGGGCTTCCAATTCCCAAGTCCCCAACTCCCGCTGCCTTCGCTGCGGCGAGCCAACCTTCTCCCGGTCATTCTTGCTCCAATCAAGCTCTCAGCAGGAGCAAGCACTACCGTTGGCCCTTAGGTGCCGGCCAAGCACACCACTCGGGCTTGCCTCTCCCCTCTGCCTGCAATCAGTGCGGGCCTTCGCTCTCTCTTGCTCTCCTGCACCGGCTTTCTCCTTCTTGCTTCCTTCTCAATTAACCTCCCTTCACATTCTTTTTTTCTTCTCTGTTCATTTTCTACCCTAGCCACCTCACACTTTTATTATTTATTATGGGGACGTGGATCAGGTGTGACAATTAGCAGCTCCCGACATCAATTACGGATGCGGACAATTCCTCACCTGTGCACTTAAGCGAGGACTGCCAGTATCATGAATCCACCCGGGAACCTGCTCCAGCCATACTACCACGCCCCCTCTCTAAGCCGAGAATGCTGCAATTATTTATTTAAAAACTGGCCCTGTTGACTTGAGCTGTGGAGCCGCTACACCACAATAGCTTCATTTTAGTGTAACCCTGAAATTCTATATATGCATTTAATAATCTCTTGTTTTCATGACTCTGAAATCCGTACTAACCTCTACTTTCTCTGCTGTTCTTTTTCCGTTTTTCTGTGGTGGCGATCTGCATCCCCACCACCTGATCAAAGCAGAGTGCAGTCCCTGCTTTGACAGATTGAAAGCCAGAGGTCCACATGACCATCATCGTCGATTCTTCCACATGAAGCCTGGAAACCATGAGGACTGATTGAGGTCATTTATGTTAGGTAGAATACCCAGTGGGGGCTGGGAGATCCGGTGGCCTGGAACCCCTGCAGATTTCGTTTTATTTCTCCAGCCCTCTGGAGATTTTTTTTTTGGTTTTTTTCTGACCTCCCTGGCCATCGGACCTTACTTTATTTTTTGTTAATTAGTATTGCCTAATTTTTTGAAGCATTTTATTGATTTTATTAAAACTAAATACCATTCCATAAAAGCAAGTCAAATTTAACAAAAGTAGGTTTGAAACAAATCAACCCCCACCCTTGAGAAAGAGTTCTAGGTCAACAGAGTAAAACTTTAAACTAGTTAGAATAGTTTTGCCAAATTTTTATATATTGTTTTATTGCTTTCTTCATCTTTTAAAGCACTTTGAGGTACACCATTTGTATGAAAACATGTTATAGAAATATATTGTTGTTGAATGGTAACTGGTCTCAGAGGCTATTTGACTATTTCTGGAAATCCACCATCAACTTTTTTGTTTTGCTGATGTTAAGCCTCTTATCCTCTGACTGTTCTCCTTTATTGGATCAGATAAAATTAGATAAACTTTATTAATCCAAAGAGGAGATTCAGATGCATATAACAGTAGAAACGCAAAACAAGGCTACAAACTAACAGGACAAATAATACAGCTGATCTATCAATTAATGAATCAATTGATTAAATAAATTAACAAAAATAAATAAATAAATGTACAATGTATTGTGCAGATATTTCAAATGGTATTTCTGTAGTACTAGGGTTTTGTACCATGTTAGCCATTATAGATGTAATAAAAAGTCAAGTAAAATGACCCCTTTTATTGGCTAACTAAAAAGATTACAATATGCAAGCTTTTGAGGCAACTCAGGCCCCTTCTTCAGGCAACGTGTAAAAATGGCATTTCAAAATGAATGAGTGCCCTGGAAGGAATCATTAAATTGTCTGATAGCAATTGGCAGAAAAGACCCACAGAGGTGCTTCTTAGCACACTGACTGTAGTGGAATGAGTCTGTAGCTAAATGTGCTCCAAGAGAGACCCTTCTGGATGTGAAGGAGAGATGTTTTCATGATTACATCCAATTTTGCCACCATCTTCTTTTCTGCAAAAGCTTCTAGTGTGTCCAGGGTTTGCCCTGTGATGGAGAAGGCTTTCCTGATCAGCAGGCATTGTGCTTCTTTTGAGCTCAGATTGTTTTCTCAGGAGACTGTGATGTAGAACAACACACTGGCTAACATGAAGTGATAGAACTTTTATAGCATCTTGCAGCAGAGTGATAATCCCAATCCCATTCCACTCTTCCTTCATGTTTTTTATGTAACTTATGCTCACTTTGGTCTCTGTAGTGAGCTTTCTCTTTTGCGTCTTCAGTTCTAACTGCACCCGCTTGATTTTCTCCTTATCTCCACACCTGAAGGCTCTCTTTTTCATGTTCAGTAGGGCTTTCAGTTCTGTTGTAATCCATGGCTTGTTATTGGGAAAAGAGCACACTGAATTTTTGAGGACTGTGTTATTCACACAAAACTTAATACAGTTGATGAATGAAGAGTCATCAGGGAATTTCTGTAAGTGGCAAGCACTTACATTGTACTGGAAGTCCATTTTTAATAGGGCAAACAGGGAAGGAGACAGGACAGTTCTCTGTAGTACTCCACCATTTCTGACACACAGTCCCTGGGCCTCACAAACTACTGCCAGGTAGTCCATGATCCAGGAGATTGTAAAGGGAATCAAAATGCAAAACCTTGAGCTTTCTACTCAGTTGATGAGGCAGAATGGTGTTATAGGCACTGAAAATATACAGGGTGGGCCATTTATATGGATACACCTTAATAAAATGGGAATGGTTGGTGATATTAACTTCCTGTTTGTGGCACATTAGTATATGTGAGGGGGGAAACTTTTCAAGATGGGTGGTGACCATGGTGGCCATTTTGAAGTTGGCCATTTTGGATCCAACTTTTGTTTTTTCAATAGGAAGAGGGTCATGTGACACATCAAACTTATTGGGAATTTCACAAGAAAAACAATGGTGTGCTTGGTTTTAATGTAACTTTATTCTTTCATGAGTTATTTACAAGTTTCTGACCACTTATAAAATGTGTTCAATGTGCTGCCCATTGTGTT
>JANRMT010049829.1:17592722-17609071 GCA_026402145.1 Polypterus bichir lapradei
ATACTGCAGAATCATCTGAGGACATGACCTGGTATTTTATTTGTAGTCTGAAGTGAACAGATTAAGGATAAATGGAGACAGGACTGTTCCTTGAGGTGCTCCAGTGTTGCTCACACAGTCATTGAGTGTTTGAACCTCAGGTCTTCCCAACAGATAGTTCATCATCCAGGAGACCACAGACTCATCCACCTGCATATCTCTGGGTTTATCCTTTAACAGAATTGGAAGGACGCTACTGATGGCACTGGAGAAATCACAAAACATCATCATCACAGTTCTGCCAGCATTGCTCAGGTGAGAATAAGCCTTGTGGAGCAGAGAGATCATTGTATCCTCAATTCCAATCTTTGTCCGATAGGTACATTGTAGTGGGTCCATTTGGCCTACCACTAGAGGACTCATATAGTCCAATACCAGCCTCTCAAAGGACTTCATGACGTGAGATGTAAGTGCCACTGGTCTGTAGTTATTAGGTGAAGAGGCGCCTGCCTTCTTTGGAACAGGAACAATGTGTGATGTTTTCCACAACAACAGCATTTTCCAGAACTTTAAGGACCCTTCACAGGGTAAACACGGACACACACATCAAACACACATTAGGGTCAATTTAGAGTCACCAATTCATCTAACCTGCATGTCTTTCAACAGTGACAGGAAACCCGAGTACAGACACGGGGAGAACATTTAAACTCCACGCAGGGAGGACCTGGGACATGAATACTGGTCTCCTTACTGCAAGGCGGCAGCACTACCACTGGACCACTGTGCCACCCTGCCACATTCATTACACTTGAAAACTGACACACATATAAAATAAATACATTCAATATGCATTCTTCCAAAAAAATAAGTTCACTTTTTTTTTTTTTTTCATTCTACCCGAGGCATGATGCCAGTCCATTTCAGACTTCACACCTACACATATGGGGGGCCAATTCAGACTCAATAACCAAAGTGAGAAAAAAAACATAGAATGTCAGATATATTTAACTTATTACATGGAACTTTGGTTTCAACACCTTTAACATTCACATATCAGAGCGAGTATAAAAATAGGGTAGCAGAAAGAGTTTACATATAAAAAAAAAACAAACGACAGATTCATTTTCAGTATAAGAACATTGCTTTTTGTATTGCCTTGCATGTTAGTCTGCACAAGATAGTATTGAACATATTATGTTCCTTTAATGCTTTAATAAATCATAAAGGTTCTGTAAGTGTGCTTTCTACCTATTCCTTCCATCGTTCTGAACTAAACAAAAATCATGTGCAAGATTTATGACTGTAGACATTTGGAATGTGTGAGCATTCAGCACTGATGAGATGAGAAGACATGGACAACTAAATTTCTTGGTCAGAGTTTTGTAGGATGGACCTTAATGATAGTAAATTCATGCTACATGCTGTGTCTTGTGCCTACGTTGCTCCCCTAGACTCTCCCACAGATTGCCTGTTGATTTATTACATCTTTGTATCCATAATACAGTGTGCTATAGCACTGCTGCTCAACAAACCTTAGAGATGGAATCATGATCCTTTACTAAAAGCCATAGCTGGAACCACTGGCAATGGCACTTACCTCTGTACTAACTTTTACAAGTAACTTAGGCCATTTTGTTTAAGAGAATAACCACTGCAGCTACAACAAAATCCATCAACATAACATCAAGTTATGGTAAAGTGGAGTTAGCATAATGTTTCTGATGCCTCTACAATGATCATGGTCAGGCCATACATTGCATTGCTGTTTTAAGACCCAAAGGTGGTGATCATGTTGGAAATCTGCTGTTCCTTGGTGGATGCATTTAGTGGATGTTCAGAGAAATAATGACAGATTTGAGAACATGGTAGACCAGCAATTGAGCAAAATGGAGAGCACATTATAAACCATTGAAGGTAAGGTATGGAGTATATGCTTGTAAATCTTTTTGCTAGATCTACAATATCCTGACTTTCATAAATGTGTTCAACAGAAAGTAAAACAGTGAACCCACAAAAGCAGATTTCTTTTCAGTCAAGAGAATTTATCCATGAGTGATTGTGCAACCAGGACATACCTTGATCATCCATGGCTAAGTCACCTGGGAGGAGGTATCTAATGATAAGAAACATTTTTCTCATTACCTGGATATATTCACAGTCAGGTCAGTTTTAGATTTATAATTTCACAAATGGTATCCTGGCCCTAATAAGTAAAAAAGGTCTATAAGTTATTAAACGTTTTCCTTTTAGCTCCATTCAATTGTGTGTTATATAAAACCCATTGATATACAGCTGTGTTCAGAATAATAGCAGTGTGTTTAAAAAAGTGAATAAAGCACAAAATCCTTATAATAGCTTTTATTTCCATACACGCAAATGCATTGGGGGGAACACTGCATATTCTATTCCAAATCAAAACATGAAGAAAAATATATCAAATGTGTGTTATTCCTTTACAGAAAGTGAAGAAAAGGGAATATAATACTGTTCAAAATAATAACAGTGTGGAGTTCAATTAGTGAGGTCTATGAAAAAACAGGTGTCAATTATGGCCCTTATTTAAGGAAGGAAGGCAGCAAATGATGTTTATGCTTGTTATTGTGCATTTCTTTCTGAAAATCTGAGTAAAATGTGTTGCTCCAGACATTGTTCAGAAGAACAGCATACTTAGATTAAAAATTTGATTAGAGAGGGGAAAACACATAAAGAAGTGCAGAAAATGATAGGCTGCTCAGCAAAAATGATCTCAAAAACTTTAAAATGGCAACCAAAACCTGAAAGATGTAGATGAAAACGGAAAAATACCATCCGACTGGATCGAAGAATAGCCAAAATGGCAAAGACTCAGCCATTGATAAGTTGCAGGAAGATCAAAGAAGGTCTAAAGTCACCTGTGAGTACTGTTATAATTACAAGATGCCTATGTGAAGCCAAGCCATCGGCGAGAAGCCCCTGCAAAGTCCCACTGATGACAAAAAGACACGTACTGAAGAGGTTACAGTTTGCCAAAGAACACATTGACTGGCCTAAAGAGAAATAGCGCAAAATTTTGTGGACTAATAAAAGACCTGCTCAGAATAAATAGGCTGAAATCACACAAATCACCAGGAACAGATAATATTTATTTTTGACCACTTAAGGAGGTTGGCAAGAACATAAATAAACCCTTGTTAAGAAGTCACTGTGCACTGAAGAAGTTCTGAAGGACTGGAAAATGGCAAATATGATTTCATTATATTACAGTATGACAAGGCAGATCCAAGTAACTGTAGGTCTTTAAGTTTAATGTGCATCACAGGTACATTAATGGTAGGAATTATTATGGAAACTACTGAGCAACACACAACAATGAAGAGGAGTTTTGCTGAACAGTCAGCATGGGTTCAGAAGAGGGAGGTCACGTTTTACTAAGATGCTAAAATTCTATGAGAAAGCAAGAAAATAGTATGATCAAAGTGGAGAATATGATATTATTTATCTTAAATTTCAGAAAGCAATTGATAAGGTGCCACATGACAGGTTGGCAATCAAACTAAAAGAAGTGAGAGTTCACGGTGTGGTGTGTACATTGGTGCAGAATTGGCTCAGACACAGGAAGTGGAGGGTGATGGTGCGCGGAATTCTAGAGAATTAGTTGATGATAACTGTGGTTTTCCACAGGGGCAGTGATGGGGTCACTGCTATTTTTAAAATATATAGATGATTTAAATAAGAATATAAGTAACAAGCTGGTTAAGTTTTCAGATGATTTCAGGCTAGGAGGATTAGCAGGTAATCTGGAATCTGTTGAATCATTACAGAGGGACTTGCTACAGATTTGTAGCAGATGAAATTTAATGTAAGTAAAGTATTATACGTATGAAGTAAAAATGTTAGGTCTGAATACACAATTGGAAGTCTTGAAATCAAAAGTCCACCTTATGAAAAGGATTTAGGAGTCATAGTTGACTCAACACTATCAACTGCCAAAAATTGTTCAGAAGCCATTAAGAAGGTTAACAGAATGTGAGGTTATATAACACCTTGATGTGTGCAGTACAAATCCAAGGAGGTTCTGCTGAAGATTCATAATGAATTGGTGAGGCCTCATCTGGTGTACTGTGTGCTGTTTTAGTCTCCAAGCTACAAAAAGGACATAGCAGTGCAAGACAAGGTCTAGAGAAGAGCGACTAGGCTGATTCCAGGACTACAGGAGATGAATTATGAGAAAAGATTAAAAGAGCTGAGCCTTTACAGTTTAAGCAAAAAGAGATTAAGAGGAGAAATGATTGAAGTGTTTCAAATTATGAAGGAATTAGTCTAGTGGATCAAAACTACGACTTTAAAATGAGTTCATCAAGAACACGGGGACACAGTCGGAAATGTGTTAAGGGTTAATTTCACACAAACATTAGGAAGTGATTCTTCACACAGAGAGCCATAGAGGCATGGAATAAGTGACCAGGTAGTGTGGTAGACAAGAGAAGTTTAAGGGTCTTCAGAACTTGACTTGTGTGGATAGGACTGGGGAGATTTATTGGGCTGAATGGCCTATTCTCATCAAAATCTTTCTAATGTTTTTTGGAATGTGAGTATCTAGTCATAAACGTACGTGGAAACACAATACTACTACGATACCCTGGTAAATAACATATTATTCAAATTATTAGGTATGTGCAAATAGTATTATTTCCACAGGGTTAATGGGAACAAAATTAAAGGCTGCATAGAGAAGGCTCGTTTTTTTTTAAGAATCCTAAAGACTGACATTTCTCTCTTTTTCTTCTGTAATCTGGAAGTTGTTGACATGGAATAACAACAGTGGTCCTTTCTTAGCCAGTTTTTTTATTGTAAGAATAACATTTTTGTAGACCTAAAAATACTGTCACTTTTTTTTATGGTAAAATTCTGGCAACCCATCTGCCAATACTTTACCGTAAATTTAACATTTTTTTACAGTGTATGTAATAAGTGCTGTCATTCTACAGGGTTTATGGAAACAAAATTAAAGGGTGCACAGAGAAACTGATATTTCACTCTTTTTCTCCCATAGTCTGGAAGTTGCTGACATGGAATAAGAACAGTAGACCTTTCTTAGCTTTTCTCTCTGACAATCCCTGGTTTTCATCATTATATTTTTTTTGTATTTTTATCTGTTTATGTATAGTGATGCCTGCAATTGTAACATGTGTCAGAAATATTCTGTATTTACTCCTTATTTTGAAATTTTATTCTAGTTTGCTACATAAAATGCTTTACATTGTATCCTTTATGAATGATACTACAGTATATACATTTTTTAAGATGGGAGACAAAGTCATAGAAGCAAGATTGCATTGGTTTGGACATGTGCAGAGGAGAGATGCTGAGTATATTTGGAAAAGGATATTAAGGATAGAGCTGTTGGGCAAGAGGAGAAGAGGAAGGCCTAAGAGAAGGTTCATGGATGTGGTGAGAGAGGACATGCAGGTGATGGGTGTGACAGAGCAAGATGATAAGGACAGAAAATAACGGAATAAGATGATCCGCTGTGGCAGCCCCTAATGGGAACAGCTGAAAGAAGAAAAGACTTGCTCACAGTTCCTGCCTGGTATTTCAAAGAGCATCTCCTAGCAGCCGTACAACCCAGAGAGTCTAAGATCTTACAGCTTTGTAGGGCCACAATTTTTAAGAATACAGGTTGCCGCAATTACATTTAATTAAATTCTCTGGCCGTGGCTGAAGTTCAAGGTGGCATAGTTCACAGTGTCCTCGTTCATACTAGACGTCTTCTGTTTCCTCTTGGCAGGTGAGAACTGGTCTGGTTTTTGAGCACATAATCTATCTTTCTTCTTATGTTGCTTTGTTTGTTTTGTGTGCTGAATTGAAGCATAGCATATCTCATCCTCCTTTAGAAAGAAATAAACAAATAAAAATAACAACAGATTATATTAACAATGCAGTGATAATAAAATTGTGTTTGCAATGTAGTTTAATCATCTGTTATAAGCAGCTATTAGTAGTCTGTATGTTATAAAACCTATAATAAGTCTTATGATATAAAACAATGATAAATAACTAATATATTTCAAAAATATTTTCCATTAGTAATTACTATTACTAATAATCATTGTTAAAATGTGTTTATAGACAGCTGTTTGATAGTAAATACCAAAACTAAAGCTTGAAAAACATTACTTCATCCCTATACATTAAACCATTTTGAAAACTTCTAATAAACAAAGAGCAAAAGACTGAGAGATACTGGAGCATAAAAGAAAAAAATGATCTCCTTCTCTGGTCAGAAAGAATGACTTAAACAGCAGGATAACACCAGGATTTCATCATTTGTAATGTCTGGAGGTATTTAAAACTTTTTTTGTATTCACTATTTGTTGTTTCTTATTGCTGCTGATTATATCACTAATATCCATGTCATCAGTATGATACTGCATCGGTTCTGGGAATGTGTGCTGTTGTTGTGAAAGTAGGTTTGTCATTTAATACTTTATGTTTTTCTGTTACAGGCATTTAAGAGATCTGTTTTATTTATTTTTGTTTTATGACAGTCTTTCCATTCTGAATGAATGCTTTCTACTGCTGTTAACATTTGGGTGTGGTGTGCTAGGCTATGTCCTTTGTTAAGAGGGTCACACTTTCTCTAGTCTAGTATTGAGCTTTGCCTGAAGTATTTTTGACATTGTTATTTTGTCAGAAATTACTGTTTTAGTCATCGACTTCTTTATTTTTTGACTCCCAGACTGTGTATTTTAGACTATACTTCTACTTAGCCATATTCCCTAATATATCTTCTTTAAAAAAAAACAAAAAGCTTTTCAAACATGTCCCAATAATGGCTATAAATCTAACAGGGCTAATATGTGGATAAATATTTTGTCTTGGTAAACAGGAAACAGTAAATTAGCGTGTGTAGCTTAGGTGTGATTTGGTAACAGCTAGTTGAGACCGAGCCAATTCTTCAGCGATTGCATGACCCAGTTATTTATTAGCTGAAAAGACATAGCAAATAATGACTGTTTACACTACCATCTAAACTGGATAAATGTTCCAAAACCATTTGATCTGGATACAGTGTTGTAGTGTGACACTTTCCCAGTCTTTGGTGTGTTTTGAACGTTTGCTCAAACATGCCATTGTATTCAGACACTCAACACTAACTCTTGAAATTCATAAGGTAATTTTCAGCTCCCTAGGTAATAATACAAACACTAAATGATTTTTGCAGGAAAATGTATTTTTAATACTGTAAACAATTGTGGTCAGCTTCTCAGACAGTTCTCTTCAGCATTGCTACAATAATTAAGACAATGAAAGAGACTTTTTTAAAGAAATAAAAACATTGCTAACTTATGTCTTGTGGCTGCTGGTAATTTCAATGCTGTTATAATTTTGTTCCTTTAATTAAAATGATAAGAATTTTTTGAAAAGGGTGCCAATAGTTACATCATTACAGTCTTTTAATTTTAGTACTATTTCCAGACATTTGTCATTTTAATTGATAATGTTTGATCCTGTGCTGCTCTGTATGAAATAAATGATCATATATAGACTGTGAAGGACAGCTGGGTCCCATGCCCAGCAGGGATGCCCCTGTTACTTATGTTCCGGGGAAGCCACCATGGGCAGTCCAATACCTCCCCCGGGACGCTTGGTGGCAGCCTCCCTGGCCGATGGTGATTCCCCCACCACCCGCAGGGCACCAGGGTAGATGGAGTCCTCCACAGCTTGGTTGGGGCCCGGGGTGGCCGCTAGGGGGGGCTGTCTGCTTCCAACAGCCCAGCTGGATGAGTCTTCAGCCCCACCCGGAAGTGCAATTAGGACCAGGTGGTTAATCACCTGGAACACTTCCGGGTGGGCTATAAAAGGGCCCAGCCACCACCACTTGAGGAGCCAGAATCGGGAGGAAGAGGACGAGGTTGCCTGAGAGGGGTGGTGGTGCAAGGTGGAAAGTTGTTGTTGGTGTGCTTAAAGTGCTTTTGGGACTGTGTATTGCCTGTGGGTCACGGGGAAGATGTGCGCCCATGGGTGAAGAAAAATAAAGCCTGTGTGATTTTTACATGTGCCTCTGTGTCAGTCTGGGCTGGGTCGGGCGCTATATAGCGCCTTTTTGTTACAAGACCAATTTGATTTCACTGCACACTTTTCAGGAGGTATTATACATGCTATACCTAAAATGCAATGGATGCCCATAATGCTGACCACAACTGTATGTTGTGATTTATTTTCAGGTAAGGAAAACAAAAGTTTCAAGATAAGATGGTTAGACTAACTAATCACGGCTCTGGGAATTCCAGCGTGTTCCATGCTAACTAGCATATATAAGTAAGATTTGTACATGTTGCAATAATTATCTTATAAACCTATAAGCCCATTTAATAAATCATTAATGAAGCCTATTTGCAAAATAACAATTTTAGGTGCCAGGAACTGAATTTTCAGATCAAAAGAAACAATTCTTGTAAGCAAGGATCAAGTACAAAACAACTAAGGAATACAGAAACCTCTGAATCTAAACAATAAACAAGTTACAAAAATTATTAATGGTCATTCGTCTAAATAATAATTCTTTCAACATTCCTCTCTCTTTTTTCTCCAAGCGATTTGAACTTCATGTTTCCTTTGTGTCATAATTTAGGTTGACATTTAATGTATTTAAGCCTTTTCCTGTTATGGAAGCCATTTTATGTACATGGTCAGGTCCCACGTTTCTAGGGGTGTGGTCTCCGGTGTCATGACTTTGAATTAATCAGCAGACAGTAAAAAAAGGTTATTGTTTTGCATTGAGCTTTATCCAATCTACAGATAAAACCTCAAATTACATATTTTACTTCTCTCGTGATTATTGCTCGTCTGTCTTGCCTGGGTTTTTTTGACTTCTTGCCTCTTTATTGACTGTGATTTTAGCCTCTCATTTGGATTTTGGTCACTTTGATTTTTTTTTTATTTTCATTTGTTTTGCCATTTAACTCAAGAAACTAGTTATCTGTCTTCCTGCCGAGTCAGGACACTTTGTATGAAGAAAATTGATACAATGAATACATTGCACTTAAGACGATACTAAATAATTAAAATAAAAATTGGACACAAATGGACAAAAAAAAAGCTAAAAAAATTAATAAATTCTAAAATTTCCTAAAATACAGTGAAAACATTTAAAATGTGACTAGACCACGATAATATATGAATTAGATATTACAGACTCTGACCCACCTTTTCATATTGCACTTCAGCACAACGCACAGACACATCTGTAAGCCAGAAAAAAAATTCCTAAATTCAGAAACTTCCATGAAACAAAGTGAAACCAAGTAACTGTTGGAAGTGATATACCAGTATATGATAAATTACATTAATTTATTGCACTTCTATCTACAAATAAAATTCATGTTTCGGTTTTCATAAAACCAAATAGGTATCTGTAAAATGCACACTAAAATCTTTTCATTTGCAAAAGGACACATGATTTTAATCAATGAAATTCAGCAAAACATATATGGCTCATTATAAAATTCTAGTCTTTTTTTCTCATGTCTCTATTTTGATTAACGGCATGCAACTGCGAGTGACAGCAAAAATCTCATTTATTTAACAATAGGCAATAAAATTTACAGATATCAGATTAGTGTAGCAGTTTTCTTGTTGTGCCATTCAAGTGTTACTGTAGATTGGACACACTTTACTGTATGTATCTGATTGTTACTCGTTGTGATCTTTGCACAATATCTGGATGTGCCTGAGCAGGATTTTGACATCATACAAGGTGAAAGTGTCTGCTGATTGAGTTGTTGGTGTGCCAGCTTTGTTTGGGTTAGTGGTGCATAATGAATAAACATGTTCAAGCAATCTCCATCCATCCATCCATCCATTATCCAACCTGCTATATCTTAACTACAGGGTCACGGGGGTCTGCTGGAGCCAATCCCAGCCAACACAGGACGCAAGGCAGGAAACAAACCCCAGGCAGGGCACACCCACCCACGCACACCAAGCGACAATTTAGGATCGCCAATGCACCTAACCTGCATGTCTTTGGACTGTGGGAGGAAACCCATGCAGACATGGGGAGAACATGCAAACTCCACGCAGGGAGGACCCGGGAAGCGAACCCAGGTCTCCTTCTCCTTACTGCGAGGCAGCAGCGCTACCCACTGCGCCACCATGCCACCCTTTAAGCAATCTCTTCATCGAATATTTTAAAATATTCATTTGGCACTTGTTTATGTTTGACATATACTATTAACTTGAATAAAAAAAGAATCCAAAATCTTGAAGTAGCAGTCTATTTGAATCTTTATACATTGTCCACTGACTTAAATGTTATGTCTTTTGTTGCAGATTTTCAGAAGTGCATGTATAGTGTGGTTAGTTTCTCCCCTTCAGATAGAGTGGAATAAGATGAGTATAATTAAGAATATGTATGATGTTTCTATTCATTTACTAAACCCCCATTTCATTATATAGGGTCACTTCAAGTCTAGCACTTCTGAGCCCAGTGACATACTGCAGAGAGCTGGCACCGATTCAGTCTTTTTTAGTTCACTTTAATGTTAGTGTTACAATGAATACATTTGCGTCTATCGTATAAGAATATAGCTTAATTATGTTAGGTGATATGTTAAGTAAAATAATAGATATAAATGTGTAATTGAAAATGTAAGGAAATGAATGTTTATTCTAATTCAGTATATTTTGAAATCTGGAGAAATGTTGGAAAGTATGCAAAAAATACCTAGACATGATATTAAGCTGTTCAAACCAATATAATGTGCTATGAGGTAATGTTTTTAAAAGTACAATACTGTTGATCTCTGTGACTTACCTCTTTTTGTACGAGCCCTGCACCTCTTCAATGACAAAAATGCACAAATGAGAAGTGGAATAGTAAAAAGAAGGAACAGATACCATTCTGAAAGAACATTGTCTAGAACAAAACAAAACAAATGGTTGCTGTATAAGTTATTTTAAACATAATATGACAGTTTCACTATCCTGTGTAGTGGCACAGTAACACAACAGTTAGTAGTAATGCTTCCCAAATTCAAATTCTGGAAACTGGACAATGTTGTAATTGGTATGTTTCCCATTGTCTGCATGGATTTGCATTCAGCTCCTCCAGTTTTCTCTTTTGTCTCAGATATTGTTAGTTGGCAATTCCAAACCACCCAGTGTGACAATGTAATAGATTGGCATGAAGTGCAATGCTTGTTCCTGCCTTGACCACACTGCTTCTAGGATAGGTTTTGGCTTTCCTCAACTCTACAATGAATTAGGCAGGTTTCAGAATTTTATGTAATTAAATGTGTGACTAGGCTTAACTTAAATTCAACATTTTGTTACTATAGTTCACAGTGATGGGCACCCTGACTCTGAAATAGATAAGGCAGGTGGAAATAAAAAAAAATCCTTTGAATACTTTCATCTACCTCACACCGAGGTGAATTTCTTGGAACTCTAGCAGCTAATATTTCTTGTATTGCATATAATGATGTGATGGTGTCATGAAGTGGATATTTTGTTGGGTAATTGTGTTTACCTTGTTATGTTTGTGAATATTATACCAAAAGAAATCCCTAGCAACTATGTTGTCCGGCACTAAAAGAATCAAGTTTAAGTTGAACTTTAAATCTTGTGAAGAAAGTCTCTTGAATGTCTTTGTGTAGACAGTTGGAGAGGAGATCCTCTTTTTTTAAAAAAAAACAAAATCTAATCCACTTCGAACTGTCCATATTTCAATTTAATGGGGCATCCCTGAAATCCATCATGAGCTGGTTTACCTCAGTCTCCACAATTAAAACACTGATATTTGTGTCTGGTGTATTCAGTTGTGTGGCTTGTCTCTTTCTTGCTTAATTGTTCTCTTTCCCTCAAGAAAGTACTTACTTGATTTGGTCAAACTCATAGGCTTACTGTGGGCAGAGATACTGGGTGCCATTTAGAGTTTATAGTTTTTTTTCCTTTTCCGGCACACCTACTCAATTTATTATTATTATTATTATTATTATTATTATTATTATTATTATTATTATTATTATTATTATTGTTAGTAGTAGTAGTAGTAGAAGTAGTAGTAGTAGTAGTAGTAGTAGAAGCAGAGTAATGGAGAGAAACAAACAAAATACCTTGTTAATGAATTGTGCTTATTGGGAGGAAGAGACCTGTTGGAAGGTACTTTGTTATATATAAAAAAAAGTTTTTTTGAGCCATGGACTGATCTGGTGCAGTTCTGTCTGGGGTTTGGCCAGTCTAGTTAATATTTGGACAATTCAAATTTCCATGCTTATAATGTTCTCCTTTAAAGTTGTCTTTTTAATATTATTATAAAAATGCACATTGATACTTTTTGCATTGTGGGGTGTATAACACACTCCCAACATTAAGCCTCTATTCCCTAATGTAGAATCCAGACATCTTCATTAAGATATGGCTCATCCTCCAAATGAAGAAGGTATGTATTTAAATTCTGCCTTCCATAAGCGGCACCCCCAATCTCATGTAGGTTTTGCTTGTCCTTCCTAAAAAATGTATAACCAATGCCCAGCTCTATTATTTAGCCAGGTTTCCTGTTATTACTATGATATCACAGTTATGCTCACTTATACATACAACTTGATTGTTGATACTCCTATAGCAATAAAATGTGCATCTTTTAATGTATTACTTATTTTAATTTGGCTCTTTAACTTTGGGCTACAAATGTTTAAGTTGCCTTGTGTACCTTGTGTGTCCCTTCATGTCAACTTCTAAATAAGTCTTATAGAATATTCTTTTTATCCTATTTGAAAACTACAACAGCCGAAGAATTTCTATATGTATTTATATTTATCCTGGTTCCTCTTTTTCATGGATGTCTTTAAAATAGGGTTTTGAAGGATGAGTACTATCCATGATTACTCTATTAGAAGTGTTAAATAAAACCAATGGAGGTTATTTTTTGTAATCATTATTCTGAAACCATTCTAGTTAGATTTTGTACTGTAATTAAACGTCAATAACATTATTATTACATATAACATAATTTTAAAATGTTCTAAATGCTCTTCCTCACCCACCTTCTCGCGTGATGTTCTTCCTCAGTGGCCGTGTCAGAGAGCTGTGGTTCACTACACACCCAATTTCTTCCCTAGGGCTCCATTGAGAAGTCTTCACATGCAGAATGGAGCTGATGTTGTAGGTGCCATCCTGAAGGAGTGCGGGAACGTCTGGCAGAATAGAGTGGGTCACTTCATGCAGAGAGTGGTCCCAAGACAGGGTTATATTGGGAGGATAGAAGCCCACAGCACTGCAGATCAGGTGGAGGATGTTGGGGTTTTCACTTGATGTCTGGTAATGGAGGTCCAGTTTGGGGACAGCTGTGACATGTAAGAAAAGTACATCAAATACTCAATACTCATCAAACAGTAATGAACTTCAACTAGGAAACAAATACAATTAAACCTTAATGAAAAGCACTTACTGTTGCAACCCAAACATTTGTACCTCACTGCACCAACAATGTAAATCAAGTTACATTAATTTGATGAATGAAAAATTTGATGAGGAAAACATTTGAAAGAAATGCAAGCAAGTTACAAAAGTCAGGGATAAATGGGCAAAACATACTGACTGAAATTCTTAGACTAATGTGATTGTAATGAAGCCCTAGTCTCTGCCAGTGAGGAGTTTAAATGTTCCTCTAGTTTTCATCATAAAGACGTGAAGTGTTAAACTTATTGACTCAATGTGAGTGAGTTTCATTGCTTGTGTGAAATGAATCCTGCAATGGACAGGCATTTCTGATCAGGTTGGCTTCCATTTTGCATCTGATGCTGCCAGGGTTAGGCTCTGACATCCCACCATGGATTGAATAAGTGAAAACAGATAATAGGAATTTTGAATAGAGTAAATGAATCTGCATGATCTTAATCACACCAAACCACTGAACAGAAACTGTAGGATGTGGAAAATCCTAAAAATGTGCTATTGATGTTTAGTTATGATCAGTTCTACAGCAATTTGTTTTTTCATAATGGCAGTTCAAATTCACAGTTCTTAGTGAGGTTGATTTACAGTTTTTGAGACAGGGGGCACATTTCTTGAAAAGGAATGTTGAAAGTTTCACTCATGCTACTTCTGACTAGTTTCTCCCCAAGCTCTGTTGTCCATTTCTCAAAGGCTTGTGGGAAGATTGGTAAAAAGTGAGAACCTCTCACTACTAAAGAGGCATGGTCACCTAAAACTTTAAATAAAGCAGCAGTTTAAAGCAGGGACTATACTTGAAGCAACGCAAATTCAATAATAAAATACTGAGGATGTTTGAATTATTAATGTAGGAAAAATTGTAGTTAATGAAGTATGCATGAAATGCAAAATCTAGACTCTTTAAAATAAACTGAATGGCAACAAAATAGAAAAGGAGGAGAAATAAAAACAAAACTAATAAGCAAGGCATGTCTGAGTAACCAGGATTTGCATTTCTGGCTTCAGGGCACACTGCTGTCCTCTTGGTCTTTCTGCAAAATTTTGGTGTGTAAATGTCCCGTTTATTTAAACAATACTTTTTAATATTTCCTCCTTTCATGCTTTCTTCTTATTTTAGGCACTTCTACACTGTGTATTTGATAATAATGAGAAACTTTTGACATCTTAAACACATGGTGTGTAGCAGAATGACCGTTTTCAACCTGCATATATGCTGAGAACTGCATAGGTTCAACAATTCAAAAGCTTCTCACCAGGTGGTGAGACAATACATCAATTCTCATGCATGACCATGTGCGTTACTCTTTTCAAAAAAGACAGTGATAGTGTTGCACACTTTTCTCACTGGTATGAGACTCTACATAAACCAGCCTTGGGTCTCATCACTTGGCTTAGTCATTGCTCCTGTGACACTTGGCCTAGTCATTGTCTATGTGGTGTTAGTATGTTCTTTGTTCTGTATGTACATAGTGATTTCCACTGGGTTCTTCAGATTCCCTTAATATTAACATGATTGAAGATTGCTTACATTTGTGGACATGTGTGAGATTGTACCCTGTACACTCTTAAAAAGAATGGTTCTTTAATGTCACCATATGGTTCTTTACTGGATTGTGTGGTTCCTTATAATACTATGGCTTACAAAGAACCAGTTCATTCTGGGAAGGGTTCTTTGCATATGAGGTTGTTTTTTGTGCTTTGAAAAGTCTCCTAATATGTAGAAGAAATCTTAAGTGTTTAATATATGGTAGGCTCTCTAGTAGGACACTAACAGATTAAGAAAACCTGAACTTTGTCTGTGTTACTGTAGACCCATTGGTATTTCACATTTTTTTTACCATCTGCTCATGGTTATTAACTGTAAGGAGCCTATTACAGATCTAAATAAATAAATGTTTTTTTTTAGAATCTTCATGAGGACAGTCTATTGGGAACAAAAAATGGTTCCCCTATGGCATCACTCTGAAGAACTACTCTGGCACCTTTATTTTTAAGATTGTAGTGGAGGGCCATAAAATTGAAAATGTGACTCCAGACTTCAAGAAGGGGGGCTAAGAGGATTCTAATAATTACAGACCACTAAGTCTTACTTCTGTGTCATTTCAGTCTCATGTTGAAAGCAGAATAAAGGTAAAAAAGGATTTATGATTTAATATAGCCGTGTTGACCAATACTGTAATGGCAAACAATGTAAAAAACATTCATGGAAAAAAGAAGAAGAAGAAAAAGAAAAAACTCACATTATTTGCGTCAGTTATCCAATCATATGCTCAAAATCTAGAAAACCTATGCATTTTTTTTCTATAAAATATTGTTAAATACTTGTATATACTTTTGGAAAAGTCAGGGCATATCATAAACAAGAAACTAAAGCCTCATGGGAGTAATTTCTTGAATTGAAGACATTTGACCAATGAATGAAGGGGAGAGGCAGGTTTCTAATTTGTAAACACAGCCACACAAGGCTTTAGTTTCCTGTTTTTGATGTGTGCTGGTTTCTTCCAAAGATATATATTTAACAGTATTACAATATTTCAGAAAAAATGGCAAATGTTTTATATGATTTGAGCATATGACTAAATGACTGACATGTGGATTATTATGCAACACGAGTAACGTGAATTTTTTTTTTTCTTTTTTGATTTTTGAATGTTTTTCATGTCATTTGTGGTTGTACATCATTGTTAATCATTAGCATGTATTATAAACCTTTTTAAAACCTCCATTTTGCATGAGATTTTTTTTCTCAGTCCTCACGACAAACTACATGGGGTAAGTAACATATAAAAAATATTTTTCTTTGAGTATTGCTCAAACATATAAAAAATATTTTTCTGGAGTATTGCTTTAAAGATAGCTCTGATTAAACATTGATTTATTTAACAGTTGATAGTTGGTTATCTTTCCACTTTCTAAAGTGATTAATTGCT
>JANRMT010049829.1:17622303-17637358 GCA_026402145.1 Polypterus bichir lapradei
AGAGAACGTCTTTACTGCTGGGTTAGTGGAGCAGAGAGAAGCGTGTTTACGTTTGTATGCTAGTGAGGGCAGTTTACTGCCATCTTGTATATATGATTGGGTGGACCTAATCTGTGTTTGTGGGTGCTTTTTTTTTTTTTTGCATCATTTTTTGTATTTTTTGAATATTTTCCTCTTCGTCCTACATGAACTGTCTGTGGAAGAAACAGAAGAAGGAGGAAGAAAAGGCTTTTAGTTTATTTTTGCTGGATTTCTATTCATTACTTTTTGCTCTGGAGTTACTGTAATTATTATAAATGGCAGCTGCACTTTTTTTTCTTGTTTTTGTTAATGTTCTTGTATTGAACTATTCTATCTGCCCTGTGGGACATCTTGAGGGTTTGTGGGATCCCCTCGAGGTTGCTGGACATCATGGCTGGCCTGTATACTGGCACTGTGAGTGCTGTGCAGAGTGGAGGCAGAACCTCTGTGTTTTTCCCAGTTGATTCTGGGGTTTGTCAGTGGTGTGTTCTGCTCCTACTCTGTTCAGTGCTTGCATGGACTGGGTGTTGGGCAAGGTCATGGGGTCCAGCGGCTGTGGGGCATCTGTTGGTGAAGAAAGATTCACAGATCTTGACTTTGCTGACGATGCTATGATCTTCGCTGAGTCAATGGAGGCTCTGATCCGGGCTCTTGAGAGACTTAGTGAGGAGTCTGAGTGTCTGGGCTTGCGAGTTTCCTGATAAAAACCAAATCCAGGCCTTTAATGACCTGTTGGGCACAGCAGTGTGTCTGTTTGCAGAGAGCGTGTCGACCTCGTCGAGAAGTTCACTTACCTCAGCAGTCACATTCATGTCTCTGGTGACTCTTCCTATGAAGTCAGTAGATGGATTGGGAGAGCATGGGGGGTCATGAGGTCGCTGGAAAGGGGTGTGTGGCACTCCTAATATCTATGCAAAAGGACGAAGGTCCAAGTCTTTAGAGTCCTGGTGCTTCCTGTCTTGGTATATGGTTGCGAGACATGGACGCTATCCAGTGACCTGAGACGAAGGCTGGATTCTTTTGATACTGTGTCTCTTCGGAAAGTCCTTGGGTACCCCTGGTTTGACTTTGTGTTGCTCATAGAGTCCCGAATGAGGCACATTACCTGCATTGTGAGGGAGTGTCAGTTATGGCACTATGGCCATGTGGCGCATTTTCCCGAGGGTGATCCAGCTCGTAAGATCCTCATTGTTGGGGACCCGAGTAGCTGGACCAGACCAAGGGGTCGCCCACGTAACACCTGGCTGTGGCAGATAGAGGGTCATTTCCGGAGGGTGTGACTGGGCTGCCTGGGGGGGGGAGGGGGTTGCCAACTGGAACCCTGAGCTGTTTCGTCGTGTAGTGGGTGCAGCAACACTCTATACCAGTGCATGCTCCCCAACTTGACTTGACTTGACTTGTATTTGCAAGTTGTTACTGATAGTTTTTGGCACATTTGAAATAAATCAGAATTCTGTCTTGGGAACAATCATCTTTGTCTGTGTCTCAATTCTCCTTTCCTCTGATCGCTCAGTCATGATGCCCAGACTCTGAAACTGTGCAGCAGTGCCATTGTACAGGGCACCACATCCCCTTTTAATCTGTTTTCCCAAAACTGTTTTGGGGTGCCTGGCCTTCTTCATAAAAACACAAACTAAGAGTAGTCTGTCACCCAACAGGACTGCATCCCTACACAGCTCTGCTCCTTGTCCAGTCACGTACCCCCTTCATGTCTGTCCCACCCTGGTCAAAACTATGCCAGCTGGGCAGCTTCTCACAAGTGTGCCACATGATTTAACAAATTCTAGGCCTCATCCTACCTGCTTGTTATTACGAGCATTTATTTCTATTTTAAGTCTGAAGTAGACCTGAGGTTATCCCCACCCACTCTTCCTTATTTGGCTCCTAGAAGCAAATTATTTCTTATTATAGATGCCTATTGTTGTTTGTTTTGTTTTTTACAAAAATGTTTTCTAATATGGACTGTAGTTTGTCTCATCTCAAAAGGGATCATCATAAAAAAAGAGCAAAGTGATGCTTTGTAACAACTCAAGTTCTCTTGACCCCAGTCCAAATTTCTTAAGCGTACCTTTGTGACTCAAAAACAAACAAACAAAAAAAAGTCAATCAATAAACAAAGTTTGGATGTTTGTTTGTCAGATTTCTTATATATATATCAGGCATTTCTTTCCTTTGCATGTATAACACCTTTGAGAAGTATTCCCCTCCTTGGACTTTTTCACATTTTATTATTATACAAAACTAGCCAAATCAAGCTGGTTTTTTAATGATTTTTAAGCACAGGGAGAAAATTAACATTTGAAAAATCGGTAATGTAATAAATCAGCAAGAAAAGCAACATTGTAACAATGCAAGGAACGAACCAACACACAATCGTCCGTGACTGCAAACTGGTAGACCGCCATCTTGCCTTCTCCTCCCAGACGGAGGGATGGGGTGGATGGCGCTGAGGCGCGGAGGGTGGAACGGGAGGAGAGGTGAAGGACGTCCATTCCGTGATGCACTGCCTGCTCATGTGCCCACCTCCAACTCGTCACTTGAGTCGTTGTCGTCTTTGCACAGTCCAGATGCACCTGTGACTCACGTCTTCTGTGTTCCTGCAGGAGCATCTAAGAAGACGCATGTTTGTCTCGAATGCGAATTGCTGTATGTAGCGTGTAAAACAGTTTACTATGGTGCACGCGGTCGTGCGCTGTAACCGAAAACTCAGTTTTTAAAGACTGCTTACTTCATTGTGTTTTAACCTCAGTTGTAAAGGATTGTTTTAAGGATCCCAAGTGGAGTCGGAGTCGGAGTCGAGGAGTTGGAGTCGGAGACAATTTTGGGTACCTGGAGTCGGAGTCGGAGTCTGCAAAAAGTTAACCGACTCCGACTCCTACTAAATTTATATTGGGAATTAAAAAAGTAAGTTGAAATGTCCCAATTCACAAACAGTCATAATGAACTACTTCTCTGCTGTAAGAATAAAGCCCAATGCATGCAGTGCATAATGTTACCACAAAACGAACATGTCAAGTAACCATGAAGCATGCTTTTCATTGACTGTATGCGTCACTATATGGGATGTAATGCACAGGTAAGGTGCGGCACCGCTTTCCATTGTGTCGTGTTCCACTGTTACAGGGAACTGTGAACCTAGACTAAAGCCCCCCATACATTTACAGATGCACTGCCGATTTTTCGGCCGTTCAACGAGTCATCACGCGTCAAACGCCTGAAAAATCATCTGGTGTGTTCTCAGCTCCGTCGGCTCCCCTTCGCTATGCGCTAGTGAAGGGGGCCGAAGGAGCCGAGAACGCAGATCTCCCTACCTGTCTCCAGCAGAGGCTCGTTCTGCTGATCAGCTGGCCGGTGAGTGACACAATGCACTAAACTTCCGGCTGGCTGACAGAGGAGACAGCCACTGCAGCAGACAGAGGCATCACATTACTTTGGATGGGGGCGGTGGTCGAGATTTTAGGCAAGCTGGATCTGCCCGTCCATGTGGACACCCACAATCTGCGGCCGCCAAAACAAAACCTTGTTTTCATTGTGTTTGTCTTTAATCTGGCATTATAGTAGAATGTTGGCTTCCTAGCCAGTAGTTCTGTGGTGAAATGACATGTATGTTGCCTTCCTTTCCTTCAATGGATGTAGAAAATACATTAGCATAGTATATACATACAGAGGAGTCGGAGTCGGGGAGTCAGAGTCGTATAGTAGTATAGTAGTATAATGATAGTTGGGTGTAGATCTCAGAAAACTGCCCTGAATTTGTTAAAAATATAAACCTTACAAAATAATTGATCTCATAAGTATTGTCCGCCATCAAGTCCGTATTTAGTAGATGCTCCTATGGCAGCCATGACAGCCTTGTGTGCTCAGGTCTGTCTTTTTCTCTGTCAGCTCCACACTGCTGTTTCTCCCCATTCATCTTTGTAAAACTGCTCGTGGTCTATCAGGTGTTAGGGAAATTGTGTGTAGAGAGCCAAATTATCAAGTTCTGCCACAAATTCTTATAGTGGTTGAGATCTGGACTTTGACTCGGCCACTCATGGACATAAACTTTGTTGTTTTTAAGCCATTCTTATGTAGCTTCGGCCTTACGCTTACGGCCATTGCCTTGATGGAAAACAAATGTTCCAAAGAAAGGGTTTCCAACTCCGGGCCTGGAGGACCACAGTGGCTGTAGGTTTTCATTGTAACCCTTTCCCTAATCAGTGACCAGTTTTCACTGCTAGTTAACTCCTTTTCCCTTCCCTGTTTTTAACGAGTCAGTCCTCTGAATTAACTCTTTTCTTCATTAAATGACAGCCAAACAGAAAAGAGACGTGAAACGAGCCAACAGATGCCCAGTTATACTGGGGCTAATTTCCCAGCTGCAAAAAAGTGAAGTGTTCTGTGTACAATTGACTACAGATTTGAATCCAAAACAGAACTATCTTGATGAGGCAAAGATGGCGGTTTCAAAGGAGAGAACAGGAAGTGACATCATCAGTGCCAGAACCGTAAGTGATGTTATCAGGCCCAAAAACGGATGTGACATCATCAGGGCCGGAAACAGAAGTGATATTCTCAGAACCAAGTGGTGTTTCCAGTAATTGGTCTGCAGTGGAAAGGGAGAAAGGGTGAGTACACTCTGCCACCCACTGGTCTGGTGTGGAATTACCCTCATTCACACCCTTTAACTGCCTCCCATGAGCACGTGTATGACAGTGTCCACAACGTTTTTCGGTGGATTCCATTATGATAGGCTAGCCATGTAAAAAAAAATTTTCTGCTGAAATTGAAATTGGGAAAAATTCTTATTGGGTCCCCGGTACCATAAGCAGAGTTTTTTTTTTTTGTTTGGACATAGTTCCCTTTAATTTTCTAGTCTCGTCAGCATATTAAAGAGCAGATGTACCGATAAGTAATCCTGTATTTATTTGCAGGTAATTTATGTCTTCAGAAATCCTAAAGATACCCTGGTATCCTATTTCCACTTTTCCAAGATGATGAATGACCTGGAAACAATCCCATCAATTACTGAGCTAATTGAGAGATACTTGAATGGAACGGGTGAGTGATGGAAGGCTTTTGTTTGCTTTTCTTTCTTGTTTATTGGTTTTGACATGCATGGAACAAATAACGCAGATTAATAAATAGTGTGTGAAACATAATAGTAATATAGTGGGATCAAGTACAGTGGCCATGACTCATATGTTCCTAAAAGGAAGTACTGGGGCTGTTGTGTACTGCTGATGTTTGTTTCTTTTGCTGGCTTGTTTTCTGGGTTTGAGAAGCATGAAGGACATCACGTCTGCTTTTAAAGTGCAGGGTTCTGTTACTCTTGCAGAGTTAGACATATAACACATACGTCTGGAGACATCTATGAGTAAACATGGCTTAAAAATGTGAGGGAACAATTAGCTGGTTCATGAGGTGTCCAAAGTATCAGGTGGAGCTCAGAACAGAGTGGTGATTTAAACAGCAAAGCCCAGAGGTACTGTTGATAACCTGGTCCAACAGACAGCAAACCCGTAGTTAACCACCTTACTCAAAGGATAAGTGACGGTGTCTGTTGTTGTGGCCATCCAGTTGCTTTGTCGCTGTTATTCCAAAAGATGGCACATCAAAAACATTAACCCTGCTTTTACGATTTCTATACCAAAGGGCCTATAACAGAGACTTATGCATTGCATGGTGCACTGCAAACGTTATCACTGATGACCACATTGATTACATAGATTTCAACCCATCTCAGGTGGGTTGCACAGCTAGTGATAAATAAATTGTCTATGGTTAAAATGTCTCCACAAATGGCTCCTGTTAAACATACACAGTAAATCCTCAATGTTCGTGTGTTAAACTTTTGCAACTTGGTTTGTAACCCCTTTTTTTCTTTTGTATATTTCTCATGTTCCTGGGGTTCACAGCTATGTACACTAAGAAAAAAATGAGAGCTGCAATGCACTCATTTTGAGGAGCAACTAGCAGCCCACTTAATGTTTCACTGGTCTTGTTCACCCTACTCTTATACAGTAAAGATCTCCTCCATGCATTTGTTGCATATTTTCATTGTTTTGCTTAAAATGTCAAGTTTGTGTTGCAATTATAC
Organism: Polypterus bichir lapradei; assembly: GCA_026402145.1. NCBI lineage: Eukaryota > Metazoa > Chordata > Cladistia > Polypteriformes > Polypteridae > Polypterus > Polypterus bichir. The sequence continues at coordinate 17,628,404 of JANRMT010049829.1, forward strand.
ACCCAAAACATAGTGCAAGTCCATTGGGCATTAAGCCGTCAGTGAGAAAACAAAGGTGTTAGGTAAACTTGAAGCCAGAATGTCGGCTGCGAGTTTGACGTTAATGAATCGACTAGCAGGATAGAGACTTCAGCGGGCTGTCAGCTCCATTATCGATCGCAGCCCGAGGGTTAAACGTGAACTCACCTCAGCTATGCTTACATACACCAAGATCTTTAAGGATCACAATTGGCACGTGAAGCAGACGTCGCTGATGGCTTATACATAGCAGGTGCATCCTTCATGATCTCCAACGATAGTCATGAAGGAGAGAGAATTGGAGATGATGTGCAGACCTCGCCAGTCTTGGTCTCTTCCGACAGAAACAGCTTTTTTTTTAATTTTTTTTTTAAATGCTAGCATAAAAGGTCACTATTGAGAAAGAAGGTTTCCTGAATGTTACCGATTGAATTTTGTGTAATGCATTTTATTCCATGGTATCTGTGTTATGAGAGGTGCATATTATCAAAAATAATGTTATGTTATCAAGAATTGTATTCAGAAAAGTGCATTTTGAACTATTTCTAGCAAAAAATTGCAGGTTTTGGTTTTTGGAACCTAACCCCCTATTTCCCATAGGTTCAATGTATTAACATTCACGTTTTCGACTTTCACATCATTCCTTCAGAACCACGAAAGTGAAGGACTGTAAATGTTCATTATTTTCAGTTATCTACAATACAATTCAGTCAGTCAGTCATTATCAAATCCGCTATATGTCCTAACACAGGGTCACGGGGGTCTGCTGGAGCCAATCCCAACCAACACAGGGTGCAAGGCAGGAAACAAACCCAGGGCAGGGTGCCAGCCCATCGCAGACAATACAATTCAAAATATCTTAAATAAATTTCCCCATATCTCAAAATAGCTTGCTATCCATTTTCTGATAACGGAAATTCATTTCTATGTATCTCAAAATAACTGCCTGCTCATTTTGCGATATCTCACATGCATTTCAAGATATCTCAAAATAGACAGAAACTCCCATTGAAAGAATAGGAAATTCTACAGGAAGTGATTTCAAGATCTCTCAGTTTCTGATATCTTAAAATGCATGCAAAGTCCAATTGAGATATTTCAAAATATATTTGAAATATTTTGAAATGATGAGAAATCTGAAAGTGTATTTGGGATATGTTGATATGCATGGAAAATATCTCAAAATATATTACAGATATCTTAAAATATAAGCAAACATATTTTGAGAAATCTGGAAACAAGATTCAGATATCGCAAAAAGTTGGCTGCATTGTAAGATATCAGAAATTTATTAAATGTTAATTCGGCTTGGCATAGATGCTTCAATTATTGTATATAATTTTCTGGCATGATTAGCTGGGGTAACTATAGACTGTTTATTATGTTTGGAGTGGGCCAACATTGTATTTATTTCTATTAATTAATTATTTCAAAATACAACATTTCCAGCATTTTGTGTTGTTTTTTTTTTTTCTTTTTGAGTGAGTGAGAAAGTCCAGAAACTTAAAATCAGTCAGGTTTTATTTTGGAGAAAATCATGGTAGGAGGATGAGATGGTGTTTAGTCGCATCATATCAATAAATGATGACGGCCCGTTTGGAGAAGTATGGTAGCTGTTGGTAGAAGAAAGAAAAACTGGCGGAAAGAAGAAGTTTACTTGGTGGCAAAGAAATTGAAGGTTATGTGTGTGAGGGCAGAGGAGGCTGCAGAGATGGATGAAGGTGTTTAATGGAATCCCACTATGCCATTGGGCAGCCAGTGATTAAAGTTACCCCCAGGTTTTATTTCATGTATTTTTGATTGACTACTTTCTGAAGCTCAATTTTGGTTGATACAACAGTAAGATTTCTGAGCTGACTTGAAAAGATTATGTTTGGACATCTAAGGCCTGTTCATCGTTAGATAAGAACCATAAAAGAAATTGTGATGTAAAGGAATCATACTGTAGAGAGTCAAATAAATTGAAAATAATAAATAACATGATATGTGATGATGTGCATACTGCTTTGAATATTTTTACACTAGGAGTCAGAGAAGAAATGATTTTTGCTTCCATATGTTAGAAACCACAAGTTAGAGTAAGAGGGAAAATCTTTAGAGGTGTATGATCAAGATCGTTTTTACACGAAAAAGACACATAAATTAATTAATTGGAAAAATTATTAGAATATGGAAACTATGAGGGACGTTCTTAAAGTTTCCGCACTTTTATATTTTCATTGGAAACGGTGAAGGCAGAAGGAGTAGTAATTGTGCATTAAAAAGTTGGTACAACGCATTGCAAATGAAGGTGACTATATAGAAAAGTGATGGTATTTGTTTTTGAAATTCTTAATAAAGAGTTTAAAAAAATGTGGAAACTTTTTGACAGTGCCAAGTAAATAAAGAAGAAACGATTCAAAGAGATCAGATCAATTTATAGAAAATGACTGAACAAATATCTTAAACTTGAAATGTTCATGCGACACAGTGGCGCAGTGGGTAGCGTTGCTACCTCGCAGTTAGGAGACATGGGTTCGCTTCTCGGGTCCTCAATGCGTGGAGTTTGCATGTTCTCCCCGTGTCTACATGGGTTTCCTCCGGGTGCTCCGGTTTCTACCTGCAGTCCAAAGACATGCAGGTTAGGAGGATTGGAGATCCTAAATTGTGCTTGGTGTGTGCACACTGTGGTGGGCTGGCGCCCTGCCTGTGGTCTTCATTTCCTGCCTTGCACCCTGTGTTGGCTGGGACTGGCTCCAGCAGACCCCCATGACCCTGTACTTAGGATATATTGTGGGTTGGCTAAAGGATGGTTGAAATGTTTACTTTTTGCTAAGCGGGGTAGACATACTTTTATATGTTTTTTTTTTAATATCTGAAAATTTGAATACTTAAGTTATTAAGCTAATCAAAAAATAACTTTATAAAAACATGAATGGATTAATTTTATTAATGTCACTTTTATGTCGAACAATGAAAAAGTGGAAGAACTGAGGCATCTCAAAAGACAATAAGACTGGCTATCCTATCCTCTACACCAAAATGTTGCCCCCCTTCACTGCAATATTACTAATCCTTTGTTTCTTGCTCTCTTAGTTCTTGGAGGCTCCTGGTTTGATCATATCAAAGGTTGGTATGATCACAAGGACCAAGTGAATGTCCTCTTTTTATCATACGAAGAAATGAGCAAGGTAATTCATTTGATGTTCATTTCTTAAAAGTAACAAATGCTTTGATTGAAAGGGAACAATCTATGTAAATCAATCATCTCACTTGGCTACCCGCTAATTGCTGATGTGAGGAGAAGGAAATCTCAGAATTTGTTGTTTGATGGGAAGAGGAAATATCTGCTATGATGAAGTTCCTGTAAGGATACTGGAAAAGTACATTTAAAGGAAAGCTTAACGGTATGTTTTATGTCTGCCCTGGTTTACATTGTGACAGTCAATCACTCTATTCTCCATTAAAACTTGTGACAAAGTGGGGTGTTATGGTGCAGACCTCATACCCAGTGTGTCAGTACAGTCCTGTAAAAGGTTCAGAAGAGTAATTTATTGCCCAAAACTAATTACACAAGGGAGGGTTAAAAAGAAAGGATCAGAACATGTCAACCTTCTGTTTTGTAGTGGTAGGGGATGAGATTACCTATTATCTTTTTTATACTCCTTATTGTGTAGACTTGAACAAAATGCCCAAAGACATCAAAGATAATAAGTGAAAGATAGCAAAAACAACAATAAAGCATAACGTTCACATAACTTAGAGCCAATATGTAACACAAATCGTCAAGCAGGTGATTTGCAGGCAGAAAGTATATTTAAGATATTCCTTGTAATTTGGATTAGCAGTAATTCATATTCTATTTCCTTGTGAAATTACTTTAGCCATACTCAGGACTTTTCACTTCACTTTGGAACCGTAACTTTGTGTTGGTTTTGTCGATTGGTTTCTTTTATATCGAGGTACCGTAAAATTGATATGAAAATGTAGTCAAGACATTGATAATGTTGCAAGAGAGTATTACTGCTTGAAATGATTAATTTCTATTTTACTATTAAACATTCCATCAAAGCCTCTTTTTCATCAGCAATTCCTGCAGTGCCCTAATGGTAAACTCCCTTAGCTTCTCCTAAATTTGTAACGTTTAAATCTTCTTCTTCTTTCGTCTGCTCCCATTAGGGGATGCCACAGAGGACCATCTTCTTCCATATCTTTCTGTCCTCTGCATCTTGTTCTGTTACACCCATCACCTGCATGTCCTCTCTTACCACATCCATAAACCTTTGCTTAGGCCTTCCTCTTCTCCTCTTCCCTGGCAGCTCTATCCTTCACCTCCTTCTACCAATATACCCAGCATCTCTCCTCTGCACATGTCCAAATCAACGCAATCTCACCTCTCTGACTTTGTCTTCCAACCCTCCAACTTGAGCTGACCCTCTAATGTCCTCATTTCTGATCCTGTCCATCCTCATCACACCCAATGCAAATCTTAGCATCTTTAACTCTGCCACCTCCAGCTCTGTCTCCTGCTTTCTGTTCAGTGCCACCGTCTCCAGCCCATATAACATAGCTGGTCTCACTACCATCCTGTAGACCTTCCCTTTCACTCTTGCTGATATCCGTCTGTCACAAATCGCTCCTGACACTCTTCTCCACCCATTCCACCCTGCCTGCACTCACCTTTTCACCTCTCTTCCACAATCCATTTCCTCTGTACTGTTGATCCCAAGTATTTAAACTCATCCACCTTTGCCAACTCTACTCCCCCCATCCTCACCATTCCACTGACCTCCCTCTCATTTACACGCATGTATTCTGTCTTGTTCCTACTGTCCTTCATTCCTCTGCTCTATAGAGCAGATCTCCACCTCTCTACTGTCTCCTCAACCTGCTCCCTACTATCGTGACAGATCACAATGTAATCAGCATACATCATAGTCCAGAAGGACTCTTGTCTAATCTCATCTGTCAACCTGTCCATCACCATTGCAAATAAGAAAGGGCTCAGAGCCGATCCCTGATGTAATCCCACCTCCAACTTGAATGCATCCGTCACTCCTACCGCAGACCTCAAGACTGTCACACAACTCTTACGTACTTCTCTGCCACTCCCGACTTCCTCATACAATACCACAGCTCCTCTCGAGGCACTCCGTTATTTGCTTTCTCCAGGTCCACAAAGACGTAATACAACTCCTTCTGGCCTTCTCTAAATGTCTCCATCAACATCCTCAGAGCAAACATTCTATCTGTGGTGCTATTTCTTGCCATGAAATCATACTGCTGCTCACTAATCATCACCTCACTTCTAAACTGATCTTCCACTAGTCTTTCCCATAACCATGCTGTGGCTCATCAATTTTATTCCCCTGTAGTGACTGCAGTCCTGCACATCCCCTTATTCTTAAATATCGGCACCAGTACAATTCTTCTCCACTCCTCAGGCATCCTCTCACTTTCCAAGATTCCATTAAACAATCTGGTTAAAAACTCCACTGCCATCTCTCTTAAACACTTCCATGCTTCCATAGGTACAGTATGTCATCTGGACCAATGGCCTTTCAATTTTTCATCATCTTCATAGCTGTCCTTGCTTCCTCCTTGCTAATCCGTTGCACTTCCTGATTCACTATCTCCAAATCATCCAACCTCTTCTCACTCTTGTTCTCTTCATTCATCACCCTTTCAAAGTACTCTTTCCATCTGCTCAACACACTCTCCTCACTTGTGAGTACGTTTCCATCTTTATCCTTTATCACCCTAACCTAGTCACGTTTAAATGCTATTTGGTTATTAGAGAAACCAATTGCATTAGCACAGTTAATTTATGTTATTTTGTTAAATGAAGCCAGAAGACGATTGTTCCTTGGGTCGCAAGGTGCTAACATTCCCAAAGTTAAAAATGCTAAAGCGAAACAACTCTCTCAAGAAACATCTCCATCTATTGTGGCCAGATTCCAGTATTACAGTGAAAAGACGACTCTGATACTGTGGGCCATAGATGCTCTGTTTCAGAATTTCAAAACAAGTAGCAAAAAAGACAGAAAAAGAAAAGATTCAAATGGCCTAAAGTTTGGAATCACCCAGAGATCTCTGTTCAATATCTACTGGCTGTCTGCATGCACAGATAATAAAAGTGAAAAAAAGAGATTATTTTTTATATAGGAAATGCATACGTGGCATGGGTGTGTGTGTTTTTTGGTAATTTTAAACTGTGCTTCATGCATTAAAATCACAGATTGGCTTCAACACTTTACAGCCTGATAACATTTTGTTTTGTGGCATGTCTTCCCACCTTTAGGATCTCCACAGTGCAGTTCTAAAAATAAGTAAATTCGTTGGCAAGCAGCTGGAAGATGCCACCATTGACAAAATTGTAGAAAGGTCCACTTTTAAAAACATGAGGAATGATCCAAAAGCAAATTATGAGTTCTTGCCTGATTCTTTTTTCGACAAGAGACAAGGACGTTTTCTGCGGAAAGGTAACTGATGCTCAGCTTCACTGTATTTTAATGTGGTTGAAAGTTCTCTTCAAGTGTATTAATTTAATATATTATAGTTCTGATTTGTACTTCTCTCCATCACTCATTTTCTTTTCTACCAGGAACACTCAAAAAGTTTCTGCACTTCTTTTTAGCTTTATTTCTTAAGAATTTCAAACATAGTCACCTTCGTTTGCGATGCAATTTTTCCAGCGTGAAACCAACTTTCTAATGCCATCAGCAAAATATATTTTTGCCTTCACCGTTTCCATCGAATATATAAAAGTGTGGAAACTTTTTGAACGTCTCATGTATGTACGTGTATATATATATACTCAGCAAAAAAAGAAACGTCCCTTTTTCAGGACTGTGTATTTCAACAATAATGTTTTAAAAATCCAAATAACTTTACAGATCTTCATTGTAAATTGTTCAAACAATGTTTTCCATGCATGTTCAATTAACTATAATCAATTAATTAACATGCACCTGTGGAATGGTCGTTAAGACCTTAACAGCTTACAGAAAGTAGGCATTTAAGGTCACAGTTCTAAAAACGCAGGACACTAAAGAGACTTGTCTACCGACTGTGAAAAACACCCAAAGAAAGATGCCCAGGGTCCCTGCTCATCTGCGTGAACGTGCATTAGGCATGCTGCAGGGAGGCATGAGGACTGCTGATGTGGCTAGGGCAATAAATTGCCATGTCCGCACTGTGAGACGCCTAAGACAGCGCTACAGGGAGACAGGAAGGACAGCTGATCATCCTCGCAGTGGAAGACCACGCGTAACAACACCTGCACAGGATCGGTACATCCGAATATCACACCTGCGTGACAGGTACAGGATGGCCACAACAACTGCCCGAGTCACACCAGGAACACACAATCCCTCCATCAGTGCTCAGACTCTCCGCAATAGGCTGAGAGAGGCTGGACTGAGGGCTTGCAGGCCTGTTGTAAGGCAGGTCCTTACCAGACAACACCAGCAACAACGCCACCTATGGGCACAAACCCACCTTCGCTGGACCAGACAGGAGTGGCAAAAAGTGCGTGAGTTTCTGCATGACAGCAATGTCAGTGTTCTGCCATGGCCAGCGAAGAGCCCAGATCTCAATCCCATTGAGCACGTCTGGGACCTGTTGGATCGCAGGGTGAGGGCTAGGGCCATTCCCCCCAGAAATGACCAGGAACTTGCAGGTGCCTTGGTGGAAGAGTGGGGTAACATCTCACAGCAAGAACTGACAAATCTGGTCCAGTCCATGAGGAGGAGATGCACTGCAGTACTTCAAGCAGCTGGTGGCCACACCAGATACTGACTGGTACTTTTGATTTTGAGCCTCCCTTCATTCAGGGACACATTGTGAAACATTTTTAGTTTATGTCTTATGGTGTTGACTCTTTTAGTGTTCATACAAATATTTACACATTAAGTCTACTGAAAGCAAAAACAGTTGAAAGTCAGGAGACGTTTCTTTTTTTGCTGAGTATATATATCAGGTGTCGCATTTTTGAACGGGCGTATAAGTTGGGGTCTGATTTTATGATTCATTTTTCAGGTTTCAAGACCTGACTTATACGCGAGTATATACAGTAAATATAAACACAAAATGCACATGCCAGTGGTGCAGGTTAGGGCCCTGATTGGCCACAGGCCCAGCCAATCAGTCCATTGTATAATTTTTAGTTAAAGTTTGTAATTGCTTGGGTGTTTGTTATTTTATCTTTCCTTTGGTTTCAAAATGGCATGTCAACTCTGATTGGTTTACTGAATTTTCAATAAATAAATAATAAATGGGGCGGTGTTACCGTGTAGGTGTAACCTGATTGGTAGTAGTCATTAGACAGTTCACAGAGCCTTAAGTTGCTTAATGGAGCATTTTCACCGAACACCAGGAGATAGTTTCTTATTTTGAGGGATTATTTCGGATATGGCAAAACAAAAAGAAATATCAAGGTTATTCAAAAAGCTTCGCATAGATGAAGAGGAACGCCTGGGCACAAATGAGCCACACAATATGCGATAGTGTGAGGCTGAGAAAATGAGCAAATATTTCAATCACATCTTTATCTGAGCCGACTCTGACTTTCGCAGCCCCAAAAGACAAGTATGCTGTGACAGAACCAGCAAAAGATTTGTCAGCCATTGACGAATCAGCCACTCAACATAACTTGCAATCATTTCTGACAACTACGATAATGAGAAAAGGCTCGATGTCTCTCTGCAAAATGGTATCAACAATTCAAATGGAACAAATACAGCACAGTGAAAGATGCACTGTTCCTCAAAGGAACGATGTTTGATTGTCCTGATAATTTTTGCTCAACTTTTTAATAATTCAGTTATGTGAATGCACCGCGGTATGAATAGATGTTTTTTTTTGGAAATGTGCCCTTATATATCCTACTAAAAACTAGAACATCCATTTTTCCACAGGCCAACCCTAAAATCTGATCCTGGCTATACCTCTGGCACA
>JANRMT010049829.1:17646007-17657781 GCA_026402145.1 Polypterus bichir lapradei
GAAGAAGAGTTACAGCTAAGCACAAAAGCAAATCTAGAGCTAGCTGTAGCTTGCAGAGTTGTGTGAAGTTCTTGGTTTAGCTTCACAAGGTTAGAATCTAATCTTCTGAATATATTTCAGTTTACCATCTGTAAATGTCAACTCCTAAAGAATTATGGTACAAGCAGAAATTCAGCAGTTAAAGGACTACAAAACCAGAGTTTATAGGAAGCATTTTTTTTTTACTTTAATATCACTTTTGCTTTCCTAAATTTTATCTGCTTGAAAATGAAACTGTCAATAAATATTATGTTTTAGTATGAATAATATCTTAGGTAAATCCATTTTAAAATTAACGTCTGGGAGGACAGAACACTGCATTTGTTTACAATGGTGTTTCCAATAAGATATTTATATGCAGTAAATTCATTTGCATAATTGTTTATCAAGGTAAATATTTTGACCTGTTTTGGATAAAGCTGCTTATCATTTGTTAATATTCTCTATGTAATATTAAAGTATTTTAGAACAATTGTAATCCGAGCTAATCAGCTATGCTAGAAGCAGAAAACTGAAACTGCGAAAGGTTAGTTAAGATTTAATTTTAGATTTAAGATTAAAATTTGTAAACAGATCAGGGTTGAGGAATTTAGAATATCAGTCAGAGCTTCCCTTCTGCCTGGCAAAAAACAATAAAGTAGGTTCCTTAAACACATATTATCATGAGATTTAAGTTGGCATCATGCATTTATATTTCAATATGCATACATTCGTTATCTTGGTATCCGTTGATCCTCCACAGTAAGCATGTGTAAAACGCGGTCACCAAAAAAAATATCAGAGTGACGGCGCTCCTGATTTACCACTGCGTGCGTATGCGCGCGCGGCTCGAGTTGTCTGTACGCATGTGCCCTCAAATCAGGCAGAGTGACAGAGGAGACCTCCACCCAACCGGATATAAATGCTACTCAACACCAACAACGAAAAAAAGGATCAACTAAATTACTGGCGCTACTCTATTTTTTTTTTTTTTTTTTTTTTAGTGACACAGTTGAGAAAGCGGGGGAGTGTCCAACGCGCAGTGTCGCAACACGAAACGTTTTGCGCATACGCCGGAGGATCTGGACCTAAACTAAAAGGAGAAAGGACACGACACGACGCTCAGTTTCTACATTAATGTATACGAAGTTCTTTAGAAAAAATGAACCAACCGAGATACGTAAGAGCAAGTGTACCAGGATTTGCGATCATTTTGAGAAATAATGTATCGTCAGAAGAGGCAAAGAAAAGAACTGGTATGAGGAGGAAAATCCGACGCAAAAAAGAAAGGAAGCCATATCTGTGAACAAATGATCGACTGATGAAATTCAACAATTCATAGCAGATTAAAAGCATGTTGCAATATAATAAATAACTCAGAATGATGATAGTGTTGGAGCGAGGGCACCATATGATAATACCCAAATGGGTGGCATTTTTTTGTACTCCAACTCTGTAGATCGTGGGAGCGTCCCTCGTTAATCCGAAGGCGGAGCTTGTTGAATCATATGATGAATTTGAAAGAATGAAGACAAACACTCGTGGGATTTAAAGCACAAGGAGAATGGTAGTAGGAGTCGAAAGCCGCGCAGATGATAGTAAGTAAGAAAAAAGAAAAAAAAAAAAAAAGTATTTTGAAGGTAGCATAATGTTTTGAACTGGTGTTATACAACTTGAAATGCTATTTTAAATAAAGATAATTCATATCACGAGTTTTGTAGATAGGCTCTCGTTTACTGAAGAGACAAGAATGCATGGAATTTTGAAATAATCTCGACGTTTTATACCTCCCGGAGTCTGAAAATACTATTTTTTTTTTTAAATTATGTCTGTCTCTCTGTGTGTGTAGGAGATAACTTGAGTAGGTTTTCACTTAGGTCAAAGAAATTTTGCATACAAGTATTAGGTACAAAACGTAGATTTCTATCAACTTTAAGGACACATCCATCAACCGGAAGTGGTACTTTACCTGAACACATACATGCTCGTTCATGCAACTCGGCAGCATCGCGCTGCGTTGAACTGTCTCCTGCCTATGGATGTTGGCTCCAATAAGGCCAGCTTTACTCTGCGTTGAGTGAGATCTCGCTCACATCCCTTTTTTTTAATACCAAATTAAACACGATACAATGCAAAACTCTCGTAGATTATACAAATTCAATTTACAAAAAAGTATAAACAACATTCGCAGTACGGGGGAGGGCTAGATAAATTTCACAGTATACAAAATAGTGCAAGATATCAAATGTTATTTTTCCCGGTATACTTTGCAACCTATCACGTGACTATTTTTAGCCAGTGAAACAAGGGTCCTACATACGTCATTTTTTTGTTTTACCCGGAAGTAATGGACTGCTCTCCTCGTAAGCGCTGTTTTTGAAACTTTCTGTATGTGTTCAAATCCTACATCGCCTCGTGCTTTGCTTCATTTTATGTGTTTACTGCCTGTCCTAACTTGTGTCCTTCGCAAACTGTGCATCTTCTCTGATCGTACCTGTTTGGAGTTGTTCTTCTGTATTCTTCAACATCGTCTATTAGCTTCATGGTATCTGCATTATGTCTACCCATTAATGATTTAGTTAATTGTGACCAGGTGCCACGTTTTTCGCCAGGAATGTGCTCATGTTTAGGTCACAAATATTTGAACGGCTGAATTTATAAACAATCCTTCAATTGCCCCGGGGTACGCGAAGCGGGCTTAGCGAGTAAGCTTCACATAAAAATCCGCGCCGCATTCGATTCTACATAGACGATTAAGATAAATCGCACTTGGTAACCAAGGCAATTAAATGTCGTGTTTTGTCTGTACCAGCGTGAAAATGAAGCTTATCGTGGAGTTTTGGGTTGAGGATTTATGAAATCCCAGTTCGTTAAGAAACAAACCATCGGAGAAATGTTCCGGACATTTCTGCCATATCCTATTGTCGTTTAAATTGTTCGTTACAAAATGAGAAAAGCATTCTATCCTAAACTATCGACTGAATTGAACAACATTTAAATGATGTCGTTCATCAACACTCCTTTTTTTGTCAGTGTCTTGACTTTTAATATATCTTCTGTTACTGCATTCCTAGTTACACCATCGTTTAATTTGACAGGAAGCCTATTACAAACTGGCATCATGTTCTTTCTTTTTTTGTTTTTAAACAGCGTTGTCATGAAGATGTTTTAAGTTACGAACTGAACCTGACCTTGAAAACCATTATCTGACCTATTTGAGGGCTGGGTGTCTTTACTGACAACTCACAAGAGGAACGGTGACCTGATGCTATCCTGACCTTTACAAGATACAATGCCCAGCAAGTTTATCAAAAGGTATTAATGCTTCAGTTTGTAAATATTGAATTGTTGCAACTGCCTACTTATTTAAAGTGAGAAGCATAAATACTGGGGTGGTGAGGTAATATGACTTAGTTTTGTTATACATAAAATATGTATTCTAGCTGAAAAGATCATTGTGTGACTAAAGTACAGAATGTCTGATTTCTATTTCAGGGCAGTGTTCTACATATAGCATAAACAATATTAGAAAACTTACATTTGTTTGTGTTTAGTCCCCCAATTGTAGCTGAATAGAAGTATTTGGACACAATAATCAAGCAAAATAAAGTTGGTTAAAGTTAGTGTTTGGTCACATTCCCCTTCAACATAATACCTTCCCCAAGTCAGTAACCTATTGGTATCATCAGACTCTTGATGACTTCATTTGGCATGCTCTGCCAAGCCTTTCAGTTGGTGCTTGATTAATGGCTTTGTTTGACTTTAGCTTCCTCTTCAATAGGTGAAATGCCTTCTCAACTGGGGTTAAATCTGGGTACTGACTTGGCCAGTCTGTGACCTTTCATAGGCTGTACTTTAGTATGATATTCATCTTTCCCCCTAGAGCATATTTTATTAATATATAACAAAATAATTCATATTACCTTATTGTCTCAGTATGTTTTGCTTTTCACTGTGTAACTTTGGCATCCTCTTCCATCTACCCTCTAACCCCATAAGGTTACGGTGATGAAAAATTGGAACAGTGTACATACCTGTATTTCTGCTTTGCACTGAAACTTGATAACAACAACAACATTTATTTATATAGCACATATTCATACAAACAGTAGCTCAAAGTGCTTTACATAATAAAGAATTGAAAAATAAAAGACACGATAAGAAAACAAAAATAAATCAGCATTAATTAACATCGAATAAGAGTAAGGTCCAGTGGCCAGGGGGGACAGAAAACAGAAAAAAAAAAAAAAAAAACTCCAGACGGCTGGAGAAAAAAAAAAATAAAATCTGTAGGGATTCCAGACCATGAGACCGCCCAGTCCCCTCTGGGCATTCTACCTAACATAAATGAAACAGTCCTCTTTGGATTTAGGGTTCTCACGGAAAAGCTTGATGATGATGGTCACGTAGAATTCTGCCTTTTAGTCCATCCATCATTGTTGGAGCATCATGAAGCTTTGAGTAGGTGGAGGTGGCGCAGGCCACCGCCACAAAGAAACCGGAAAAAGAAACAGAAAAGAGAGTAGGGGTCAGTACGGATTTTAGAGCTACCCTGAATAGTTATTATGAGGAAATTGAACATAGAGTATCAGGATTAAGTTAAATTAAGTTAAATTGAAGTTATGAGAAGGCCATGTTAAAGTAATGTGTTTTCAGCAGTGTTTTAAAGTGCTCTACTGTATTAGCCTGGCGAATTCCTATTGGCAGGCTATTCCAGATTTTAGGTGCATAGCAGCAGAAGGCCACCTCACCACTTCTTTTAAGTTTCGTTCTTGGAATTCTAAGGAGACACTCATTTGAGGATCTGAGGTTATGATTTGGAATATAAGGTGTCAGACACTCCGATATATAAGACGGAGCAGATTATTTAAGGCTTTATAAACCATTAACAGAATTTTAAAGTCAATCCTGAATGACACAGGTAACCAGTGTAGTGACATCAGAACTGGAGAAATGTGTTCGGATTTTCTTTTCCTAGTTAGGATTCTAGCAGCTGCATTCTGCACTCGTTGCAAACGATTTATGTCTTTCTTGGGTAGTCCTGAGAGGAGTGCGTTACAGTAATCTATGATGTCATAATTGTGACAGTAACCAGAGATGAATGACTGATAAAATGTGTAACAGTGGAAGAGAGTGAGACCCAACTATGGGTAGCCCTCCGGTTACTAACACATTTTGTTTTTGCTGATTTTTTGTAACCCAACTCCGTATGCCAATTCGTCCTTGCACTGAAAATGTCCATTAATGGCAATTAAAGTAAAATGCATGACACTTCAGTTTTACTGCATTTTAATTAACAAAACATTCATAATTTAAACTGAACCATGGGCATGTACATTTTGACCTTATGTTTGAATATTCTGCAGTTTCTGATAATGGCACTGTATACAACATTGAGTTAGAAGGTGCATAATGGTGGCACAAAAAGCCAATGCACACTGACCATTTATCCCTTGGCAGAGTATCGCTTACCCCTCCCAGCAGTTGTACTCCCAGAGATGTCATGGCTAGGACGAGTACTCGGTTGGCTGGGAATTAACAAATCATGGCTTCTGCTGCTTAGATAAATAGCTAACTGATGTACAAACTGCTTAACTGTGGCAGAGCTTACTGAATGGCTTTGCATGCTGCCAGTTATGTTCAGTGACGTGTGCATGAAAACAGAAACCTATTGAAAAAAGCAACAGATTCAGCAGTGTGCAATAATATTTCTCACAGTTAGTGGCAATCTCAATATATTCATCCGCCTCAAAACTTGCTTGCTTCATTTGCCAGTAAAAAAAAATGAAAGCTGTTAGATAAAAATTAATTGAAATTTAGTTGAAAAGAAAAATTTGGGGTTTTATTAGGTACTTTATATTTGCTAAATTGCCATAAACTGAGAGTAGTCTGTATATTTAAACTTTTTATATTGTAATTTACATGATGGCTACTGCTGTTTAATTATATGTTCTTTGTTGCAAGATACTGAAAGTGGACATGGAGTATCTTATTTGCAATAGCACATTATTTGGAAATGAGTACTGTCATCTTGGTTTTCTTTTGGTGTTTTAATACTCTTACTGTGATTTGTATTCTTTTTATTGTTTGTCACTATGTTTAACTCACACTTAAAAATGTGAATAACTAGTGTACCTTTGGTAACAACCAAGACATTTTACCTCCAAATGTACAAAACTCTTGTGGAGTAGCAGGTTGATTTATTTTTTAATTTTTTTACATTTTTCATTGATTTTATTGAAATCGCACAACATTCCATACAAATAGATCAATTTTACAAGAATAGGATTGAAAACAAATCAACCCCCACTCCTGAGAAAGAGAGCATAGGCAGCAGAATAAAACTTAAACCTAGTAAAAAATAAGCAAATAGATAAATTAATAAGTAAATATAGATAAATGGAGAAGTAAAAGAAAAAAAAAAAGAGAATAGGGAGAGCATCTGCTTCCTCCATGCTTTAAAAGCTTATTCTAAAATGTTATTGATTAGATCCTGCCAGGTTTGGACAAATTTCTGCACAGATCCTCTGAGAATTTTATTTTTTCCAATTTCAAATAATATATAACATCAGTTACCCACTGACTTAAAAGGGGAGAGTTAGGATTCTTCCAGTTGAGCAAAATAAGTCTACATGCCAGTAGTGTAGTAAACGCAATCACAGTTTGTTTGTCCTTCTCCACTTTAAGCCCATCTGGAAGAACACTAAACACAGCTGTTAGTGGGTTATGAGGGATTGTGACACCAAGGTGTTGTCTGAAAGACATTTAAAAATTTTGGTCCAAAATGATGTTAATTTGGTGCAGGCCCAAAACATGTGACCCAATGAAGCTGGAGTTTGATTGCAGCATTCGCAGGTTGGATCATGCTCTGGAAATATTTTGGACAATTTTAAGCGAGACAGATGTGCTCGATATATAATTTTGAGTTGAATAATTGTATGCTTTGCTCATATGGAGCCTGAGTGAATTCTCTGCATTGCTACCTTCCACTCCTTTTCTGATATGTTGAGGGAGAGATCCTTTTCCCACTGTCCTCTTGGATCTTTGAAAGGGAGGGACTGTAAAATAATTTTATATATTGCAGAAATGCTGTCTGAGTCCTTGAAACTGAGCAATATTTTTTCCAGCGTAGAGGAAGGTGGGAAATAAGGAAAATTGGGCAGGTTCTGTTTAACAAAGTTTCTAATTTGAAGATAGTGAAAGAAATGTGTTGCTGGAAAGTTACATTTAGAATACAATTGTTCGTAGGATGCAACGACGTTGTCCATGTACAGATCTCTAAGTGATTTAATCCCAAATATTTTCCAGACATTAAAAACTGCATATGTTTGTGAGGTTTAAAAAAGGAGGTTCTTGTGCAGAGATGCCACGGATAAAAGATTCTCTATCTTTAAATGCTTCCTACATTGGTTCCATATTCTGAGTGAGTGAAGCACTGTTGGGTTATTAGTATATTGGCGATAACTTGTACTTATTGGGGCACAAAGCAGGGAATATAAAGAAGTACTGCAGGATTTTATTTCTATTGCAGACCAAGCCTGCATATGTTCATCTATTTGTGTCAATGTCCATGTTTTTAATATGTTGTATATTTGCTGCCCAGTAATAAAATTGAAAGTTAGTTAGAGCCATGCCACCTTCTGCCTTTGGCCTTTGTAGGGTCGCTCTTTTGGATACATGGATGTTTTGAATTTCAAATAAATGTGGTTATGGTTGAATCTCATTTCTTAAAGAACAATTTATTGATGTACTGTATATTGGAATATTTTGAAATAAAAAGAAAAGCTTAGGGAAGATATTCATCTTAACAAATCTTCCAGCTAAAGTGAGATGAAGGGTTGACCATCTATGCAAGTCTTGATTGATTTTTTTCCATACAGACAGCGAAATTTTGTTCATTAACAGCTTTATGTTTACTTGTGATGTTTACCCCTAGATATTTGAACTGATCTGCAATGATTAAAGGGAAGGTGTCCAATCTAATATTTGTGTGCTTGAGAATTCACTGGAAAGAGGACACTTTTAGTCAAAGTAGCAGGTTGATTTAAAGCTTTCAGTGTTCTTATTCCAGTTTTCATTATACCTACAAATAAGTTAGAAAATGTGCATTTTTTGCAATATTCAGATGCATTTGGGCACTTGAACTTTTTTGAAAGTTCGAATATTTTATTTTTTTTAGTTGCTTAGTCAAAGACAGACTTTACATTTTTGCTTATGAAATATTTTTGTAACAATGCGTTCGTTATATTCAGTGTATGCAAGTATTAGTAAAATACATAAATATTTTAATAGTATTTCCACTATCACATTATTAAAAGGAGCCCAAATAAATTTGAGGTAACTGAAATAGTACATTAATCAATATAGTTTTTACATGAGTTGGATTCTTGGTGTCTATGAATAAACAGTTTTTAGTTGTTGGTTGTGGTTTATGGGTAATTGTTGTTTAAATGTCTGAAAACTTTTTTTTTTTAATTAAAAGTATCTGATGGAGAGTTAAAATCTATTTTGAAATGCCTAGTTAAAATTGTTGGTGTGCTTAAACAGCTATGCTTGTACATCTGCTTTCATTCATTTCTAGATAAGTGACTTTTTCCTTTCCAAAACAAATTAACCTCTCTATTTTAATTTGAAATGTTAAACTAAACTGTATTTGATGTTATAACAGATGATGCAATAATTCTGAATGTGTGTTTTTTTTTTTTTTTTTTTTTTTTAATTCTAAAGTGTGATTTTGTGAGATATGGCTAGATCCAAGATTGGACAGGGAGCCCAGCTGTTGCAAGGCCCACTTAAATATACACCAACTTTCACACTCGCAAAGGGACCATTTTGAAATGATTGGCTTATTTTGAACTTAATAAAACAGATGTAAATGCAAAAGAATATACATATGCGCAAATTCCTCAACATTACACATGGCAGAAACAAAAAAAGAGTGTGGCATCCAAGAAAAATTGCAAAAGTGTTGCTCAATTAAATATTGTATAGGCAAAAGATACCAAACGGTTTCATTTAAAATTGTTAGTGAATCGAAAGGAGCAATGTCGTGTATAGATGAAGCTACGTTACAGTACCTTTCAAGAAGCGGCACGAGCAGCTGGGGTTATGTAAGTCGGACGACTATATGTTTGAAATGATGTCTGATGCCACTTCTGTAATGATGCCTGACAAATTAATACACTTCTTCGTTTACTTAATTATGACGGGTGAAATGGATGCTTTACAATTATGGGAAGCGTTCAAAGGACCTTTAGCCAAAAAGTCGAGTGAACAAACTGCTCTTTCAATCATCAAAGAAATGTTGACGAGTGAAGCGAGCAGAGCCCCCTTGTGTGTGTGTGTGTATATGTATACACACACACACACTCAGTACTGTGTAAAAGTTTTAGGCAGGTATGAAAAAATGCTGTAAACAAAGTACGCTTTCAAAAATGTAAGTGTTAATCATTTATTTTCATCAATCAACAAAATGCAGTGAACGAACAAAAGAGAAATCTAAATCAAATCAATATTTGGTGTGACCACCCTTTGCCTTCAAAACCGCATCAGTTCTTCTAGGTACACTTGCACACAGTTTTTGAAGGAACTCGGCTGGTAGGTTGTTCCAAACATCTTGGAGAACTAACCACAGATCTTCTGTAGATGTAGGCTTCCTCACATCCTTCTGTGTCTTCATGTAATCCCAGACACACTCGATGATGTTGAGATCAGGGCTCTGTGGGGGCCATACCATCACTTCCAGGACTACTTGTTCTTTACGTTGAAGATTGGTCTTAATGACTTTGGCTGTATGTTTGGGGTCGTTGTCCTGCTGCAGAATACATTTGCGGCCAATCATACGCCTCCCTGATGGTATTGCAAGATGGATAAGTATCTGCCTGTATTTCTCAGCATTGAGAACACCATTAATCCTGACCATACCTCCAACTCTATTTGCAGAAATGCAGCCCTAAATGTTCAAGGAACCTCCACCATGCTTCACTGTTGCCTGCAGACACTCATTATTGTACCGCTCTCCAGCCCTTCGAACAAACTGCCTTCTGCTACAGCCAAATATTTCAAATTTTGACTTGGCAGTCCAGAGCACCTGCTGCCATTTTTCTGCACCCCAGTTCCTATGTTTTCGTGCATACTTGAGTCGCTTGGCCTTGTTTCCACGTCGGAGGTATGGCTTTTTGGCTGCAACTCTTCCATGAAGACAACTTCTGGCCAGACTTCTCCGGACAGTAGATGGGTGTACCTGGGTCCCACTGGTTTCTGCCAGTTCTGAGCTGATAGCACTGCTGGACATCTTCCGATTTCCAAGGGTAATAAACTTAATGTGTCTTTCATCTGCTGCACTAAGTTTCCTTGGCCGACCACTGCGTCTACGATCCTCAACGTTGCCCGTTTCTTTGTGCTTCTTCAAAAGAGCTTGAACAGCACTCTTGAAACCCCAGTCTGCTTTGAAATCTTTGTCTGGGAGAGACCTTGCTGATGCAGTATAACTATCTTGTGTCTTGTTGCTGTGCTTAGTCTTGCCATGACATGAAACTGTCTTCCACAACCTCACCTTGGTAGCAGAGTTTGGCTGTTCCTCACCCAGTTTTAAGCCTCCTACACAGCTGATTCTGTTTCAGTTAATGACTGTGTTTCAACCTACGTGTGACATTGATGATCATTAGCACCTGTTTGGTATAATTGGTTGATCATACACCTGACTATAATCCTACAAAATCCCTGATTTTGTGCAAGTGTACCTATAAGAATTGATGCTGGTTTGAAGGCAAAAGGTAGTAACACCAAATATTGATTTGATTTAGATTTTTCTTTTGTTCGCTCACTTTGCATTTTGTAAATTTATAAAAATAAACAATCATTATTTATATTTCTGAAAGCATTCTTTGTTTACAGCATTTTTTCATACCTGCCTAAAACGTTTGCACAGTACTGTGTGTGTGTATATCATCCTCTTTAATAAAACCCTTGTGTGCGTCCAGGTGTCCGTGTGTGTGTGTTTTCTGGTGAAGTGCGCATGCGCGGGGCCACACAGCACGTGTTCAGTCTCTTCCTGGAGAGAGAGAGAGAGAGAGAGAGAGATGCAGATGCAGATGCAGGCGCGCGCGTGTCACACACACACAGGCGCGCGGTGTCCGTGTGTGTCTTCTGGAGAAGTGCGCATGCGCGGGGCCACACAGCACGTGTTCAGTCTCTTCCTGTGCATTCCCTGCGCAGAGAGAGAGAGACAGACACACACACACACAGGCGCGCACGTGCATTGTTGCAATGTTACTTTTCTTGGTTTATTAAATTACAGATTTTTCAAATGTTCATTTTTTTTCCCCTGTGCTTAAAACTCATTAAAAAAAAAGAGTTTTTAGTGAGCGGGTCATAAGGCTATAGCGCAAATTCTTGCAGTGTTAGTTTTCTGTTCAAGGTTTTCTTAGTGTTATTAAATGTTTTTACATTTAGTTTACTATTACGCTGTGCTTTCTATGGTATAGTTAACTATATTTGTGCTTAAAAACTTAAAAAAATATATATTTACATACAGTTCATACGGTCTGGAACGGATTAATTGTATTTACATACAATCCTATGGGGGAAATTACTTCGGTTCACGACCAAATCGGGTTACAACCAGAGTTTTGGAACGAATTATGGTCGTGAGCCGAGGTTCCACTGTATTACTGTCAGACAAAATTACAGGCATTTTATGGAAATACAAACCAGTATTATTGAGAGAGAAAATTAAAGGCACACAATACAGTGAC
>JANRMT010049829.1:17677360-17687677 GCA_026402145.1 Polypterus bichir lapradei
GCATCATGCAGGCTTCCAGGCAGTCCTGTGAAAACATTCCAGAAAAGTCCCTTTCCATCCACAACACCTTGAAGGATGATGGAGTGCCAGCCTTTACGGTTAATAATAGTCACAGTGATATTCCTCTGGTGCTATGATGGGGATGTGTGATCCATCAATAGCACCAATACAGTGTGGGAGCCCCGACCTGTTCTCAATGTAGGCAGCCATTTCTTTAAACTTTTCCTGATCTGGATAACGAATTAGCTCTGGTACCAACAGGGTTTCTGCTGCTGCACAGAACTCCTGAACACACCGACACACAGTTGTTATGCTTACACCAAAAAGATGTCCAACACTTCTGTACTCGGCACTGGTTGCAAGCTTCCACAGTGCGATCGATGGCTATTCTTTTCTTTAAAGGTACACACACGCGGAAGTTTGTGTCCCGTCTCTCCATCGCTGGACGCAGTTTGTTGCATAAGTGGATGAATGTTTCTTCAGACATTCGAAAGTTCTCCAGCCATTGAGTGTTTGTAAAACCGGGAACAATCACATCCCACCACTCTGACGCACGGTTAAATGTCCAAACAGATGGTCTGTTGCGGCGACTTTTTTGCAAAATGTGGAAGATCTGTAATATACAGAATCAGCATTTTAATGTTACACTGGCAGTTAAGTTCATTTTATGCTTTGCAACGGTGATAAAAGTTAGCTAGTGATGTGCTTTTTTTTGATGCTTACCCTCGCGCGTCGTCGAGCTAAAGTGTTGTCGTTGTCTGCGTGTTGTTGTAAAAGTTCCAAAACTCTCTTGTTTTTTTTTTAGCTGTGTTTTCTTTGGCTGCCATCAGCCTCTTTTGAAACAAACTCCTTCGTCTTGCTGTTAAAAACATCCACATGCCGAGAATGAAGAACACCATTCCGTCGATACGCTCCATTGCTGTGTGTTTGTTTGTGGCGCGTTTACGATGATGTCACGGCGGTAGAGGCGGCGCAACTATAACGACACGTGAATAATCCCGCCCACTCTAAAGCGGTACTAAACTGCAGTCGAAACGCAAACCGGGCCGAACCAAGGTGAGCTGTACTGAACCGTGCTGTGCCGTACTATGCAGTGGAAAAGCGCAATCACATTGGTCAGTTTGGCTTTGGTGGCACAATAGAAATTGTGAGTTCGAGACACACAAGGCACAATTAAGTAATCGCCTTCAAAGACGGTGGGGGTATAAAACTGGGCAGGAGGTGAGAAAGGCACCTTGGGAATAATGACAGAGGCATTAACGGGACAGGCTTTACGGTAACGCGCGCAAGAGAAGGAGTGCCGGCGAAGAGAAGAAGTTCAGGCACATGTACAGTAGATACCAAGATAAGGCACTGAAGGTACACACAGGGCAAGAGACAGCAAATATTTTTAAATTATTGTATTATCCATCATCAACAGGTAGTGTGGCTAGTAAATGTATAAAACACGTTTGTTTGATCCAGATATATATATTTTTATATAGTTTTGTGATCGAGAAATTGATTGCAAAATTAAATTCATGTGTTTCGTTCACCCCAGGCACTTCTCTAAAGGCTGCTCTGCAAGCTGACATGCGGTGCCAACTTAGAGAGACATTTCACAGACACTGTACCCATTTCATACACCTTAACAGCATTCTAGAAATTTGCTAAATTTTACAATATGTCAATAGATGTATACTCAATATAATATGTGGAAAAATCAGGGAAATGAACAGTAATTCCAGGTAGTAAGATGAAGCTTCGATATGCGCAAGCACTGTCTTGATGTTATGAATGCTTACAATGCACTGAAGCGGCACAAATTGTCACTCAGATATTAATGGAAGTGTTCCTCACAGATTTTATAGGCAGTAGAGAAATTAGGCCTTCCGTTTGCATGTACTGCTTAAGGTTTATACTTAACTCTCATTGTTTTAGTAATATTCTTTCATAATGTTAAAAGCAAAAACGCTATTGTATGAAAATGCTGACCAAAGTGCCACCTGAGGCTATTGCCTGCTCACTTCACCCCTCGCGCCAGCTCTAATTCATGTACACTGTCAGTTGGTAAAAGCTGACATGATTGACAATAAGTAAATTAACTCAAAAACTTTTCCATGATAAACATCACCACAAAACAGTCACCATAACAAACACTGATAGAATTAGTTTGACAGTTTTGAGGGTATTTTTTAGCAAATAGTAAGGGCTGGGGCACCAGAGGTGAATCCCGCTCAATTTGGAAGATCCTGAAACAAAGCTTTTCAACCTGGCCACAATGTGCTGCGTTTTATGCAGACGTTGAGTCTTAAACCGAGGGGCTGCTACCGGTGATGATGATTATATGTGTCTCTGGTGTTATGATCAGGAGCCCCAAAGCATGTTAAGTTTCAAAAAAAAATCCAAAAATGCCCACTAGAGGGGGAAATCCCATCAAAAACCTTGGCTAGTATGAACACAAAAGGGCACCACTGAGCCCAAACCACAACCACAATATTATCCAACACAACTCCGGGTTCAAATAAAAGATTTTTATTTTTCTTCACCATTTTTCCACACAGGCACCAGCCAAAATACTTCACAATGAACAAGTTCTCTCTCCTTCTGCCTGCAGTTGAGTGTCACCCGCTGCCTACTGACTCTGACTCCCCAAGGTGAGCCTTCAGGTTTCTTTTTTTTACTGGACTCGTGATTACTTCCAGTGTCCTGTAATTGGTCACCCAGAGCACTCCTGGGTCAAACAAACTGGGGTATAGTCCACCCCCACCAGCACCCCCCCAAAGACCCCAACAGAGTTGTACTTTTGGACTCCCAAGTCCAATACCAGTTTGTGTTTAGCCTGGAGGAACACTGCCATCTGCCGTGTGGGGGAACGAACTACTCCCTTCACTCACGTTCACCCAGTTCACTTATCACCTCTCTCTCCATGCAGGGATGAAGAATGTAAGGCGTTTCGGCTGAGTCAAGTCTCAGCTCCCCACGTCCTCCCAATATGGCCTCCTGCCCAGGCAAGAACTCATTCTTCATTCTGGCTGGGATGCCTGTCCTTCCTCTCGGGCACTTTCACTAGTGACAGAGGGCCACACAGAATCTTTATAAATAAATAAATTAATTAAAAAAAGTGGAGCACAAAAAGGCAAAGAGGAGTTACCTGAAACACAAACTCAAACAATTAAGTTCCAATACAGAAGTCAAAAGATCCAATAGTCACAAAGAACGAGTAAATCGAAAGGCCCAAGAAACTCACCAATTCCTAGTGTATTCTGATGAACCACCAGGAACTGTAGGAGACCCCCCCCCCACCCTGGCTTATAGGGCGGAGGGCAAGAAGTGGTCCTGTCTCTTGTAGGACCACCCACAAAACACATGGAACATAACAGAAGCAAAGAAACACAGAAGAAAAAGTAACATTACAATACATAAATGGTGGGCGGAACAGTGGCGCAGTGGTAGCGTGGTAAACTGGGTTCACTTCCCAGGCCTTCCTTGCGTGGAGTCTGCATGTTCTCCCCATGTCTGCGTGGGTTTCCTCCCATAGTCCAAAGACATGCAGGTTAGGTGCATTGGCGATCCTAAATTGTCCCTAGTGTGGTGTGTGTGCCCTGCAGTGGGCTGGCGCCCTGCCCGGGGTTTGTTTCCTGCCTTGCACCCTGTGCTGGCTGGGATTGGCTCCAGCAGACCCCCCGTGACCCTGTGTTAGGATATAGCAGGCTGGACAATGACTGACTGACTAAATAAATGGTGCATCAAAGAACAAAAAGGACATAAAATATGGATTTGAACTCCAGCCAGGAGAGGAACTCTGGTGAAAATATAACCCCAGGGGAGATGAGAAGGCAAGAAGTGGAAATGTCAGAGCTCTTCTGGTGGATCTGAAGGTAAAAGAGGAAAAAAAGTAAGCGACAGCACCATTCTGTGGTCGGAGGTGGAGTTACAGGTAATACAAAAAGCCGAGATGATGTGGCTGACACTACCCAGCGAAACATCCCAAACAATGAAGTCTTAGCTGATTAAGTTGCCCTTTGTTCATGTCCGCATGCCCACCCCAGGATGACATCCTAGTAGCACACTTGACATGGAGCTTAGCAACCTTTCATTTTAAAGCCCCACTTTACATTTTCTTAGAAATGGCTCACAGCATTTTCACATTAGCTACAAGTTCCAAGAGAATGACTTCACATATAATTAAAACTTGCACACCAAATTAAAAACAAAAATGCACAAACATTTGAAATCATTTGTTTTCTTCTGAATTCCTTTTCTATATTAGACACGCATCCAGATTCACTCTGAATAATACCTAACATAGCAGAGAGCACCAAACGTGCATAAAGGTATATGTGGATTTGTGTGTTTCCACTCTCAAACACACACACACACAGGTGTAATTTGGTTTTATTGCACGAGTTTGGAATCTGTAGAAGTCTTGGTCCTCCATCCCAATGACGTGTGTGTGTGTGTGTGTGTGTGTGTGTGTGTGTGTGTGTGTGTGCTATTCTGATAAGCCAAAGAGTAAATAAGCATGGGGGTGTGTGGGCCTGTGTCCTCAGACGAACTGCTGCCTCTACCAGGGTTGTTTCCTTTCTTACGCCAGTCCTGCTAAAACAGGCCTCCAAACCCACAATTTTGGAACAGAACTGGATTCTTCTGGTATAGTGCACACACACACACACACACATTTCTGTTTCCACTTTTCGTTTGAACTCTGGCTTTATAAGAGGAAGTCAATTTCCTTAGCATGAACTGAATTGAATTAAATTAGTAGGTTCGATGATGGATGGATGGATGGGTGGATTCTTTGGTTAGAGCTCTGAGCCGAGTGTGTGTTTATGCAATAACACTGGTTGTCAAATGTTGTGTCTCTGTGTAACAGTGTCTTCTGTTTTTGAATTTTACAGCTGCAAACAAATTTCCCTCTGGGATAATAAAGTCTAACTAACCCTAAACCTAATGTGTGCACTTCCTACCCATGATTTGAATCAACTGTTATTTAATCAGAGAGTGAGATGATCAACGGGAGGACAGGTGGATGAATGGAATACTTTGTTATGGTGCATAGACAATAAACTTGAGCTTGACATGAAACTCTGGGTTTGTAATTCGAAGTGTACTTCTTAACACTAGAATTACCAGAGTTTAGGAAAAAACTCAATGATCCGGCCTACCTTAAACCCATTCGCACCTCTCCGCCAGCATTTTTTGTCCTCTAAATGTGGCGATAAAGACAAGCTGCGAGCAGCCGGCTATTCCATCCCCCCACCGACTTAGAACGTGCACGAACTTCTCCCAGCTCATGCCTTGATTGATTATCTGGGAGTGAAGTGGAGTTTTAGAGTGGAAATAATAGATAGTTATTTGGAACACACGCATTTCATGTCTGTTCCGTTTCTACAGTAATCTGTGTAAACACATTTTTAAAACAGAAATGTCTTTCATATTTTAGTAGTAAACGGCAAAGTGTAGGCATAAACTATATAATAATAATAATTCATTATATTTATATAGCGCTTTTCTCAGTGCTCAAAGCGCTATTCACACAGGGAGGAACCAGGAAGCGAACCCACAATCTTCCACAGTCTCCTTACTGCAAAGCAGCAGCACTATCACTGCACCACCTGTAAGGATAATGTATGGAGCCTACAAATTTTTTCGTAAGCTCTGGTAATTCTAGTGTTAAAGGAACACTCCACTCAGAAATTCAATTTTTTTATCTTACTAGGGGGCTTCGCCCCCTGCTCACTCCGCTCACCAACCCCCGTTTTTGGTTTTCCGGATACACACTTTAAAGATTTTTTTTTTCTTTGAATTGTTGCTATTTCATTAGTTTCACATTTATTTTAGAACTTCTGTAAAAACAATATTTAGAATCTTTCGAGTCCCAAAGTGCTAAATCTTTTAAATGAGGTCCGTGAGACATGTGTTTAATGACTTATTACATTCCGGTAGCTCGCAAGTGACGTGTTTGAGACCCCCGATTTAATTAAACCCAACAGTGCACGATAAATCCACACAGGTGTAAATGGAGAAATGCTGGTCTCTTTTGTCATTTGCTTATTGCTAATTAGGAGCAATTACAAACCAAGAAAACAGCTGTTTAAAGCTAAAATTAATAATAATAATAATAACACTACAGTTTACTGCGGTGGGCTGGCACCCTGCCCGGGGTTTATTTCCTGCCTTGTGCTCTGTGTTAGCTGGGATTGGCTCCAGCTGACCCCTGTAGTTAGGATATAGCGGGTTGGATAATACATTTTATTTATATAGCGCCTTTCCCATGCTCAAGGCACTTCACAGAATTTCAGAAAGAATGCCAGGGTATACAGTATATAGCATTGTACTAAACCAGATAAATAAATAAAGAAGAGTAAGATAGTGAGTTCAAAGAAAAAGCGTAACAGACAACATGATTGATGGTCCAGCACACACACACACACACACACACACACACACATACCAGTTACATGAGCATCTTGACCTCGAGGTGAACTGAAAGAAGGGTAATAAAGTCAGGTAGAGCTTAAAAGCCTTCCTGAACTGATGAGTTTTGAATTGTTTTTTTAAAAGAATTCATGGAGTCAGCTGACCTGATTAATTTCGGTAGGTCATTCCAGAGTCTGGGCGCTATACTGCTGAAGGCCCTGCTGTCACCCATGGAGTGTAGATTAGTGTGGGGCACAACAAGATTACCAGAATCAGAAGACCTTAGTGTGCGGACAGGCACATAGTTATGGAGAAGGTCAGTGAAGTAGTTTGGCGCGAGGTTATTTAAGGCTTTATAGGTTATTAGTAGGATTTTATGTTCGATTCTGTAAGACACAGGGAGCAAATGAAGACAGAGCAAGATGGGTGTGATGTGCTCGGTGCTGCTGGTCCATGTAAGGTCTCTTACAGCCGAGTTTTGAATAAACTGGAGCTTAAGATTAGAAGGGGCACCTGCCAGTAGGGACTTACAATAATCGATGCGGGATGTAATAAAAGCATGGAGAAGTTTTCCAGCATTAGAAAAGGAGAAGAAGGAGCGAACACGGGATATGTTACAGAGGTGAAAGTAAAAACGTTTCTTAATGTGATTTATGTGGGTAGAATAAGAAAGGGAGGAATCAAAAATGACACCAAGATTCTTAGCAGTAGAGGCAGGTCTGATGAGATTACTGCCAAGATGGACTGGGAAGGAGCTCATTTTATTAAGTTGCACTTTAGTCCTAATTTGCAGGAGTTCAGTTTTGTTGTAATTTAATTTTAAAGAGTTCTGTTCCATCCAGGTATTCATTTCACTGAGGCAGGTTGTGAGCGGAGAGAGCTCTGATGAAGTTCCACTTTTAACATTGAAGTAGAGTTGAGTATCGTCTGCAATTTCGGAGCTCCAATTGGTCTGACCTCACACCAGACACAGAACTTCCTGGTTTTTGTGGCCACGCCTCTTCCTGTCCAATGTGTTTCATTTTAGATCAACCTTCTCATGTGGTCTGCTGTATGCATCGAGAACGGACTAATAATTATTATAATAATATATTTTATTTATATAGCTATATGACTAAGTTTAACAGAAGCATCCAAAAACATTTTCTCATCTTTTTTGGGTAATGTAAGACACAGGGAGCCAGTGAAGGCGAAGCAGGATGAGTGTGATGTGCTCGTCGCTGCTGGTCCATGTAAAGACTCTTGTAGCAGAGTGTTGAATAAGCTGGAGCTGTGATAGGAGATTAGAAGGGGCACCTGCCAGCAGGGAATTATAATAATCGATGCGGGATGTGATAAAAGCAGGGACAAGTTTCTCAGTGTTAGAAAAGGCGTGGAAGGAGTGAACACGGGATATGTGACGGCGGTGAAAGAAAGAAAGTTTCTTAATGTGATTTATGCGGGTGGAATAAGAAAGGGAGGAATCAAAAATGACACCGAGATTCTTAGCAGTAGAGGCAGGTCTGATGAGATCACCGCCAAGATGGACTGGGAAGGAGCTCATTTTATTAAGTTGCATTTTAGTCCCAATTTGCAGGAGGTCAGTTTTGTTGCAATTTAAATTTTAAAGAGTTCTGCTCCATCCAGGTTTTAATTTCACTGAGGCAGGTTGTGAGCTGAGAAAGCTCTGAGGAAGTGCTACTTTTAACATTAGAGTTGAGTATCGTCTGTAATAAAAATGATAACCCAGTCCATAGCTATGAATAATATGGCCAAGGGGAAAATAAGCAATAAGGGCTTCTCATTAAGCAACTGAGTTGGAGCAAAAACCTGCAGCCATTGTGGCCCTCCAAGACCGGAGTCTGAGGACCCCTGGGTTAGATAATGGACATGGACGGATTGCTAGGCTCTTTGGTTAGAGTGCAGAGAGCTCCACACTTCTATGTGGAAGTACACTGAAACTGCACAAACTGAATAGGCAGGTTAGACGATGGATATGAATGAATGGAAGGACTACAGGGATGCGTGTCACAGTCTAATTGCTTGTGCCGTCTAAGTTATAAAAAGCAGAGCTTCCAGGAAGGCACCAGCATGTAACACTTTGAATTGGTCACAGATACAAAAAAGAAAGCCACAATTTTTGAAGAAGGAAGCCATGAAGAAACAGCTGGATTGAGAAGTGGTAATGGACTGCTGCGGGCAGAAACTAATTATCATCAGGGCTGCTTCTTTACAAGAAGGGTTGTGCTTTGACTCAGCCACTTCTCCCTTGCAGTGTGCGTTTCTCACCCCAGCTGATAAGCTTTTACCCAGCAGGCCCTGTTATCTTATGCTGCTTTGTACTGTAGCCTTTGTCTCTGACACGTCTACTCTGAAACGTAAAGATTATAATTGAGTGAATGGTTGATATCAACATTATTACGCAAAATGTCGTGACAGACACATCTGAAAAGTCAGTGGAGGCTCACTTATCTCATATGCTTTACAAATCTGGGTATATAAACACATATAGAAGGATAATATTTATTTTAACTCCTTTCTATAATGAATTTCATGTTCTTGCAAGTGAAAAATGGTTGTTTCCAAAGTCTCCCATTTGTTTTTAGCAACATTATGAGATGTAGCCTAGCAGCTTGGCCACTAGAGGGTGACATTGCGTCCGCATATTATTCAAGGTGATGGATTGATGTTTGTAATGTTTTTGTCGTTACTTTATTTACTTTCAAGCATTTTTCTGTTCATTCATCCTGTATAATTGATGTCACAGCATTGTGCATTACATTACAATAGGATGAATGATTATCCAGCCTGAAAGATTTTGTTTATCAAGTAGAAAACAAAAAGGTCTTTCTTTTGGAACAAAACTACATTGTAGCTGTCATCATCATTACACAAATACTGTTACATCTTTCAAAGTCAAACAAAACAAAAGACAAAATGGAAACTGTCGTAAATAAAGTTTTTGTGGTTTGTTGGAGCTGCAGTCACCCACAAGACCTTACTTTTAACAATTTAAACTTCAGACAGCACAGCATGGCAGTGGTTTAAAATAAAATGAAATTAGAAGATGGATTGTGAGGGTAGTGAGAAGCCAAGATAGGAATTGAATAATTCATTCCAGAGTGTGAGACAAAATGGTAGAACAAGAGGCACAGGAATTTAATTTATCCACACACTTGGTCGTGTACAACGCTGACCTTCATACCGTAAAGATGTAATGCGTCACACTCTGCAGATCATTCTGCCTTGCAACAGGATGGCCACCCTGCATTATTACAAAGAGGAAACAATAGTGGTGACCATAATAAAGATAAAATGGCACTGCAAGGAAGATGTATAAAATAACGTCCCAGCAATGATTCATAGTCATAGTTCCAAAATGGTGGAACTTACCAGGAAAAAAATAAAAAGCACAACTTGGCAATTCATTAACAACAATGCTGTAATACTGCGTATCGTATTCTTGTGGAGTAGCGTGATGTGGGCTAATAGAACTTTAAATACAAAACACAAGCTTATGCATCAAACCTCCCTTCCTCTCCTGTCTCCTTTTTCTCTCTTCCCCCCTTTTCCATTTCTCACCCAGAACCACTTAAAAAGACAAAGGATCAGAACAGAGGAAGAACACACGCTTTCTGTCACATGTAGATAGCTAACAGAGACTCCGACGTCACGTTCCGACTTTTATCACACTGCGTCCCCCCGACTTTTTGCCGGTACTGCACCTCACGCACTCATCACATTAACTTCTGAGGACCTGCTCAGAGGACGCGTCAAATGAATGCTGGGAACGCGTGGCAGCCATGATGCGTGAAGTATAAACGAGTCGTCATGCGACTACAATTGTTGTACCAGTTACATCACAGGACGTTAAACGATGTGTCGGAATTAAGTATGGCAGTGGTTTCAATTCTCTTCACTCATCTCGGTAAAACG
>JANRMT010049829.1:17693150-17704176 GCA_026402145.1 Polypterus bichir lapradei
AGGTGTTTTTGTGAAGCCAGCAGAGGGTGCATACCCTGTGGTCTGAATGTGGATCCCAATGTGCAGTGACGGGGACACCGTGTTGTAAAAATGGCATCATCCTTTGGATGAGACGTAAAACCAGGCTCTCTGTAGTCATAAAAGATCCCTGGGCATCCTTCATAAAAAGCAATGTGTATCCCGATGTCCAGGCTCAAGTGCCCTCCATGGCCTAGTCATTCTGGGCCCCCCAATCATCCCCTCTCTGTAATTGGCTATCTCTCCCTCATCGCTTCTTCACCTAACAGCTAATTTCTGTTGGGCAGACTGGCGCAAAACTTTCTGCCATTCGGGTGGATATTACATATTAGTGGTGGTTGAAGTGGCTCCCCACTCACTGCACTTTGAGTAGTTAGAAAACTTCTATATAAATGTAAAGAATTATTATTATATTCTGAACACTATAATAATGAAACACAAAATGTATAACTTGGCTTAGATTTTAACCCTGAATGAAGGTGTGCATTGAAACTCTCACCAGCACACGGCTCCTGTTTCAGTCTTGCCATACCCAATTTTGAATTTGACGCTATATAGTGCCCGAACTGGCACAGATTCACACTGAGGCACGTGTTAAAGACACAGGCTTTATTTCTCTTCAGCTGGAGGGCACGTCTTTTCCCCGTAATCCCTCCAGCCACAACACAGTCCCAAGCACTAAACACTGACCAACAAACACTCTTCCCCAGGCACCACCACTCCTCCCAGGCAACCTCTTCCTCCCAATTCTGGCTTCGAGTGGTGGATGCTGGCCCTTTTTATAGCCCACCTGGAAGTGTTCCAGGTGCTTGACCACTTGGTCCCAATTGCACTTCCGGGTGGGGCTGAAGACTCGGCCCAGCCGGGCTGTTGAATTCATGCAGCTTCCCCTAGTGGTCACCCTAGCTCCCAACCAGGCTTTGGAGGACTCCATCTCCCATGGAGCCGTGTGAGAGGTTGGGGAATCCCCGCCGACCAGGGAGGCTGCCACCAAGCGTCCCGGGGGAGGTATCATATGCAGTAGGGTCGTTCTGGCCAGGGATGGGACCCGGCCGCCCGTCACACAATATAAATAGAAGGAGTAACCAACCGATTAAAGAGGCCCCATTCAATGAAGACTGCGTATTTGCTGCGTCTTTTGACACTTCCATTTCGGTGTCATCTTTCTTTGCCACAAACTAGCCTGGCATTTATAACATTCTGTTATTTTACCATATCAATGCATTTCATGCATTTCTGGGTCCTTGCCTGGCCAGGACGCCTCCACCCTGGAAGGAGCAGGGGTTTCAGATATGGCCAGAACATCACCTCCCATGGGATGGTAGATAGCAGGCCCCCTGGATTGCAGTGGTGCCTCGGACTCCCGCAGGGCATCATGGGAGTTGGAGTTTGGTGCAGCCCTTTTGGGATCCGTGGGCACCGCCAGTGCTGCCGGAATTAAGTCATCAGGCACCTGAAGCACTTCCATGTGCCTTTTTATATAAAGGGTCAGCAGACACCACTCAGGGAGCCAGAGTCGGGAGGAGGAGGAGGATGAAGCTTGCTGAGGAGGAGGGGGGGAAAAAAGAGAGAGAAAAGAAACAGACAGGAAAGTGTGTGTTTGGGCTGTTGGTGACACTGTAAATAAATAAATCACGTGTGCTTTTTGTACTTGTGCCTGTAGCGTCTGTCTGTGTCGGGTTAGCGTGTTATAGCGCCATCTATCAGCCACAGCAGTTAGCTACACCATTATACTTCAGATTAATACTTGACAACAATGTATTGATCACATTGCAGCTTTCTGGGTATGTGCGTGTGTGTGTGTGTGTGTGTATTCTGTGAACAAAGCACAAACATCTCGCATTAAGATTTGGAGACTCCACCCCATATACTGTAGGCAATGACACAACAAGTAATCATAAAGGACTGAGTCCATATGCAGACTGAAGAGGAAATAGGAGACTTGCAATTTTATAGGTAGAGGACAGGAAGAGTCGGGCTTCAGACAGAAATGACATCAGCTGGAGGGCATGATGAAGAGGAAGAAGTGGGAGGGGTCACAGTTGGCTTTTCTTTCTGGTGGTCTGTGAAGGAAGAAGAGGCATTAGTACCACATATTGACATCTGTTTTGGTACTTTAGTCCCAGTTAAGCCCTTAGACTGCCCCCTGATGTGCACATGTGTGACAATTCCCATCCTCCTTTGCAGGTGTCCTAATCGGGATTAGACACTTTGGTGGCATGAACTGTTCCCGGTTCACCCAGTCCATTATTTATAACTCGTTCTCGGCAGGGATGAGGATTGCAGGGCATTCTGTTCAAGTTGTGTCTTCACTCCTGCAGTCTTTTCATTATGGCCTACTGACCAGACTACACATCAGTCTCCATCCCGGCCAGGATGCCTGTCCATCCTACATGGCGCTTGAAAATACCATCAGATGATAATGTGAAAAAATACGTGGTCAGGCAAAGCCAGGGTTAGAACAAATGTGATGAAAACAGGCCATTCAGCCTAACAAAACTCATCAATCCTATTTGCCTAATTTCATCCATCCATCCATCCATTATCCAACCCGCTATATCCTAACTACAGGGTCACAGGGGTCTGCTGGAGATAATCCCAGTCAACACAGCCCACCGCAGGGCACACACCACACACACACACACCTACTAAGGACAATTTAGAATCGCCAATGCACCTAACCTGCATGTCTTTGGATTGTGGGAGGAAACCCACACAGACACGAAGAGAACATGCAAACTCCACAAAGGGAGAACCCGGGAAGCAAACCCAGGTCTCCTAACTGCGAGGCAGCAGCGCTACCCACTGCGCCACCATGCCACCCTATTTGCCTAATTTCTCCAAAGTAATATCAACAAGACAAGTTTTGAAAATCTCAGAAGTACTGCTGTCCACCACAGCAACTGACAGCTTGTTCCACGTATGTATATATGTGTGAGGGGAGGCTGTTATCCAGATTCTTGATTCTGTTGGAGATCATGAGTGTAATCGTACCCAAAGCAGCAGCGATTTTGCAATGCAGTAATGTCTTGGCTGGCCCTGGACATTTTTTGTTTTTGTCTTGGAGAGACTGTTTTGGTCCGTGAGAAAGTCCAGCTATCTGACCGAGGACATGGGAAGCGTTTGAGCATCAACAGGAAAACCTAAAGTATTAAACACGCATGGCAATGACGGTGTCAAGGAAGAGGACGTGAGAAGCTAAAAAGAGATGACTGTAAGCAGAGCCTTAGAGAGATGTAAGGAAAAGGAAGCGTATCTTGATACACCCCTCAGAGCAAATGAGGAAACTCTGCTGTAAGATCGTGCTGATTTAATCTCATTAAGATACTGTGAAAAACTCATCACAAAATGTTAAAGGAGTAGTTTGATAAAAAAATATGCAGGAACTTGCATACTTCCAATAATACTGCATCAGTAAGGTGGAAATTCATGTTATGTCCAATATCTGTGGAATGCTCGGTGACAGGTGCGCTTCTTCACATTACCAGGGACCCGTCTATGGAGAGTTTTCACGGTTTCCTGGTACATTCGAAAGATTTGAATTTTAGTTTAAATGGCTGCTCTGTATTGGCCTAGTGTACATGTGCTTGTGACGGTGCGGGTCCTGCTCCATGCTGCCACTTCTCTTCTGGGAGCCTCTTGAACCCAACACCTTCGGTAATGTAACCGGATGAGCTGTGCAATGAGGACAAATCGCACTGAGAGCGAGGGGATGGTGCAAAAAAAGTGGACAAGTGTTTTTATTAAAAACAAAACGGTGTCCATAGTGCAGTGTTCCAAAAAACAAAATCCATAAAACAAGATAATAAAAGCAGATATTAAAATCCAAAATAAATAATCCTCTAAAACAAGGTTAAAAACTACAGGTGCCGCCTTCATTCTGACTTGCTTATCCCAACCGGCTTTGCAACTGGGGAGTCGCCCTTGAGCCTTCCGTCCCCTGACTACGTACAGTGGAACCTCGGCTCACGAACATCTCTGAACAGGTACAAATCGGGTTACGACCAAAAAGTTTGCCAAACTTTTGCATCTGTTCACAACCACACACTCGGGTGACGAACATGCCGGTTTCCCTTACGGTTCGTACGTGCCGATGATTTCCGCACATCTTCAGTCTCTCCCTGTTCTCGGTCAGACGTGCATCGCGCAGAGGGACTTTACCTCAAAACTATAATCTCCTCTCCACCCAGCTTCCTCCTCACTTCCTTCATGCCAGAACCCGACTCATGTGAGGTTAGTTTTCTTGGTTGTGTATGGTTAGTTTTTGTATAAATTAAGGATTTTTCAAATGTTCATTTTTTACCCTGTGCTTAAAACTCATTTAAAAAAAAGTGTTTACAGCGAGCGGTTCGTAAGGCTGTAGCGTGAACTCTTGCAATGTTAGTTTTCTCTGTTCAAGGTTTTCTCAGTGTTATTCAATGATTTTACATTTAGTTTACTATTACACTGTGCATTCGATGGCATAATTAACTATTTTTGTGCTTTTAATTTTTTAAAATTATTACATACAGTACAGTTCATATGGTCTGGAACGGATTAATTGTATTTACATACAATCCTAAGGGGGAAATGACTTCGGGTCACGACCAAATCGGGTTGCAACCAGAGTTTTGGACCGAATTACAGTCGTAACCCAAGGTTCCACTGTACAGCTAATTCGTCCGGCCGAGACTCTGATATCCTCACAATGGCCAGGGCGCTCACACCGGGGCTCAACCTTCCTAAACTTCTCTGCCTCCCACTGCCTTCTGTGACCTTACGCGGCGAACCAACCACCTTCTTGGTCACTCCAGCTCCTTGAAATTGCTCAGCTAGAGCGACCGCTTCCTACTGCCCCCACCGAGTGTCCGCCAAGCACTCCTCCTAAGGGGCTCTCCTCACAGCTGCATGCTCGCTTCTGCACCGGCTCTTTTCTCCTCCTGCCATCCTCATTCACTAACCTCTGTTCTGTCTTCCTTGATCTCCATTTTTTCTTTTTCTTTCATTATTTCTACCCTCCGCACTAGCACTTCTCCTATTTAAAGTGGGGACGTGGCACAGGTGTGGCGATTAGCAGCTCCCAACATCAATTACAGACACGGGCGATCCCGCACCTGTGCACTTCGGAGCGGAAACCCCCATGCCCGCATTGCGTTGCCACACTACCATGACCCCTCCTTAAGCTACGAGTGTGGCAATTATTTATTTCAAAACTGGACATTTGTTTAGTGACCACTATATCGCAGTGCTTGTGAGGGGGCCGTGCAATGTCCTGTTCCATCCAGGGTTAGCCCCCAACACTCATAGAGGTACTTGTAGTATCATGTGTACTGAGTACAGTGACCTGATGGACCTCGAATGGGGGGAAAAAAGGGAACAGGAAGCCAATTAATGGATGGGTGGTCACAAAACATTTCATATATGAGGTTGTCCAGTTTGGGAGGCTAGGGATACCATTGTTGCTTTATGCAGATGATGTTTTCTTTTCTTCATCTGACTGTGACCTTTGGTACACATTCGAGTGATTTGCTGCTTAGTGTAAAGCAGCTGGGAATGGAGATCAATACATCAGAGTCTGAGGTCATGGCTTTTTCTCGGAAAAGGATGTATTGCTCTTTCCAGACAATGGGGTGGGGGGTGGAAACAAATGCCCTGGTGGAGGAGTTCAATTATCTCATGATTTTTGTTCCTGGGTGATGGAAGAAGGGAATGTAAGATCAATAAGTGAATTTGAGTTGCAGTAGCTGTTCTGCAAACACTGTACCATTCTATGGTGATGAAGCCTGGTTTTCCAGTCAGTCTTCCTCACCTTTTGGACATTAGCTGTGGGTACTGACCAGAAGAATAAAGATAATAAATGGGAGAAATGAGGTTTCTTCATAGGACTATCATAAGGTCCTCAATTCTGGAGAACCTCAGAGTAGAGTCACTGCTCCTCCAGATCGAAAGGGGCTATTTAGGGTGGTGTCACAAGGATACCCTCTGGGTGACTTCACTTGGAGCTGCTCCAGGCACATCCCATTTAGTGGAGACCAATGCAGCAAACCCAGGACATGATAGAGGGATTTAATCTCTCAGCTGGCATGGGAATGCCTGTGAATTGCCCATGAAGAAGAATGGGAATCAATAACTGGGGACAGGGAAGTCTGGGCTGAAATGCTTGGTCTGCTGTCACCGCAGTGTTCTCCAAGATAAGTGGTTTGAGGAGATGAGATGATGGGCTTGTTATGATTTCAGGTTTCTGAAATGTGCAGACTATATTTATTTTTCGTATATATGGTCATATGTAATTCTTTATCTTTTATGTTCTCAACGTCATCACACTCCTATCTGTACATTGCTTTCTAGCGTTGGTGACACCATTTTAAATTGACCTCTGTCATTTTTGTTGTTAGACAACCATTTGTGGCCACGTGAGAGAACAGACAGATTAAATACAAGGGATCAGAAGGCAACACATAATCATTTGTTTATCCTAGTATGAAACTGTTAAAGCAACGGCTAATCATAAAGCAAAGATATTGTCGCAAATATGAAGTACTGAGATCAAAACAAGAAAGACTAATCAAAATAAAGAAATGAACAACCAGGAAATACACAGTGCTAACCTTTTATATCTTTATGGTAGGTTTGTGCTAGAAAGTCATTTTGAGCATGCAAAATATCAAACTTTAAACTTCAGAGTTCAAAATACTGAAGCAAAAGATTTTAACCATTAAGGTTCCTTTCCCTAACTATAAAAACATTTTTGTGTAGATTTGGTGTAGACTTTGGTTTATTCTTAAGTTTGAATGAAGGAATATACAGTACATGCCACCATCTTATATAGGGGTGACACAACAACATGATAATGTCTTGTGTAAAGCTGCATTTTTGGCAGCCATAAACCTTATGGCCATAACCATTGAATAACTGTGATTATGTTAATCTTTGACATTTTGTGACAAAGTGGTGGCATGAAAATAGAAAAGAAAATAGCAGGATGTTTACCGTAATAATTAAAAAATGATTATAAAAGCTGTTATGCCACACAAGAGTTCCCAAGCACTTGAGTCCTGAACAGTGTCAAAAATATCCACTAGAGGGGACAATTTCTTTCAAAAAAACCCAGCTAGTAACACAGATGATCATGTAGGATCTTCATAAAATAAAAGATTTATTGTTAACAAAAATTGCAATAGCATGAGGGTCCATGGAGCACAAAAAGTCAATCCAAGGTGGATAAAGTCCCAATGCAGTAATCCAAGACCAGATCAAAGATCCAGAAAACATAATAACCATAAGCAGAGACAAACAAAAAAACACTCACTGACTCCTTAGCACATTCAAATGAACCGCCTGTGGGAAACTCTCACCTTTATAGGGCTGAGGGCAGTCCCTGGCCAAGATGGGCAGTTGGGAAACCACCCACAAAACACATGGAACATGATAAAAGATATATAGAAACTAAGGAAATAACAAAATTAACACAAACAAAAGAATTAAAATTGATCAAAGCAGCTATTAAAGAAGAATTTGAACCCCAGACAGGGGAGGAACCCTGGCTAAAAACATGACAATAACCAATTAGTGGTACAGCTACCCATGCTTTATATTCAGTGACTATCTACTGTATAATAAAATGCTTCAGTGTGTGTGTGTGTGTGTGTGTGTGTGTGTGATCCTTTCAAGCAGTCTGATTGGTCACTTTGGCTGTGGTTGGCTCATTAGTAAGTAAGAAGATGTGATTCTTTAGAGGTGAGCAGTTCAAAAACGAGTTAAAATGGACCATTTCGATGACAACAAAGCAAACTTCATTACTGAGCGATGCTGAGTTGATTGTTATAAACGAAGCTCATCCTGAGTCACCTTCAAACACCAGGAAGTGATCACAATAAAACAAATGCTGTTTTCACATTGTGTAATGGGGGTCCATCTACCATTGGTGGCAGTCATAAAACAAAGGTGCCCAGCTGTATATAGTCGCTCAATATAACAATGTTGGAAAGGTTTTGTACCTTGGTGGCACCAAACAAGGCATACTTCTCTATGACTTCTCTTACTCGTGCTTTATTATAGTACATTGGAGTCTTATTACCCCTAACTGGTCTCTTTCTTTTGTGGACCACCAGGATGCTCCAGCCACCCAGACCCTGAGTCAGACAGACAGAGACATGAGTTCCAGCACAGCACACGCTTTATTTCTGTGGGCAAACACTTTTGTCTCGTCTCCCCAACAGCAACATTGTACAAAGCACCAAAGCACAGTTCTCTTCTTCTTCCTCTTTCTCTCTCTCTCTCTTTAAATCTTTCCACCCCCACTCCTCATGGCAAGCTTTGTCCACCTCCTCCTGACTCTGACTTCTGGAGCAGTGGTGGCTGTCCCCTTTTAGACGGTTCCTGGAAGTGCTGCAGGTGTTCGATGACCTTCTTCTGGCAAGCACTTCTTGGTGTGGTGGAACTGCTGCACCAAAGGGATCAGCAATTGTCAAGGTAGCCTCTGGCAGTGGCCGCAGGCCCCAGCAGGGTTGAGCTTCCATGCTCCAAACCTATTACCCTGCTGCAAGCCAGGGGGGTTTTCCTCTAATGTTCTGAGAAGGTAATGCCCAGGATATGCTCTCTCCCCCGATCCTTCCATTATAGGGTCGTCCCAGCTGGGAAAGATCTCCGGCCATCTGCCACACTGTCAAAACCGTAATGTCAGCAGCTGCTTTCAGTATTACTGTGTCAGGTCCTTCTCGCCATAACACCAAAGAATTTTGCTTTCTTTCTCACGCTAGATGTTTCCTCTGCTTACCTTTTTCATCTTCCTCCCGACCAGCCTAAATCCTGTAGCTTGGCCAGGATGAGCTTTTTTTTTTTTTTTTTTTGAGGTTGCTTATGGATTGCAGAATTAATGCTTTGCATGTTAGTAGGCTATTTCTCACTTGTATAGTTTAGACAGGTCCATGACCACAATTTACAAACCTATGAGCATCCAAACACTAACAAAAGGGGTCACATATATTTAATGTAAATCTTGCTGCCATGACTCACCTACTGTACATTTTGTGATGGCTCTGTAAAGTGGGGAATAATCACTCATGGGCCTAAAAGAGTCACTTATAATGAGCATTACAAAAATTTTGATGAGAACAGGCCATTTAGCCCCACAAAACTCAACATCCCTATCAATCTAATTTCTCCAAACTCACCTCCAGTCAAGTCTTGAACACCTCATGAGTTTTAT
The DNA here is from genome assembly GCA_026402145.1 of Polypterus bichir lapradei. Taxonomy (NCBI): domain Eukaryota; kingdom Metazoa; phylum Chordata; class Cladistia; order Polypteriformes; family Polypteridae; genus Polypterus; species Polypterus bichir. The sequence goes on from JANRMT010049829.1 coordinate 17,702,356, forward strand.
TTCCCAAAACAGTATTTGGTCATTTTATTCCATGTGTCTGTGTTCCTCTGTACAAAGAAAAAGTTTCTAACATCCATCCATCATCCAGCCAGCTATATCCTAATTACAGAGTCACAGGGGTCTGATGGAGCCAATCCCAGCCAACACAGGGTGCAAGGCAAGACACAAACCCCTGGCTGGGCGCACACATACCCCCCAACACACACCAAGCACAATTTAGAATCCCCAATGCACCTAACCTGAATGTCTTTGGACTGTGGGAGAAAACCGGAGCACCCGGAAGAAACCCACGCAGACATGGGGAGAACATGCAAACTCCACGCAGGGAGGAAGCGAACCCCGGGTCTCCTAACTGCGAGGCAGCAGCGCTACCCACTGCGCCACTGTGCCGCCCAGTTTCTAACATTTGTATGAAATTTACTCATAACAGGTTTCTAACAATGTTCCTCTGTTCTTTTGGAAGAATTCATTTTAAAGTAACAGCTGGAACGTTCTGTACCAGTTCCTTTCATAATTTTAAATATTTCAATCTTGTCACCTGTTAATGTATGTTAGCTTAAACTGAAAAGGTTCAGCTCCTTTAGTCTCTCTTCATAACTCAAACCTCTCAGTCCTGGCATCATCAGCCTTGTCGGTCACCTCTGGACTTCCTCTAGCGCTGCTATGTCTTTTTTGTCATTTGAAGACTACACACGGTACCTCAAGTGAGGCTTCACCAGCTCCTTTGACTTGTACTCTATACTTTGTTCTGTATAACCTAACATTCTGTATGTCTTTCTACTGGCTTCTGTGCATTCTCTGGATGTAGATAGTGACAAGTCCGCTATGATTCCTAGGTCATATTGTAGTGGTGCTACGTGAATGGGGACGTCTTAATGTGTTTTGTGGCGAGTCGCATCTTTTGTAGCGTTGTCCCATTATGTAGTCTATGGTGCATCTGTGTAAATGTTGTCCTCCTGCACACAAAGGGGGAAAGGAGAATGCTGCAGGACAATGACCCCTCAAGGTAATTTTCCTGTCCACCCATCAAGTCCATCTGGATTATTTCTTATTTAAACGAGAGGAGGAAAATAAACAAAACACAATATCAATGCATCACGAGAGACAGAAACGCTGATCCAGGTCGTCACATACCAATCCACAGCTTGTTGCTCTCAGTGCTGGACCTGGAACGATCTCACCATTCTCACAAAACCCCGGGATTTAGTAGTAATGGGACATGCCGAGGACCATACGGTGAGACAGTTTGTTTTTTATTTTGGGAGAGGAGTGAACAATCAAGTGCTTCCATATTGCAGTTACCGCTGGACAGTTTCTAACCGGTTCAAGGCCATTTTCATTAATCATTCTCTTGACAATTTCCTGGACTTTACGTGTCATATGTATTTCTTGTGCATCATATCTGTTTTATGTTCAGTGTAGGGTCAAGGAAGGGTTTGCACTGTATTTTTTTTTTTTTATTCCTGCACCGAATATTATAATATTCCATTGTTCACTTGTGAGGTTTGAGGTGTTAGGGGAGAGGAGAGGTGAAATATTTATGCTGTTTGGCATTTTGTTTCACTTCTTTTTCATTAATCTCTTATGCATATTTCTCTTCTGGTTCATCCTGCTTCCTCTTCAAAACTGCCCCCAAACTCCCCCCTCCCCCCCCCAACACACAGCCCAAATGGCATTTCTCGATGTCTATTCCTCCTCTTCCAAACCCTTCCCCACGCTGCCTGCGGCCTCCCATATACCCCCATGCCGCTTTTCTCGATTCCTATTCCTCCTTCAGACTACCGTGTTCCCCGCTCCTCTCTCATGACCCCATTGGTGTCA
>JANRMT010049829.1:17714002-17727267 GCA_026402145.1 Polypterus bichir lapradei
TCTATCTATCTATCTATCTATCTATCTATCTATCTATCTATCTATCTGATTCCTTCCACATCATTTATCTCCATTTTTAATCAAATACCAATACCCGGATCAGTTTGTGGTATCCATTTTTACATATTTTAGAAATTACAATAGAATTAATAAAAAATATGAAACAAAGTCATTTCAACAGAGCAGAACAGACACGCTGCACGCTGAAACAAGTATAAATATCATACTGGATCGATGCAAAATTAAATGAGACAGCTCTAACCAAAGACATGGGGCTGATGCTTTTAGCAATCAATGCTATCCTGCTCGAGTACAAAATGGAGAAATAGTTCGGTTAAAATGAAATAAGTAAATACGCAGATAAATCAAAGTATTGTGAAATGTGTCAATAAATAAAGTAAACGAGCATCAGATGTGGGCGTAAATAAATGCGTGCCACGGGATGTTTCTGGTTGACTATATATGTATTTATTTATTTATTTGTTTGTTTGTTTGTTTGTTTCATTCTTTCTTTATTTGCTAGCTTGTTTTTGTTCGTTATAATATCTCTCCAAATATGAAATAGGACGGTCACTGTCATTCGTCAAAGCCGAGAGGTCGGGCACTAACGAGTGCTTTGATGCTCTTTTTCTTTATTTATTATGAACTTTCACAGTACTATTTATTTATTTATTTATTTATTTATTTATTTATTTATTTATGTCTACAATATTCCTCCACGGAGTAGTCGAACTGATCCTCGGATGTACGGTCCTGACAGGTAAACTCTTCTCCTGTTCACGTTCCAATTTAATGATTTTGTGGCGAACTTCCCAGAGATAAGTTGATCTCAGGTTCAGTCACTCTTAAAGAATAAAGGTACAAAAGTATTTCTTCAGAGCGATGTCTTACGGAAACAATTTTGTTTCCAAAAGAACGAGCTGGAAGTTTCAGAAAGAACTTTCGCTTATTTAAATCCGTAAGAGGTCTTATAAATAACCACGATGATAGCAGATTTGTGAAATACCAATGGGCTCCTGATTTTAAAAGGCTACATGCAATACCACAGGATGATCTGTTTGTTTCCTAATAAAGTACCCTTTTATTCATGTAAAATTTCAGTTTTGTCCACATAATGGGAACCGAGCGTAAAAAACAATATCGTAGTAAAATAATTCTTCCCAGAAAAAAAAGGTTCTTAGTTAAAAAAGTGACCATACATCTCGGTACAGTTATTTTTAAGAGGATCTAAAAGCCACCGTTTATAGCGACTGGAATCTGAATTCAGCGGGTTTCAAAAAGTTCTGTTTAGACGCATTTAAGCAAATGTGCACCACAGAAAAGATAAATTAAAAGTAATAAACCGATAAAAGATATTGTATGTATTTAATGGCAGAGTACAATACACAGCAGGATCATTGTGTCAAATTAACTATTATAATTTTAAAGCTTTCACCAAAATTGCGTACTATATATGGAATCTCTTTTTATTTAAAATCTTGACATATAGTTCTTTCTCGGTTAAATCCAAATTTCACTTCTTCAGTGTAGGACAAGACGGTAGTTATAAGGTCGGGCAGCTAATAGAAAATTAAAACGAATTGTCCGTTTGGAGTCCACACGCCCCCCTCAACGCCCTGGCCATCTCAATCGGCTCTTCTGCTGGCCCCGTGTTAGTGCGGGGACTCTGCGTGCGTGCGTGCGTGCGTGCGGTGGGCTGTTTCGAGGATGTTCTGTTACGACTCAGTGATTGTGAAGCTCATTTAAGTGAAATCCAGCAGCCACAAGAGGCTCCAAGGCCTCCTTCGAAAATGACTTCGGTTTATTTGCACCATGCGAATTGCACCATTTTTCTTGAAGACCACTTTGTCTAATGAAAAATAAATGCAGAAAGCTAGGTTTATTTTACAGGGTGGTCCAGATCTAATTATGCAGATCCAGATCGTCTGGATGACTTTGATTTATGCGGGGACGATTCCAGTTCGGCGCAAGGACGATTCTTCATGTCGTCAGTTCGCACACTTCTATGTAATAAACTTAATAAGTTATAATGTAATGAAAATTGCATAATTAGATCTGGACCACACTATATACTTCGAAGAACAATACCAAAATCCACAAATAAAGTAATGTTAACCGAATTTTGGACAGCTCTTTAAAAAATGTAAAATTAAAAAGATGTGCGTTTCTTTCCCTTATTATTGATACACTTATGCAAGAAAATGCGCTAGATGAATAAACGGTTGTAAGAATTAATTATAATCATGTGATAAAAAGCAGAGCCTTTTCAATGAACAGTTAAGTGTAACCCACACAGAGAGTTTTCGTCACTTCTAACATTTCTCCCTCATCAGACTGTGTTTTAAAGTTTTCCTGGTCTGCTTTTTAAATTTTCTTATGTCACTGCGCCGATGTCCTACTTATCAGGGCTGCTCTGTTAATGATTACTGCGCATGCTCTCTGCGCTGTCCCGTCGTGTTCACCGGCGGTGTAATCCACAAGGAGGACTAACAAACTTTATATGCGGGGAATATTTAGAAAGCAGACGATAGTTACGTTTAGCTTCGGACATTGAGAAAGGCTTGACCGCTTATTAAATCGGTTTGAATCCCTCCAGGCGCTGCTTCTTCTTTGACCTGAAGCGTTTAAATAATACAATTACTGCCATCTACTGGTTGGACGAAGTACAGTCTTAAAAATACCGATTCTGTATTTCGCAATTTAGTGGGTTGTGTGATTCCTGGTAGATCACTGTTTGACAAAGAACTATTTAATTCTGGGGAGATTTTCTTTCTTTCTTTCTTTCTTAATTGGGTATTTGGGCTTTGAAAAGTTCCTAATATGTGGACAAAACAGAAATCTTTAATGTGTTGTAGGCTACCTATCAAAGTACTTAACAGATCAAGATTTACAAGACAAATACTCATTTTTATCACAATTGTACAGTATTACATTCTGTGTCATTATTTTAACAGATCGCAACGATTTTCTAAATCCAGAAAATGAAGAGGACTCCGGCAGTTTAAAAGAATCTGGTGAGTAATTCTGTTTGAATTGTCCAGTAAATGACTTTGTCATGCTGAATTAGGGCACGTCATCAGTGATGTTATTTGGGTTCATTGAATATTTCTGGAGATTTTGAACCTCAGACTTTCTCATCCGCGCCACCCGGCTGAAGATGACAAAGTCTTGGCTTGTGCCCTAGCAGCAGTCTCCCTTGGATTTGCTCTCTTGATCCACAGCCACCTGGTTTTCTCTGCAGCCTCTGAGCTGTCACAGATGGCTCTCCTGCTTCCCTCTTTCCGCTGAGATGTCCTGTAGAGAGACTGCACCGTATCTCCTCACCCTCCAGTCCTGTTCAGTCCAGGACTGTTGACTTGATCATTCCTAGTTTTCATCCTCTTTCGCTGTACGTTTATCATTCATTTGCTCAGAGGTTGATGTGCTTGCTGCTTCCTGAGCAGCTCTTTATTTCTCCACCCTAACAGCCCACTTCTTCTCTTCTTCCGTCGACATCTTTTCACGTTAAAACTGATTAAGTCCGTGCTTGTGTTGCAATTACTCAGTATGTTTTTCTTTATTTTTCACTTAAGCTGGTACTTAAGTCTTCAATCTGCCTCAAGAATGATTTAAGATATAAAGAGGTAGGGGAAGTGACAGCAAAGGTGGTAGGAATGAGAACGGTGCACAAATGCATGCACTGCACGGCCACACTGCTGCCTGCTGCCGAGAGTTGATTCTACAAGAAAATAAAATACAAATAAAAAGATGAATAAAAATAATCACCCAAAAGCAGACAGTAGTGGTCATGTAGCATATGTGTACCAAATGTCAGGTCAGTAGGTCAAATGGTTTGCGAGCGACTGGTGATTTAAAATCCTGGACAGACAAACAAACAGCCACAGTAACGTAATATAGAAGATAGATAGATAGATAGATAGATAGATAGATAGATAGATAGATAGATAGATATGAATTTTATTGTATTAGGCAGGATACCATAGATAGATAGACAGATAGATGATAGATAGATAGATAGATAGATAGATAGATAGATAGATAGATAGATAGATAGATAGATAGATAGATAAACTTTATTTGCCTCCAAGATAGACAATATATTTGTAAGTATACTTGTTACAATATATCAATGAAAATATGTGTTTCACTATATTTCAGATAAACAGTAATATTAAAAATATATATTTAAACTAAATATATGTCATATTATGTTGAGAGATGTGACAACATATTTTTTTGAGGTATATTACAATATATATCTACAGTGGGCTGGCGCCCTGCCCGGAGTTTGTTTCCTGCCTTGCGCCCTGTGTTGGCTGGGATTGGCTCCAGCAGACCCCCGTGACCCTGTAGTTAGGATATAGCGGGTTGGATAATGGATGGATGGATTACAATATACTTCATTTTATGTCTAAATCATTAACTTAGGTACAGTGCCTGGTGTTTATCTTAGAAACAGGTTTGGCTCAAAGAGATCATAAATATCTAAAGATATGCATTTAAATGAAACTGTCATGGGGCAGTGAGTGTGTGTGTGTGTGTATGTGTGTGTGTGTCTTGCCTGTAATGGACTGGAAGCCCACACCACTAGCTCCTACCTTGCACCAGTTTTGCTGATATTGGCTTCAGCTCCCTTAATACCAAACTAAATCGAGTTGGTTCCAAACTAGATGGACTGTTACAAAGTTAAGATTCATGTTAGGTGGGTTTGGGGTAAAAGTCTCATAAATTCACGTGCATGGGTCATTAATTTCTATTATAAAAAAAAAATCTTGGGAGGGATACTAGGGAGATGAGACATGATCTTCTCAGAAGACAAATTGACGTCCCGTGAGACAACATTTTAAACAAGTTCATGGACATCTAACCTAGCAGTTGTTGGAATGCTTTTGACAAACACACTTCATGTGCTCCCAGCTCTTAAAACAACGACAAGCGACAAGCCGAACACGCAGCTCGCCAGCAGCAGCAAGCCAGCAGCAGCAAGCCAGCAGATGATCCGACCACTTCTCCTTAGCATGCGTTCAGAACCCCCACTGCCCCCCCCCCCGGTCACCAACATGAGCGGCAGAGATACGAAGTGGCAAAAGGACAGCTGCTGTACAGGCTTTTAAATGATCGATGCACAGCACGACAAACAGAACATGCAGCGCTCCAGCAGCAGCAGCAGCAGCAAAACAACATGATCCGACGGCATCTTCTTAGCGTGTGTTCAGCCACCCCCTCCCCTTCACAACGCGAGCAGTGTTATACGCCCTGCGAGACAGAGATTTAACCACGCCTGGGGCCGGAAATAAAGGACAAGTATTGTTTTTACAAAAGTTTTAAAGTAAAAGTGAAAATAATGCATATGTAGCAATTCCCATGAAAATAACAATCTCTTTAAATTGTATATCCGGTAAACCAAACCTGGGGGTGGGCAAGCGAAGCAATCGGGGGCAGAGCCCCCCAGTCTTTTAAATACAGTGATCCCTCACTATATCGCGCTTCGACTTTTGTGGCTTCACTCCATCGCAGATTTTAAATGTAAGCATATCTAAATATATATCACGGATTTTACGCTGGTTTGTGGATTTCTGTGGACAATGGGTCTTTTAATTTATGGTACATGCTTCCTCAGTTTGTTTGCCCAGTTGATTTCATACAAGGGACGCTATTGGCGGATGGCTGAGAAGCTACCCAATCAGAGCACGTATTACGTATTAAATAAAACTCCTCAATGATATACGATATGCTTCCCGCGCGGCGCTTCGCAAACTTAAAAGCTCTAACAGCACCTATTGATTTTTGATTGTTTGCTTTTCTCTGTCTCTCTCACTCTCTCTGACATTCTCTGCTCCTGACGGAGGGGGTGTGAGCAGAGGGGCTGTTTGCACAGAGGCTGTTTGCTTAGAAGATACGGACGCTACTCTAAAAAATGCTGAAAGACTACCTTCACATTGGTCCCTTCATTGCGGCCGCTTTATCGCGGTGCTTCGCATACTTAAAAGCCCAACAGCCCTATTGATTTTTGATTGGTTACTTTTCTCTCTTTTTCTGACATTCTCTGCTCCTGACGCACACTCCTTTGAAGAGGAAGATATGTTTGCATTCTTTTAATTGTGAGAAAGAACTGTCATCTCCGTCTTGTCATGGAGCACAGTTTAAACTTTTGACTAAAGGGTGTTATTTCATGTCTAGAGGGCTCTAATAATGTTAAAAAACATATTTAGAAGGTCGTAAACAGGTTTTCTATGCTCTAACTGCGAAAATATTCAATTTATAAATAAAGAATCCTACTTTGTGGAAATTTATTTATAGCGGTAGAGTCTGGAACAGATTAACTGCGATAAACGAGGGTTTACTGTATAACTGTGCAGAGAATATTTATAAACAGTGTGGGAGAGTTTCTAAGGGCTTAAAATATATAAAAATAACCATACAAACATATGGTTTCTACTTCGTGGATTTTCACCTATCGCGGGGGGTTCTGGAACGCAACCCCTGCGATCGAGAAGGGATTACTGTATTTGTTTTCAAGTCATTCTGCAGTGGGTTTGACTTTTATTTATTTATTTATTTGTTTATTTGTTTATTTGTTTATTCAACGGATCCAGAGAGAGAGAGAGAGAGAGAAAGAGACTAGGCCTAGGCTTGGGACCCCAACCTGTTAACAAAGGCGTTCCTTTTGGGTTTACCTGTATAGTTCTTAGACAAAGAAAAGCAGCAAAATCATCTTATTGACCGTGAAAGAGTTGGGAAGATAAGAAAAACAGCTTATCACACATTGAAGCCAGCACAGTGTTTGTGAGACCCTTTGTTCTCGTAATAGCAATATATTGTCTGTATATGTAAAAAAAAAAGATCTGGTAACAGTTTATAATAACTGCACACTATGAAGCATTAGTTAAGCATGACTAAATACTTTGTTCATCATTTAGAAAGCATCGCTTCCACATTAATTGGCATTAGCAACCACTTTATAAATGCCATTATAAATGCTTTAGTACTGATCACAAAGCATATTTATAATGTCTTTGATAACTGCATTTACAATGCTTTATTAATGATCAATTAACTAATAATTAATATTTTTCAAAGAATCGGTACTAAAGAATTTATAATGGCATTTATAAAGTGGTTGCTAATGCCAATTAATGTGGAAGCGATGCTTTCTAAATGATGAACAAAGTATTTAGTCATGCTTAACTAATGCTTCATAGTGTGCAGTTATTATAAAGTGTTACCAATGATCTAAGATTATACATATAAAATATAGAGAAAATATATAAAAAGTCATTTCCTTCACGGTATCCATCCATCCATTATCCAACCCGCTATATTCTAACTACAGGGTCACGGGGCCAATCCCAGCCAACACAGGGCGCAAGGCAGGAACAAACCCTGGGCAGGGCGCCAGCCCACCGCAGCCTTCACAGTATGCATATATTTGTTTAACATGAACTCATACTGATCTTGTTATTTTTTCATTTTGATCGTTGCTCTGTATTTTATTTCAGCCTCCTTGGGAAACTGCATCGCATCCTCCTTGGCCTTAGTCTTGAGTTCTGTCTTCCGCTTGCTTCTTTAAATGGTGGCCAGAGCTTTGTTATGGTAAGACGGTTTACTTGGTCTCCTCCTAATGTGAAAATACCTGAGAAGCACTTTTGGGTGCCACACTTTGTAACACAGAGCTCTTGGCACCAACTGAATTTATTTATTTTGTGGTGCCATCTGCTTCATGACAGGTCAGAGTGCAGTGCTTGACTCAAGAATTAAACAGAGAGTGACTGCAGCTCCTAAATTTAAAGAGTCAATATTGACAAGCCTTAGTTTAGAAAAATTAAGTAGCCATGTAATATGTGGCCTTAGTCTTTGGCGATGTTTGTTCTAACTAAATATCTCAATTTGATTTCACAGCAGATGATCTTGAGTGACTCCGCCAGACACTTCAGGACAGCCAGACCTTTCTTTGAGATGTGGTTGCCATTAGATAACAAAAAAATTATATAGAGAGAGCAAATGAGACTGATATCTAGACTTATAAATACTTGTTTTAAAAGATACTACGTGTAAATAAATGTTTGTGGTTTCACTGTTTGTTTCCTGTCATTTCTTCTGAATTCTTGAACGTTGTACCACAGGCTTATTTTTTTACATCAGTTTCTCCTCCTTTTGATAAACATCTGAATGTTAATTTAGTTTTAAAACTTCACTATACACCATATAACCATAGACCAGGGGTCCTGGAGGGCTATAGTGGCTGCAGGTTTTCATTGTAAACTTTTTCATAATTACAGTAGTGACCTGTTTTTGCTGCTAATGAACTTCTTTTGAATTCATTTTAACTGACTTGCTCTTGAAGACTCAGACCCCTTAATTGTTTCTTTTTCCTTAATTAGCAGCCAAATAATAATGAGATACAAAATGAGCCAAAACAACTGGTGCCTATCATACAATATCTGGAAATAAAGAAAGATGAAGCTCTCAGGAATGTCGATCGTTTCAGGTCCCCAAAAACTTTTTAACAGAGCTCTTAGAAAAGAGAAAATCCACAATGTCTGATATGTATTATATTCCACAATGAGAGCAACAGAAACAGAATAAGAATCTGGAAATCTAACAACATCAAATTACAGTTCGATAAATTCTGAAAAGAATGATACCAAACACATACAATGGGGGAAATAATTATTTGATCCCCTGCTGAATTTGTAAGTTTGCTCACTTACAAAGAAATGAACAGTCTCTAATTTTTATGGTAGTTTCATTTTAATGGAGAGAGATAGAATATCAATCAAAAATCCAGAAAAAACACATTACATAAAAGTTATAAATTGATTTGCATTTCATTGACAGAAATAAGTATTTGATCCCCTACAACCCAGCCAGAATTCTGATTGCCACAGATGGCTGTGTGTCGATGTAGCACACAAATTACAATCAATCAATTAATCAATTAATCAATTACAGATACTCCTGATCTTAACTCATTATGTTTATAACGCACACCTGCCCACAGAATCAACTTCTTCCTTTCCAGCCTCTCCACCTCCATGGGCAAGACCAAAGAGCTGTCAAAGGACATCAGGGACAAGACTGCACAAGGCTGGAATGGGCTACAAGACCATCAGCAAGAACTTGGTGAGAAAGTGACAACTGTTGGTGCGATTATTCGGAAATGGAAGAAATATAAAATGACCATCAATCACCATTGGTTGTCAGGAGCTCCATGCAAGATCTTGCCTCATGGGGTGAGGATGATCATGAGAAAGGTGAGGGATCAGCCCAAAAACTAAATGGGATGAACTTGTTAATGATCTGAAGGCAGTTTGGAACACGGTCACCAAGAACAACATTAGTAACACACTATGCTGTAATGGATTGAAGTCTTGCAGTGCCCACAAGGTCCCCCTGCTCTAGAAGGCACATGTACAGGCCCATCTTAAGTCTGCCAGTGAACATCCAGGCTGTACATGTGCCTTCTTGATCATCTTCACCCCATGCATGGGTATTGCATGAAGCTCCAGATTGAGGGTGGTTGATGGTCATTTTATATTTCTTCCATTTATGAATAATCGCACCAACAGTTGTCACTTTCTCACCAAGTTCTTGCTGATGGTCTTGTAGCCCATTCCAGCCTTGTGCAGGTGTACAATCTTGTCCCTGATGTCCTTTGACAGATCTTTGGTCTTGCCCATGGTGGTGGAGAAGTTGGAATGGAAGAAATTGATTCTGTGGACAGGTGTGCTTTATACACATAACTAGTTGAGATCAGGAGTATCTGTAATTGATTGATTGATTGATATCTGTGTGCCACATCGACACACAGCCAATCTGTGGGAGCCAGAATTCTGGCTGGGTTGTAGGGGATCAAATACTTATTTCTCTTAATGACATGCAAATCAATTAATAACTTTTATGTAATGTGTTTTTTCAGGAGTTTTTGTTTGATATTCTGTCTCTCTCCATTAAAATGAAACTTCCATAAAATTAGAGACCGTTCATTTCTTTGTAAGTGAGCAAACTTACAAATTCAGCAGGGGATCAAATAATTATTTTCTCCACTGTATATGTAAGTTTTAAAATAAGCCTGATTTAAAGCGTGACAAAAAACCGTGACATAAAACGTCACCGTTGCACTTTTAGGCTTAGGATTTTATATATAGAGAGTAGATATATGTTAATTAAAGCATTTTTGTATTTTTTCTTTTTGTGCTTTTCATTAAGTATTTTTCAGCATTTCGGTACTAAGTAATTTTCATATTTTCCTTTAGTAAGGTTGATTTAGTTGGTTATTTGTCCCTTTTTTGTACGTTGAACCTAAGGGGGCAGGGCCTCAACTCTGCAGGTACAGGGACCACCCTCGGCCTACACAGAGGCCCAACATGTCACAGCCTATTGTTGTTATGATCACATTCAGATATTGATTTTTTGACTTGTTTGTATTGTTTTTACAGATTTGGTGCCCACAGTTGGTGGTTTCAAGGTTAAAAAATTCCATTTATGGTGTTAAGTTGCACTGAATTCAAGAATTAAGAGTTTGTTATTTTATTTTGCACCTTTTAAAATGCCATTTTGTTCAGGCATCGGGCACCAATGTTTTGTGTACTCATTGCTAGGATGCATCTCCCAATTTCTAGGTTGCTTGTCATTGAGGGATTGACGTTACGATGCAAAAGGTTCAAAGACTGGCAGTTAACATTGTTTCCTCCTCTAAAGTTTGAGCAGATAACACAAACCTTTTAGTTTGTAAAAATATCTCTTTGGTTTTGAGCTCTTGATCTATGATTTTTGCTTAATGTTCTGGTTTTGTCGCTCCTTTTGATTTCCATGGTTTTGACTCTTGCTTTGTTTATTGGTTATATTCACCTTCTAGTCCTCACTACCATAACAATTGTTGCACCATAAGCTCCAGCTCGTGTTGCTCACCTCATTTTGGATTCCTTTCTCATTGTGGTATTGTACGTTTATTATTTTCTTTGATTTTTAAACATTTGTTTTTGAATTTTTAGATTTCAGACTTGGTTTTGCTTTTCGAAACTTCATTTTTGTATTTTAGGAAACTATTCTCGTTTGCCTTTTTCTGTCATGTTTGAATACGTATTATTAAAATAATAATAAAAAAAGCTACGTTTTGTTCTTTAAGCAGTGGCTTTATGGTTTTCCTCGCCCTTTTTGGATTTATAGACTTTAAGGTGCATTTACATATAATGTTAGAAGCACCTACTGCAATAGCCATACCTGCCTGTCCTCAGTGAACAACTCAGCTCAGCCTCCCTACCTGATGTTCACAAATCAATGCCTCAGTAAGAGTTTTACTGCTGCCCAGCCATACTGAAGAATAGTGTGCACTCTGCTCTTCTCCATTAGGTTTGTTTGGTGAGGAACTTGGGCTTTTTCTTTTTGAGAGTTTGGTTCTCTGTCTGGTTAGGAATGACGCATTGACCATAATCGTGGAGAACAGAAAAGGGAAATCAGAGTTTCATTTCTACTCACTTGCTGGCTGTTTTAGTCACTGAGCCATTAGTATGTCATTTGGAATGCTGCTTATAACACTACATGGGGAAGCGAGGGTGTCATGAGCGATGTGTGTGCATGTGTGTGTGTCTCATTAGGTTTACAACTTTAACATGGCATCTGATGACAGCCTGTACTTACCATACCATACCATACCATTTTATTTGTTGAGCGCTTAAAAGCACAGCATTACAACTGACCGAAGCGCTGTACAGTTAAAAAAGAAACAGGACTAAAAACAAAATATTAAAAACAAACATACTTGTCTTCAAGAAGCTGCAATATTCAATGTATAGATCAGCTCCTCACCATATTCTTAACACCTTGTTGCCTAAAGGTATTTACAATTATATAAAAAAAATGAATCATTTGTTTTTGCTGTCAAGCAGATGCTAAATTAAGTGGAGACTGTTAATTTGAATATAGCACAAAAGCAAACAGTAAGCTGGTATGCATTTTTATCTTAGCACAACTTACCTCGAGAACTTTGCACAATTTCTCGAAATTAGCAGCCAAAATCAATGCGCACGGCAATGCCAACACTTCGCTTCTATCAGGTGGATGTAGTTTCCACTATGATTGCTAGATGGCATGACCAGAGCTTCCAATATGATACTTGGTATGTATCGAATACGCATCAACTGGCATTGGCGGGATACATACGCCACCTCAGCTGCATTCAGGCCGGATGCGGTTTCGTGACAATCATCTACAAGGGGTTAATGGAGCAGACTTTTAAGGCATTGGTTATGTTTCAGCTAGACTATGGAAAATCCATTCTCTTTGTTTTCCCTAAAGCCTTGTCCCTTTTCAGTTGGAGGGTCCTTGGGGTTTGACAGGCTTAAAGGCTTCCTGGGTGAAGCATACGGATGTTCATTCTTGTAGACTGTAGACAAAATACACCTTTCTATCCATGAGTGATAAATCTGAAAAGAAAAGCATATCGGAAGAATCAATACTTTGTGTAGAATACACGAAAAACTTTTTCGCTTGTTGATTCTGAAAAGAACAAAGGTTGTCACATGACAGAGGCATTCCTCGCTAACAAACCCCATTAGCAAGAACATCAGAACTATTACAGATGAAATCCGGAATGCAACCATAACAGCAAAGTAAAAAAAATCATAAAACATATTGAACAGTAGTAACTGAATTATTTAAGGCGGGTTACCAGATTCTTTGAAAAGCTACATTCTTCAATAAGTCTGAGTTTATGAAGTGTCTTACACATGATTATGATGAGAGGGACACATAGTTTATTCATTTGGCTGACTTCAAACTCTACCGTGGTCCTGGGGATGGGGTAGGACTACATGAAATGTTAATGTGTTTGCTCTGTTGGTTAAGTGTTTTGCAATCAATTCTTGTTTTCCAGAGTGGTTAAGTTCCTGAAAAACTCCATGGAAACAGAAACCACCGATACTAAAGCTTTGACCATTTGAGGAAAAAAAATCGTTAGGTTCTGGTTAGATGCCTGCTCGGGGGGAGGATGTGCTTTCAGGTCTCTTTTGGCTTAATTTTTAGAATGTGTCATTTGGCCCATCTGTTTCATCTGCATTTCGAGAACTTGCCGTCATTCATCCCTTTTCCATCTGCTAGAGTAATTGTAATCTATATTGGACACTTGGTGTTTTATTTTTCACTTCATAATTAATTGTATCATAGTTAGGAAGAGGAAGGATAGGAATTTTTTTACCTCTGTATAGATAGATAGATAGATAGATAGATAGATAGATAGATAGATAGATAGATAGATAGATAGATAG
>JANRMT010049829.1:17742750-17754718 GCA_026402145.1 Polypterus bichir lapradei
CCAAATTTATGCACCTGCCTGATTTTGTTTGAACAATTATTGCACACTTTCTGTAAATCCAATAAACTTCATTTCACTTCTCAAATATCACTGTGTGTGTCTCCTATATGATATATTTAACTGACATTTTTTATCGTAACAACCAACGATTTATACAGGAAAATAATGACTATTAACAAGGTTGCCCAAACTTTTGCATCCCACTGTACTTTAATAGCACTTCAGAATCTTAGAGACGTGGTTGACTATAAAAATATAACTGTCATCAGATTAACAGAGTGCAGTTCTGGTCTTTGTAATGCTGCAAAATAATTTAATTTCACATAATTTTCATTATATACTGTAAGTTAATGGATGCTTAGTGGCGCTATGCCCACCTGTCTCCCAACAGACAGATACAGACACTGTTTCAAAACACCCAGAAGTATTTTAATTTCTTCTTTAAAGTTCACAAAGCACCCACTCCACCACAATACACAATAATCAATAATCACAATCCAATAATCCTCCTCTCCTCCCAGCAGCTCTGTCACACTCCCTCCCAACTCCGACTCAGTCTGCTGGGTTTCCCACAGTCCTTTTTATATTCCTTGACCCGGAAGTGCTTCTGTCCTTCTGTCCATGTGCTTCAGTTCTTCCGTCCCCATGACTTGGAAGTACCTCGGGGCTACAATAGAAACAGAAGTCTCCGTGCCTCCCTGCAGCGTCCCACGGTGGCACCCATGGTACCCAGCAGGACTGTGAAGCCAAACTCCATTTTCCATGATGCCCTGCGAGAATCCAGGGCACCTCTAAGCTGCAGGGAGGACGTCATCTAGTGTCTTGGATGTGTTGACCAGGATGAACTGCCGGCCGTCCACCACAATACCCAATTACAAAATTGGAATAATCTTAGTCTTAATGAGTCAGACTTCCTAACTGTCAGCAAAATTACATTGGATAAAGATTAGATTAAATAAACTTTATTCATCCTATGGGGAAATTCAAATGCATACAGCAGTAGAAACATAATAAAACAAGAATACAGACTCACAGGATAGGTAATACAGCCAATCAATCAATCACCAAACAAACAAACCAACCTCTCTATTATAATAAAAAAATCTGATCATCTCGGAGAGACACTTTGAGACAAGGAAGTGAGACAATTGGACACCTGCTGTACATGATTTTAAATGACTGATGCGCAGCACGACATGCAGATCACATAGCACGGCACAAGCAGCAGCTGGCTTAAAGCGTGCCACCTGAGGAGGGGGAATAACTCATTCCCTACAGCTTTATTACTGGCAAATAAAGAAATAAAAAATGAATGAAATTAATATAATCTCTTTAAACTGTATATCCAGTTAACCAAACCTGGGGGTTGGTGAGTGAAGTGAGCAAGGGGCAGAGCCCCCTAGTAAATAAATAAATAAATAAATAAATAAATAAATTAATTAAGAAAGAAAGAAAGAAAGAAAGAAAGAAAGAAAGAAAGAAAGAAAGAAAGAAATTTAATGAGTACATCAGGTGAAAGCATTGAACTGCCTGATATCAGTGGGCAGAAAAAAACCCCAGAGGCACTTCTTAGCACTCTGTGGAGGAATGAAGCTGTGGCTAAAGGATATATGTGTGTGTGTGTGTGTGTGTGTGTGTGTGTGTGTGCTGTTAGCATGATGATCCATACTATAAGGTAAATCAATTAAAAAGTTCTACTTTGTATCCCCTGTTCTAGGCTGTGTAACTGAAAAAGTAATAACTTTCTTAATTTGTTTTTTTTTTTTTAACACAAACCAACTACAGTTCCGTGGTGCAATTAGCTTGTTCCCTGTCTGCGTTTGTTCTCTACTTTATACCTGATGGTTTTGTGATGTGCATACTGGCTCAGAAAGTGTTGGATTGAATCCAATTCAATAATTCTCAATCTTCTTCCAGTTTCCTAATTTGATGTAAACTCCTGCAATTTACAATTTAAAGTACTCTTGTACTTTGATTACCGGGCTTGTTCTGACTCTCTAACTGCAGTCTTACAAAGAGGCAGTAGCTGGTTTTTGTTTTGCTGCTCAGAGGAATAAAAAATATTTGCATGTCCAGTGGATTCAGAAAGTATTCAGACCCCGTCATTTTTTGTACATTTTATTGTAATGTAGATTTCATTTTATATAAATAAACTTGCCATTTTTTCCCATCAGTCTACATTCAGTGACCCATAATGACAAAGTGAAAGCCTGTTTTCACAAAGGTTTGCAAATTTATCAAAAATGATTTATTGTTCTTTGATGCATTCAGTGTACAAGGTGTTCTTTAGCCATACTTCCATGTAGAGGTTCTGATGCCGTCTAATGGTCAACAATGGATATGCAACTTTGTTAAAAGAAGAAAGAACAGGCAGAGCTGAATAATCTTTGATTTATGTTAGCTGATATCAGTCTGAAGTATTTAACTTGCACATTTAAGGAAGGACAAGTTAGGTCAAAACATTAAGCATCCAGATGCCTTCTCTTTGTCGATTTCATGTGGGCCGCAGTCACAGACAATATCATCAGCACCAGTCCCACGGATAAGAGTCCCATCTTCAGACGACACCACTTAAGTCTGCTGAAGCTGATAGACCCTAAGGGGGATAAAAATAAATAAATATATGGAAAACTTGTAATCAAATATGTGGTTTAGTGCATATAACCAGAAATATGAAGACCTGATATATTTTCAAATATTAAAATATGCTATGTGAATACTTATTTATTTTTATTAAAAATTTGTATTTTAATGAAATTCAGCATAAAAAGATATAACAAATGGCATATTGATTATTACCATTGTTGAGTTATTATGAGAGATGTGTCTCATGAATGCTTAATATGAGATACTAGGGGGCTTTGCCCCCTGCTCATTTCGCTCAGCATCCCTCCCCCCACCTCCGCCTGAGCTATGCGTCAACCACTTTGCTTTTGTGCCGCTCACATTGTGAAGAGGGGAACGCACCCCAAGGAGACACGATCGCTCCTCCGACACCCTCTCTTAAACGTTGATACAATGGGAAACACATCGTTTTTTTTTTACCTCCTCTTTGCTTGATCAGCTGCTGGCTTGCTGCTGCTACTGCCGTGCTGTGTGATCTGCATTTCGTGTGACGCACTTCTGTCATATCACCTATGTAGTAGGTTGCGTCTTGCAAGAATCTCATGTTCTACTGTATGTCCCTGTGAGACAGTCTTGAGTCAATCTCTTGGCACAAAGTCTCATGTTTAATGTCCACGCAAGACGCTCCGTGGCCAATCTCTTTTGTCTCTTTTGGGTCTTTTAAGTGTGTTCCGTGATCTTCACGTGAAGATCACGTCTTGTCTACCTAGTCTTTCTCTCCCAGGATTTTTTTTATAATAGCAAGATATATTACCCACTGATCCCATGAGTCATTTATATTTATATATGAGATGGTTTGACTTCTTCATGGCTAATGTCACAAGATGAAATCAGTATGCTACCTTTAAAAACCTGTTGGAAAACAATGTTGTTGTCTTTTGAGAACCAGACCAGGAATGACATGCACCAGTGTTGTCATTGACTGTGTTTATTCTTTCTGCAGCCTTAAAAATGATGCTGCCATTGTGGTTCTTTGGAGAAAAGCCATATGGAAACCATTTTTGGTCCCCAAAACATCCATATAAATGTTTATCTGCAGTTTACAGACCCATAACTCATAAGTAGCTATAATAACTAGATTTATGAAATCCCCCTGGGTTTTTGATTTTAAAGGGCTCCTGTTGCATCCGAGTTCAAGCCTTCTTGATCTGTTACTATCCTAGGTAGCCCATTGAACATTAAAGATTTCTATTTGATCAGATATACTCAGCAAAAAAAAGAAACGTCCCCTGACTTTCAACTGTTTTTACTTTCAGTAGACTTAATGTGTAAATATTTGTATGAACACTAAAAGAGTCAACACCATAAGACATAAACTAAAAATGTTTCACAATGTGTCCCTGAATGAAGGGAGGCTCAAAATCAAAAGTACAAGTCAGTATCTGGTGTGGCCACCAGCTGCTTGAAGTACTGCAGTGCATCTCCTCCTCATGGACTGGACCAGATTTGTCAGTTCTTGCTGTGAGATGTTACCCCACTCTTCTACCAATGCACCTGCAAGTTCCTGGACATTTCTGGGGGGAATGGCCCTAGCCCTCACCCTGCGATCCAACAGGTCCCAGACGTGCTCAATGGGATTGAGATCTGGGCTCTTCGCTGGCCATGGCAGAACACTGACATTGCTGTCATGCAGAAACTCACTCACTTTTTGCCACTCCTGTCTGGTCCAGCGAAGGTGGGTTTGTGCCCATAGGCGGCATTGTTGCTGGAGATGTCTGGTAAGGACCTGCCTTACAACAGGCCTGCAAGCCCTCAGTCCAGCCTCTCTCAGCCTATTGCGGACAGTCTGAGCACTGATGGAGGGATTGTGTGTTCCTGGTGTGACTCGGGCAGTTGTTGTGGCCATCCTGTACCTGTCACGCAGGTGTGATATTCGGATGTACCGATCCTGTGCAGGTGTTGTTACACGTGGTCTTCCACTGCGAGGATGATCAGCTGTCCTTCCTGTCTCCCTGTAGGGCTGTCTTAGGCATCTCACAGTGTGGACATGGCAATTTATTGCCCTAGCCACATCAGCAGTCCTCATGCCTCCCTGCAGCATGCCTAATGCACGTTCACGCAGATGAGCAGGGACCCTGGGCATCTTTCTTTGGGTGTTTTTCACAGTCGGTAGACAAGTCTCTTTAGTGTCCTGCGTTTTTAGAACTGTGACCTTAAATGCCTACTTTCTGTAAGCTGTTAAGGTCTTAACGACCATTCCACAGGTGCATGTTAATTAATTGATTATGGTTAATTGAACATGCATGGAAAACATTGTTTAAACAATTTACAATGAAGATCTGTAAAGTTATTTGGATTTTTAAAACATTATTGTTGAAATACACAGTCCTGAAAAAGGGACGTTTCTTTTTTTGCTGAGTATATAAAGAACCTTTTCAAAGTCTAAATGATCCTTCTCATTTTTAAAGTGTTCTTTGTCAGGCAATTGTCCATGAAAAACCCAACAGCCCAGGTAAATTCCATTTTGGAGCCATTATTTTTAAAAGTGTAGGTCAGCGTTTCTCAACCTTTAATTATTTGCGACCCGGGTTTTCATAACAATTTTAATCGCGCCCCCCCTAACATTTTTTTGAAATGTAGATGCATATTTTATTATACCTACTTAACTTTTATCGACATTTATCTAACTCTATATTTATTGTTCTAGTATCAGAATGTAGTTTAAGTTAATTTGTTTTGGTTTCAACAGATTTTTTTTCATATTTTTGATTCTTCTTTTCTTTTTTTCACATCTTCGCGCCCCCCTTTTTGTTACTTCACGCCCCCCACAGGTTGAGAACCACTGGTGTAGGTCATTGACATTAAATGCAGTACTTTGTGCTGTCCCGCTCCATTTCATGTCATCTTTTGTTTTTATTTTACTCTATTTCCATTTTAAATTTAAAATGCTAATGAAAGACTTTAGAATGCTCATTCTAATCATAATGAATGTGTTTAAATTGAAATGGCCATGTTGCATTCCACTTGGATCCATAAATTCCTCACCTTCTCTCCTGATTCTCTCCCTCAATGGCTGGGACAGAGAGCTATGGTTCCCAACACGACTGATCTCCTCTCCTTGGCTCCATTGGGAGGTGCTAACCTGTAAAGTGGAACTGCTTGTGTAGATACTGTCCTGGTGGAGTGGAGAGGCTCCCTGCTGGGTGGTGTGGATCATCCTCACGAGAGAGTGGTCCCAGGTCAGGGTTATGTCAGGAGGGTGGAAACCAACTGCAATGCATGTCAGGGTAATCACACCATTTACATCTGGAGCACTTGATATCAGCACCATGACTGAAGTAAAAGAAATTTACACACAATAATTATGTCTTATTATGTTGGCGCTATATGGATAAAACTTAAAACAATACATTCAGGTGATACCCCTCACCTCCTTTCCTGATGCTTTCTTTCAATGGCTGTTTTAAAGAGCTGTGGCCCACCACACATCCAATCTCTTCCCCGAAGGTCCAGAGGGCGGCACTAACTTGCAGAGTAGATTTGCTGCTGTAGGTGTCACCCTGTAGGAGTGTGGGGTCACCCTGCTGAATGGTGTGAGGTGACACAGGGAGAGAATGATGCCAGGAGATTGAAACATTAGGAGGGTAGAAACCCACAGTGCTACATGTCAGGTTCAGCACATCGGGTTCCTTAGTTGCTGCTTGGGAAATGAGTATCAGTTTGGGGACAGCTGTGACAGAAGAATGACAAATATAAAACTCCGTTTTTCAGAACATTAAGTATTTATTCATTAAAATTTCAAACTTGTATGTTCCACTCCAAGGTTATAAGGAGCTGGAGCCTACCCTAGAAATATTATACAATGTCATATATGTGAAAGTAAATAAATTATGCATTTTTTGTTTACCTCTTCTTTTTATTATTTACCTTCTTCCCCTTGACAATATATTTCGTAAATATAACATTATTTTTCACTGTTATGCTGATGACACCCAGCTCTACCTTGCTAGTAAACCCACCTCTTCTTTTTCACCATCTTCGCTTATTGAATGCATTGCTGAAATTAAATCCTGGTTCTCCTCATTGGTACAAAATCAACATGATCCAAAGCCGATAATCTTTCACTTGTTACTGATAACTCCTTTGTTTCCCCTTCACCTCAGGTCAAGAGTTTGGGTGTCATCCTTGATAGTACTCTGTCTTTCCAATCTCACATTAATAACGTCACCCGGTCTGCTTACTTCCACTTACGTAATATTTAATCGCATCTGCCCCTCCCTCACTCCCCATACCACTACCATCCTCGTTCACAGTCTTGTTACTTCTCATCTGGACTCCTCTTTGGTCCCTCTAATAAATCTCTCCATAAGCTTCAGCTGGTCCAGAATTCTGCTGCTTGTGTCATTACTCAAACCCCGTCTAGTCACCATATTACTCCGGTCTTGCAGCAGCTTCATTGGCTCCCGATTAAGTTTCGAATTGATTTTTAAATTCTTCTATTAACTTTTAAAGCCAGTCATAAGCTCGCCCCCCATACCTTCTTCATGTTGCCGTTCCCTCCCGTAACCTTAGATCCCCTTCCTCCATCCACCTGACCATCCCTCTGCCCCGTCTAACCAACATTGGGAGTGGAGCATTCAGCCGTTCTGATCTCCAGCTCTGGAACTCACTACCTACTGAGCTTAGAAATATCAAATCATTCTCAACTTTCAAATGTAAGCTTAAAACCCATCTGTTTAAAATGGCTTTTCCTCATTGATTACAATGGCTTTGTTTGGTTTTAATTTTTATATTTTCTGCATTGTCTGGTACTTTAAGTTATGTTTATACTGTATTGTGCTTTTTTATTTATAGTGTGTTTGGTGTCCTTGAGTGCTTAGAAAGGCACTTTTGTATAAATAAATTATTATTATTATTATTATTATTATTATTATTATTATTAGTCCTGAAACTCAAAAGCAAAGCAGGCCTGGGGTGTACACCATCTTGAGCCACAGGATCCATTAAGCATCCCTGGATCAACTAGCAATACTCTTAGAATGTAAAGTTTACTAAGAAAAAAATCCACAAAGGTACAATATAAAGACGTAAAAACAAAAGTGGCTAAATAATTCCTCAGCACAGGTCTGAGGCACCCAAGGCCTTATTATCAACTACAAGCACAGCTCGCAAGGTTTAGGTGGCCCTGACCCCACTGGGCTCAACATAAAAAAACGAGGAAAATAACTAAGAGAATTAACATAAAAAGAAAACAAAAATGAAAAATGCAAAATGATTTACAGAACAAGAAAATACAAACTAAAAAACAATGCAATAATCATAACAAAAATATATTAAGTAACATACGTACAAAAGAATTAATAAACAACAACAAAATGAACACAAAGTAAGGAAACTAAAGCCAATGATGGAGCACTTTTTTTATAACGATGTCAGATTACAATTGTGGATTCGGCACCAGTCCATTGCACAATAGACGTATTCAAACGGTGAGCCAATCAGTGTAATCTGCGTGGCTGATTGACGGAATTCTCCATTTAGCTCATTTTGTAAGAGGTTGCTTATGAGCCAGTGATCACAAGTTTGCAGCTCACTACGGACAGTACATCACAGTGCAAATCTTTAAACTGAGATGCTTTGCAGCGAGAGTCCACAGCCATTCGATTGGTGATAAGGATGAGATGTGCACTGTGGATGGGTGGAATGTAGCAGTGAGGCTGTGCAAAAAAGGCTGGGGCTGACGCAGAGAGATGTCAACTGGCCTCACCAGAAAAATGCACACCACCCACAGCAATCAGAGACCCGCTCTGCACGGCTGACTATTGGAGCCCTCCATGTAGCTCATGCTGCCAAGCGCTCACTTCTGAGTGCAGAGATGGCAGGTTTGATGCTCACCACAGTTCAAATCTTCGAACTGAGGTGCTTTGTGGTGTGAGTCCATGGCAATTCATGAAAGTATTCGAGAAAAGGAGGCAGAAGGACAATGAACAAACTTCACACAGGATTTGAAGCTAGGATGTAAAAGGTGTGAGGCAGCAACACTGCCACTCAACCGCCATGCTAGTCTGTTATGTTTTTGCAGTGTTGTGTCATTATATGTTAGACAAAGACATGCATTGCATTACTTGGAGTTGGACGATCTGCATGTGCACACGTGTGTTCTGCAATGGACTTGTGTTGTATCCATGGTTGCCTTGTATTCGATACAACTAGTATAAGATTCACCTCTCTGCAACCTTGCAATAAAAATGTTATGTTCGCAAATCCATCCATCCATCCATTATCCAACCTGCTATATCCTAACTACTGGGTCACAGGGGTCGGCTGGAGCCAATCCCAGCCAACACAGGGCACAAGGCAGGAAACAAACCCTGGGCAGAGCGCCAGCCCACCACAGATATTTGCAAATGGATGGATGAATTTTATTTTCAGTATATTTTGCAATGTCACATTCCTCCTTGTGTCATGCTAATTATGAACATTTTTGCCCTTTAGTTGTTTCAGGTGCTCATTTTGGGTCATTTATGTTTCTGGTTTGCATCAACTCAGTCTCTCGTTCTGTTCATTTCACCTTTTCTCTGTCCTGAGCACAGATTCTGCCTGCCTTGATTCCTTTACCATCATGTCCATCTCCATCCTGTACTCTGCCTAGCCGCCATTCTACCTATGGGACCCAGAGAAACTAACTTTATGAAAGCAAAAAAAAAGACAAACTTGATTACCTTTCACCTCCAGATGTTACGTCGCCCATAACAAAACTTTTTTTATCTTCACACAGAGAGCTGAACAAGTGAAGTTACCGCAGTCTGTGGGCTTCACAGGTCTAATGGTTAGAGAGCTTCCGAGTGGCCTATTGCTTATTGAAAACCGTCCTTCTTCCATAATATCACTTTTCGAGGATTTAGAGCCATTTGGAAACAGGTGTGTCTGCCGCCATAGAAAAATTACATTTTCACAATGCCCTTCTTTCAAAGTGCAACAGAACTGAACTCTCTGTCCAGTTAGAACAGTGGCGGAAGGAGGAGTGAGGAGAAGGTGAACCGCTGAGGTTAGGGAGACATCTGTGAAGAAAAAAAAATTTTTTGTGAGTATCGAAATTCTAATTCTACTACATGTTGGAAGCTCATGAGGTCTAATTATGTTTTAGGTGATGTTTATCCATTAAAAAAAAATTGAAAATGTATGTTAATGCTGTGTTCATATGTTATGGGCTATGTGAGAACCCCGTGGCTTTTGAGTGGAAAATCTCAAGTGGATGATGTTCCAGGTCATAGATACCAGTGACAGAATTTAAAGAAAGCTTTGCCTTCTGGTTAAACTGGGGTGGGAAATAAATGACCATTAAACCACATTTACAAAAAGAGGCCAACATAATTGGGAACAAGCGTTACAAAACAAATGTTCGTAATTGATCTTCAGAATAAAATACAACACTGTTACAAAATATGGTATGTAAAAAAATGTAAGGGCCATCGATGCTATTACATTGTGTATTTTATTTTAGGTACCTTTAAATATATCGTTTAACATATAATAGTAGTATTATTATTCCGTTAAGTGTAGCTGATGTGGCCACATTATGCAAATATCTAATTATTTCATCTGTACTTACCCAAGATGAATAAAGCCCAGCTTCCTGGAGGCAAATAGCATTTCCGTAAAACCATTGCACCTGCAAAGTGACCACACTACTGAGCGCAGACTTTATTCTAACATCATACATTTGCCTCGGCTTTTCATTTCCTGCCACAGTTTCAAAGTGATTGGCCTGGGAGAGGTAGAGGCCTCTGACGCAGCTCCTGGAGGGTCACAGTGGTTTCTGTTTCTTGTTTCTGTCAAGTTAATTTTGTAATCAGAGGCTAATTCTACCACCTTACACTCATATTTGAAACACACAATCAAAACTCTTTATTTCACTTGCTTTTGTATGTGTTGGTTCAGAAATTTGTATCAGATGGACATTTGTAGAAAAGTAAGTATGTACAGAAGTTAGTGGTGGATTCTGAGGATTTTAAAGGAGCACTGGAATCATAGGATAGAAGGGTCCTTTCATCAGATTGGCCAGCCCAACACTGACTCAGCTGTAGAATGGCCAAGAGTGGGGAGGCGGCTTGTTGGCCGAGGTCTTCAGGACTCCGACTGTGTATGTATCCTCATGTGTGATAGTTCTTTATTTAGTGAAAAGTGTAATCAATTCTTGCATTTTGCCTTGTAGTTTCTGTTATTGTATTGTGTTCTTGAGGTAGCCATGATAGATTGGCAATCTGGCTTTGTGAAGAGGATTATTTGTATTGTTTTGCGTATTGTATTTTGTGACACCCACTGCACACCCAGCCTACCTGGAAGAGGGTCTCTCTCGCTCTCTCTCTCTCTTTCTCTTTGAGTTGCCTTTCCCAAGATTTCTTCTGTTTTTTTTTTTCCATTTCTTGCAATTTTGTTTTCCCTACAAGGGTCTTTTTTTGGGAGTTTTTACTTGTCTTCTTAGGGAGTCAAAGCTCGGGGGGCTGTCAAAAAACAGGGCCTGTTAAGAGTCCATTGCAGCACTTCTTGTATGATTTTGGGCTCTACAAGAAAAAGATTGTTGTTTTTTTTTGTAGGACACAATAAAGCTCTATTACCAATATTCAGAAGAAAACATTTGAACATTAGAACACACTAGACGAGAACAGGCCATTCAACTTAACAAGGCTCGCCAGTCCTGTCCACTTATTTCTTCCAAGAAAACATCAAGTCGAGCTTTGAAAGTTCCTAAAGTCTTACTGTCTACCACACTACTTGGTGGCTTATTCCAAATATCTATCGTTCTTTGTGTAAAGAAAAACTTCCTAATGTTTGTACAAAATTTACCCCATGTTCTTGATGAACTAATTTTAAAATAACAGTCTCAAACCACTGTGCTAATTCCCTAAATAATTTTAAACACTTCAATCATGTCTCCTCTTAATCTTCTTTTGCTTAAACAATCACAGTATTTTGGTTCAGTCCACAACATATTTGTCAAACCGACCAAAACCATATACACTAACAAAATTCATTTTATATAGCAATTGTATATGGTGTGCTCTGTGCAGAGGTTCTTTAAAAGAACTTATTTACAGGTATGTATTGTACATATACATTGTCAAACACATGAGCTGGGCGTACCTCTTATGGGGACATAGCAGTTCATTTTGTATGCGACACTGTCATTCACCCATCTGAAGAAGAACCTCTTTCAGATCCAATGCCATACAACCAGAATGCCCTATCAAAATGGTATCATTTCATCGACTATCATTGAAGAAGAGACATCAGTCCGAGCAGATTCATCATCTTCTCTGTTTTCTTCAGTGTTTTACCAGCTGCCATACCAGTATTAGATAGATAGATAGATAGATAGATAGATAGATAGATAGATAGATAG
>JANRMT010049829.1:17756382-17766804 GCA_026402145.1 Polypterus bichir lapradei
GGGGGCGGGCACCTTCCTCACTCATGTGCCAGCCTCAGGGAGTTCAGGGACGTTACACTGCCTAGGCTGACACTCTGGACATCACTCTTACAAATAAAGATTACAAGGTGGTTCTTCAGTGTGATGCCAAAAGGAAAACCATTTTTGGGTTCCTAAAAGAAGCATCCGCATAAAGGTTCCAGAAAGAGCCTTCAGATCCATGACAAGGTCCATAAATAATCATAGATGATAATAGATTTGTAAAATTTCAAATGGGCTCATGATTTTAAAAGGACAGCAACACAGGCTACTTTCAGGTTCCAGGTAGCCTACAACACATTAAAGATTTCTGTTTTGTCCACATATTAGGAAGCCCAAAGAATCTGTTTCACATCCAAAGGACCCTCCATGGTTCTTTATCAAGTGATGTTTCTATGAGGAACCACACAACCCAGTAAAATGCCAGTACAGAACCAGCATTGCCAAGAGTGCAGGGCACCAGCTATTTTGATCTTGGACTAGCAGTGCTTGGGAGATCTCAATGTTTAGGGAAACTGTAAAGTTTGAATAATTTTTAAGTCTCTGAGGTATCTAATTTATTTATTTGTTTGTTTGTTTGTTTGTTTGTCTGTCTGTTTGTTTATCACTTCCTTTTTTTTTTTTTTTTACTTAGTTCAAGATTAATTAATTACATCTTGCCTGAAGAAGGGGCCTGAGTTGCCTCGAAAGCTTGCATATTGTAATCTTTTTAGTTAGCCAATAAAAGGGGTCATTTTGCTTGGCTTTTCTCTACAAGATTAATTAAAAAAGCATGAATGTTCCCCGAAGAAACTGATAATATAATACATTATGTAGTAGTCACAAAAATGTAGAAGACACAAGCATATCAAAGTATTTCCTACTTATCACGCACTCTGACTGATTCTGAAGCAGATAGAGATACTCTAACAATAACAATTAAACGTTTTGAGGGGGTCACAGTTAATTTTGTCAATAATAAAGCATCAGAGTGAGATAAAGAAACAAATGAGTTGTCCCTCAGTAGCAAGAGGAACAATATGAACTCCATCCTGGTTATGGAACAGTAAACCAGCTCTTCTCATTGCTGGAGGGTGCATTAGAGTATGATAGCCTCAGTTTACATTTGTTTTCTAGATTTGGGAAAAGCATAAAACCGTGTCACTCCGCTTGTGTTATGGGAGTTGCTGCAGGATATTATTAGCTAACAGGGCCGTTCTTACATACTACTCCTTCGCTTTATGAATGCAGTGAGAGCTACTGTATGTCTGAATACTTGGTGTCAGCTCACCACTCCTGTTTGTAGTTTTCTATCAAGTTATATTTGAGGATGAGGGGGTGTCCAGTTGGGGTGATATTGTTGCCTTACTCAGATGATGTTGTCCTCTTTGCATCATCTTACTGTGACCTTTGGCATGTACTTGAGTGATCTGTTGGTAAGTGTGAAGTGACAGGGATAATGAAAGGCACCTCCAAGTCTAAGGTCATAGTTTTCTCTTGGAAAAGAGTAGATTGCTCTCTCCAGGTCAGGGGGGGAACAACTGCCCTTACTGGAGGAGTTCAAGAATCTTGGGAATCTTGTTCATGAGCAATGGAGGAAGACAACATGAGATCAACAAGCTGTTCTGCAGATATTCTACCGGTCCATGGTGGTGAAGCTTGAGCAGAGTCTAAAGACAAAGCTCTTGGATTAGTCAATTGACATCCCTGTCCTCACCTATGGTCATGAGCTGTTGTGTAAAGACCAAGAGAATGAGATCGCGAGTGCAAGCGACACACATGAGGTTTCTTCGCAAGATAGCTGGGCTGACACTTCATGATAAGGTGAGAACCTCAGCAATTTGGGAGAACCTCAGAGTAGAGATGCTGGTCCTCCTTATTGGGAGGAGCCAGTTGAGATAATTTTGGCATGTCATAAAAATATACACAAGCCAAGGTGTCTCGCACTAGAGCTGCTCCAGGCAGGTCCCACGGGGTGGAGACTCTGCAGCAGATCCAGGACACTCTGGAGGGATTGGATTGATTATATCCCTCTCAGATGGCTTGGGAATGTCTGGGAACTCCTCAGGGATAGCTGAAATCTGTAGCCGGGGACCGGTTAATCATGGCTGACTTGTTATGCCTGACTTTCACTAGGAAAAGAGAATAAGAAACTGAGATGAAATCTCTATATGTAACAAAGGAACATGTGATTTCTGAAGCACTGGACATGGGTGGATATGTTCTTTCATTCATTGATTCATTTTCAGAGCCTACGTATCTAATTCACAGTCTAGGGGGAGCCTGTCCTGGAATCATTGAGCACAATGCAGGGAATAACCTTGAGTTAGGTGCCAATCAGTCATAGGGGGGTTCATGGAAATCGAAATTTTCAAGCACTTGTACTCATTTAAAATAATAATTGCAGATGCAAAATGTTACAAGGAAAGCCTAGAATTGAGAAGTCAATCAAAATGACACCTTTTATTGGCTAACTAAAAAGATTACAATATGCAAGCTTTCAATGCAACTCATGCCCCTTCTTCAGGCAATCTCCTGAGTTTCCTCGAAAGCTTGCATATTGTAATCTTTTTAGTTAACCAATAACAGGTGTCATTTTGCATGACTTCTCACTACATACATAATGGCTAACACGGCACAACACCCTCGTAAATAAGGAAAGACTAGAAAACCATTATACCATACCACTAACTAATCAAAAATGTATGTATTTTTCTGTAATGAATCATCATTCTCTCCATGTGTATTATACTCAACAGTAATACAAGAAAGGCAAGAAACTCTAAACAGATGTGACAACAAAGTTTTGTTTTATTACATTTGTGAATTTTATTTTCGTAAAAAAAAAATGTTAACAGGACCTTCATCAAAAAATAATAAGTTTTTGGCCTTCTCTGCACTGTCTTGTATTGTCTCAGCCATCCCGAAGCTGGAGATTCTCTCGGATTCAACACCTAACAAGCTTGATCACCTTACCCTGACTTGCAGGGCTATGGATTTCTACCCCCCTAACGTCACTCTCCTCTGGGACCACTCTCTCCCTGGGGTGCCTCACACCGCACAACAAGAAAGCCCCACAACCCCGAACAACGGGACGTTCAGCAGCAGCTCTGTCCTGCACGTGAACACCTCGCTGTGGAGGCCGGAGAAAGAAATCGGGTGCCTGGTGAATCACAGCTCGGTGACACAGCTGCTGAAAAAATACATTAAGAGACCAGGTGAGGATATTTGTTTCCATTTGAACAATGGAATTGTGCTACCATGTCCATCTCCTTGTAATCCAAAAAAAAAAAAAGGAAAATGGAATAATAATATTCAAAGGGCGGTCTCTAGTTTTTCATCTTTTTTCATTTGTTCTACCAATTCCTGCATTGACGTGACTGTGTTTTGCTCTGTAGGCCACATTTCACTTCTTCTTCTCTTGGCAGTTCCCGTTAGGGGTCGCCACAGCAGATCATCTTCTTCCATATCTTCCTGTCCTCGTCATCTTGCTCTGTCACACCCATCACCTGCATGTCCTCTCTCACCACATCCATAAACCTTCTCTTAGGCCTTCTTCATTTTCTCTTCCCTGGCAGCTCTATCCTTAGCATCCTTCTCCCAATATACCCAGTATCTCTCCACTGCACATGTCCAAACCAGCACAACCAATTAGTGAAATGTGGCCTATGTGTGTAGGCCACATTTCACTAATGGGTTGTAAATCGGTCTTCTATTGGGGATGTGATATAACTTTTATTAAATTCAATTCTCTTGTTTTGATTTTGTTACAGTGGCTCTCAAAGTAAATCTCACCTCAGAAGTATCCTTCGCCAGCCCCGACTTCCTCACCCTAACTTGCTCAGCGGTTGGATTCTACCCCTCAAATGTCACCCTGTCCTGGGATCATTCTCTCCCCACTAATCTCTCATACAAACACCAGGAGATGCCCACACTCCTACAAGATGGTACCTACAGCAGCAGCTCCAGCTTGCAAGTGAATAGCTCAGTTTGGATCCCGGGCACGGAGATCGGCTGTGAGGTGAATCACAGCTCTCTGATACAACCGCTGAGGGAAACAATCAGGAGAGGAGGTGAGGCGGAGAACGTGTGCCAACGATGAAAACTGACATTATGTTAACTTAAGAGGGGAAATTTAAAAACAGGAATCTGATAATCAAAGGGCTGCCGTTTTTTTTTTTTTTTTTGATGGGTGTGAACACCAAAGACAGGAAGACAATGTGGAAGGCTAAAAAAACAATAAAAAATCTATTCGAATGAGTCAAAACAAATGTGCTTTCTTCAAAATAAACAAAGTAAACAAGATGAAAGAAAGGTCATTTGTTCAACATTTCTGATTGATTTAAAAAATCAGTACAGAAAGGTCTATATGGTATTTCTATGTACATTTCACTTTAGTGATACCTCAGGAACTCACTTATCGGACGATTTCACAATACAATACCATAGATTGTACATTAAATCAAGTATGTCAACTTATATACTTGCAATATTTGATATTTTCACAAATAAATGTAGAATAAAACGAGCAGGAAATTGAATCAATTAAACATCTTAAATGATAATTTAATTTGAATTTAATTTGAAACTAAACACTATGGGTCAAACTAAATGAAGAAGCTGCATAGATAGACAGACTGCCATGAGGGCGATTTAATGACGCCGAATATATCGACCTTTACAGATCTACTGTGGTGTGTTTGTGTGCTCATTTGTTTCAATTCATTATCCTTCTGTCATGTGCTCTGGTAGGACAAGAAAGCTGTCAACTGTCTTCACTTATAGATTTCTTCGAGTGTGTGTGTGCCTCTCTGTGTCTTCGTGTATGCATCCATCCATCCATTATCCAACCCGCTATATCCTAACTAAAGGGTCATGGGGGTCTGCTGGAGCCAATCCCAGCCAACACAGGGCTCAAGGCAGGAAACAAACCCTGGGCAGGGCACCAGCCCACCGCAGTTTGTATGCATGTATATTTAAATAAATTATGTATCTCAAAAACTACTCCTGCATAAATGTAGCAAATCAATAGGCCTGGACCAATAACTACATGAAACACTGCAAAAATCCTAATTAAATTAAACCATTTCTTTGGCAGTTGTCATAGGATAAAGAGCAAAGAGCAGGATATGGAGATAAGAACCTGGACCAACCTGGACCTAAAACAATAAGCATGGAGCCTGTAACAAGACCAACACAATGCAAGTTGTTTGAAAAAGATAGGCCCATTGTTTCAGGTTCATGTTTTTCACAAATTCTCGTTGTACATACTATAGGTCTCAGTATTCAGGGCTTATTTTAAGTGTTTCTGTCTTTGCTAGAATGCAATTATCCAGATACTCCACACAATGCAAGAAAAATTGTTTTCCAACAAAACTGTTGAATTTCAATTTTCCACAGAGACAGAGGCACACCTACAGATGCCATGCTAAAATGAATGTTTCTCAACATTTTCAACAACTAAACTTAACTATTATTTTTATTATTTACATCTTTATTTATTCTACTTGAGAAGAAAATAACATTGCCTAAAATCAAGTTCAACATATAAAACAAATTATTTCATAATCAAACTAGAAAAAAAAATCAGAAATTAAAAAAAAAAAAGGAAAAAAACAAAACCTAACAAAAACAGAATTAAGCTTGTTAGGAAATTTTTTATCCCGCACCCAAGGTTTCATAAAGATGTGACTTACCTGCTGGGAGGTTAACTTTCTCGGATTATATTTCCTTGACAATAAGGTGGCACAGTTGTGGTATCACACTAGTGTGTGGTGGTACAATTGCTGGATGTCAGTTGCCAGCAGGCATGCAGGTTAGCAGTTGGTGCTACTGAATCACATCTCCAGGACCAGAGTCCGAATTCCCCGTGTCAGGCTCTGTTTGTGCAGGGTTGTTTTTCTAAGTCTTTTCAAGATAAACATATATTAAATACATAAAATATGAAATATACAAAAGTATATTAGCAAATGTTTCATTTATGTTTTGTATAACTGCAGCACAATTGGGTTGCATTTTTTAATACTTTGGAAACAGGAATTGATCTGACAGCCATCTATAAGAACTTAGGAAATTTGACAAATGAGAGGAGACCATTCAGTCCATCAACTCTCTGCGTAAGAAGTGCTTTCTGGCTTTAGTCCTAAAGTCACTCCCTCGTCATTTTTACTGGTGTCCTCCTGTATGTGATTCACCATTAAGGTGAAAAAATGTTGCTAGACCTATTTTTTTAAGGCTTTGAGGATTTTAAATACCTGGATGAGGTCCTTACACAGTCTCGTGTCCTGAAGTCCTGGGAACATAAACCCATAAGTCCTTTTCAGACATTGCTTCCTGTATGGCAGTGTCTCCCATTTTGAAATTATATCTGAGTTTCCTTTTGCCCACGGTGTAGCACTTCACACTTTTCCATATTATGGTTTAACACCCAAAATTCTTTGACAAAATGCCTAAATGAAAATGATGTTCTCTTCTCCAGTGATCATGCTGACTGCACAATGGACAAGCGATTTCAGAAATCTGACTTGCAGTGCTGTGGGATTCTACCCTCCTAGTGTATCTCTGACATGGCACCACTCCCTTCTGGGGATACCCAACACTACCGAGCTAGAAGACCCCAAACTCCTCCAGGACGGCACTTACAGCAGAAGCACAACTATGCAGTTTAATGCGTCTCTGTGGAGTCCGGGTATTGAGATTGGGTGTGAGGCAAACCACAGCTCTCTGATACAGCCATTGAGGAAGAACCTGACGAGTGAAGAGCAGCAATCGGCCAAATGTGAGTGGCGAGCTACAAAAATAACAGGTTCATGACAAACGGAATATATATATATATATATTACTGTGTCACCTGGCTTAAGCCTACATTTAATTATTTCATTGGCTTATTTTATTTTTCATCTATATATACAAATTAAACAATGTTTAATTAGTTATTTTAGTTTAGGCTAGGTGAAAATTGCAGCCTATACATTTAAGTACAGAAATCAGCCAAAATTAGATTACTTAAACAATAAAGTCATAGTATTGAATTATTTTAGGTCTGAATACTGCTCTTAAATTCAAATAATATTTAAGGTGATAAAAAGGACCACCATGCCAGCTAACACTTTTTATAAACTAGATTTTACAGGAGCGTCTTTTCAAATCACATTTTCTACTATGCTTCTCTTCTTCCCCTGTTGGTTTATTTTGAAAAGGCTCAATGGTCAAACTTTTTTTTTTTTTAATAATTAGCTTTAATTCTATTTATTCTTATAGTTTTTGTGACGCACCTTCCATGGAGACTCACCATCACAGTTTTCTTTATGTATAAAATGTGTAAGAATTGAGAAACACCAAGTTCCATTTCACTTTATGGTCAGTTGCGTTCACTATTGAAAAGCTGGCCATACTTTTTGTGAAGGTACCAAAACGATGTGATATATATATACGAGGGACATTCAAAAACCTTCGGCACTTTTATATTTTCGTTGGAAAAGGTGGAAGCGAGAGGAGTAGTAATTGGGCATTAAAAAGCTGGTATGACGATTGGGAAAATTGTATCGTAAACGAAGGCAACTATGTAGAAAAGTTGTTTTTGAAATTCTTAATAGAGTTAAAAAAAAAATGCATAAACTTTTTGAACGTCCCCCGTATATACATATGAATATGTATGACTGTATATGAATACAAGTCTGCTAGGGGCTGGCACCCTGTGCAGGGTTTGCTCCTGGCATGTTCCCTATGCTACCTGGGATAGACTCCAACACCCCCTATGACCCTGGTCTGGATTAAGTAGGTTAGAAAATGACATGACAAAATGAATACAAGTGTTTTCTTTTCTAAAAATTCCAAAAAATAAAAATCATCATACGGGAAAAAATCAGTTATACAGCAACAGCAGCAATGTTTTGGCCTTTGAGTGCTGCTTGACTCCTGGGGTTTGCCTGGCCGTTGTTTGTTGGAGGTCTGCATATTCTCCTCGTGTCTGTGTAGGTTTCCTCCGGGTACCACATTTTTTTCTCCAACATTTCCAAAGACATGCACATTATTTTAATTTGAGATCCTAAATTGTCTGTGTGTGGGTGGGTGTTTTTCATAGTGGGTCCAGTGATGTACTTCATACAGGTTTGCATCCTGAATTGGATTCATTTTTGAAGGCCAAGTTTTTGAACAATTGTGTTATTAATTTGTCCCTTAGACTGGCACCAATAAATGAAAGTAAATGTATACATTCAAACAGTAAAATCACACATAGAACTGTAATAGTGGGGCACCTGAAAAAAGACATGAAGCCAAACCTTAGAATACACTCATTGAATCGATTGTGTCCATATTGATAAAGTGCACGTCCATGAGATCTTCACAAAATTATGACATTATCGCTTTGTAAAACTCCACTCACTTTATAGAAGACTGCCTTCTCTTTCACCTCCTTCCTTTTTTACATCCATATATATATAAAATCCAACGTGTGTCTGTCTGTATGTCTGTCCGCTTTTCACGAGAGAACTACTTAAAGAATATAGATTGAGTTTATTTCTATAATTTGCTTGAACATTCCAGTTGTTTTGTGACATCTCTCATCACTCTAAGAATCTTTGTTCACTTGCAGGAGAGATATACAGTGGAACCTCGGTTTGCGAGCATAATTCGTTCCGGAAACGTGCTCACAGTCCAAAGCACTCGTATATCAAAGTGAATTTCCCCATAAGAAATAATGGAAACTAAGGTGATTCGTTCCACAACCCAAAACTATTCATATAAAAATGATTAATACAAAATATAAAGTAAAAATACATAAAACAAATTAACCTGCACTTTACCTTTAAAAAGAATCATGGCTGGTGTGAGTGAGTTTCTAAACTCTTGTGGGATTCCACCCAACGGGACGACACGCGAAGAGCGTCCCAAAGCAATTGCAGTCTCCCAGCGCTGTAGCAGTTCGCCATATAAGCGCATCCAAAAAGATCGCAGACATGCTATAAGCGCCTGCCGTCGATGGGTGATACAAGGAACATTATAAAGATCCCGCTACAATAAATAACCGCGCTGTTCCTGTTTCAAGCTGAATAAAGCTGGTGTTGTTAAAGTACTGAGACTCAGCTTCGTGTTTTGGGGTGCAAGATGGGGACTCGCACTTCACAGCACACATGTGCACTCGCGCGCGTGCACACACACACACACACACACACACACACACACACACACAGTCACAATGCTGTAGTAAACAGTATACGCTCGTACGGATGTTGACTATATGAGTGAGGCACACAGACTCAGACGGAGAATAGGAGACGATTGCCCTCAAGAGAAGAGAGAGAGGAAGAGAGAGAGAGCGAGCGAGAGAGACGCGAGAGAGTGAGATAAGGAGAGAGAGACGCACACGAGCAAGAGAGATAAGAGAGACGCGTGCACAAGAAAGAGAAGAACCATCAGCTCAGTTGTGATCATATGACGCTCAGCAGACAAAGTGTATCCTTACTACTCGTATTGCAAGACATCGCTCGTTTATCAAGTCAAAATTTATTAAAAAATTTAGCTCTTCTTTCAAAACACTCGTAAACCAAGTTCCTCGTAAACCGAGGTTCCACTGTATTTGCACTAATCTGAGACAAAGGCTGCGGGCCGAGGGGAGGGGGAAGCATGACGTCAGGGGTGGCGCCCTCCTCACTGTCCTGTTTTACTACTATGCAGACAGATCCACGGGGGACGGTTAGTATGGAACAAATGCTCACACTGAGTGTCAGGGTTAGAAACAGCGAGCTCCGAGAATACTAAAGCTACAATTAAACCTTGACAGCGATGCAAACAATAGATGCATGATTTTTGGGTGTGTTCAAGTAAAATGCAAATTCACCAGTTTTTCTTGTCGTCGCATCTCCATGTCCACACGAAACTGCTCAGCTTCCGATGGACTAGTTTTGTTGACATTTTATTCCTCAAAGAGAATTGTCAAGAAAATTTCATTTTTGTTGCAATATCTTTAATAGGCACTTTGGAATTTGTGATGTCAAATTTTCAAAATTGTTTATTTTGAAAAATAAAAACATTCTCTACAAGCTCAATTACAGAATAATTTACGCTTTTTAAATGAAAATCGAAAGAGCAGTTACGTTAACTTGTATATTTTCCTGTTTTACATGTCAGACAGCCATGCAAAACAAATCCCCAATACGAGATTCGGAACCAGAAACAGAGCCGGGAATTCCGCAGTACATCAGCTGCTTGTGCGACTGGGTGAACTTCAATGGTGATTTTACTTTTCCTTTGGGCACAGACTTTTATATTAAAAAAATATGAACTTCAATTAGCCAGAAACTCTCTACAACCAATGACTAACAATAGGACATCAGTCGATTCAATTTTGACATCATGAGTTAGTTGCTGGTGTCCAATGAAAGATACTTCAGCCACCATATGAGCTGCATATGATATTCTGCA
>JANRMT010049829.1:17786819-17797397 GCA_026402145.1 Polypterus bichir lapradei
TATATATATATAAAATGAATTGTTATTATTAGTTGTATTGCTATAGTTAGTAAATTAATTTGTCCAAAGAAATATACAAAAATATCATTATGCATACACAAATACATTACGTGTAATATTAAATATAGGAAATGCACCAAGAAAGAAAGAAAGAAAGAAAGAAAGATATTGCTAATTTAAAATAATTGTTTTTTATCCAGATAATGCTAATTAAATACATTATATTTTATCCATACAATATTGACATTGACATCTATTTCTTGAACTTACTTTTTCATTACAGATCTTCATCTACTGCTACAAGTTCATTACAGGGCACGTTCGCACTCTCACACTCACACACACCCCAATACACTAGGCCAATGCAGAGCTGGAAGTTACCCTGACCTACATGTTTGTGGGATATGGCAGGCAAGTGCCAAGTCTACACAACACCTTGGGTTGGTGAACAATGACCAGCTGTCCTGAAAGGACAATGTTGTTACGTCCTCTTGGCCTTTCAGATTCAGTCTATGTAACGTCCACAAGATCAGACCATATCTGATGAAGTTTGCAGCACCTCTCCTGGTGCAGGCTTTGATCTTGTCATGCAAGGACCACAGTAACTCTACTGGCAGGAGTACTGGCATATGTCACCAAGCCTCTGCAGATGATTCAGAGTAAAGTGGCACGCCTGGTGTTTACCAACTGAGGCGGGCACATGTCATTAATCTTTTCGGATCACTACATTGGCTTCCGGTAGTGGTACATATTAGGTTCAAATCCTTGATACTTGCCTACAGAGAGTCAATGGGTCAACCCCTATATATATGGAGACACTTGCGGAATCTTATGCTCCTTCTAGACCACTCAGATCCACTGATGAACCACATATGGTGATGCCAACACTGTGTGTCATCAAATCCTAGTCCAGACTCTTTTCACTTGTAGTTCCTAGTTGATGGAACAGCTTCCCACCTCCATTCCTCAATGTCTTTAAGAAGCATTTAAAGACTCTCTTGTTTGGTGAATTTCTGCCTAACTGATATTAGCTGTCAGGTTTTTCATAACCTAGTAACTCTGTTGTATTTTGCTCTGAGCTCTTCAATTGTGATGATCACATTTGTACCCTTTTCCTGTAACTCTTGTTCCCAAACAGTCCCTCAGACTGATGTTTACTCAGTTTCATAAGTTGCTTTGGATAAAAGCGTCAGATAACTAAATAATTATAAATGCAACCTGGAGTACTCAGAAGAAACTCACTGAGACATGGAGAGAAGGTACAAACAGACCGAGCCGGTATTCATATCAGGGGTTCCTCAAACTGTGAAGGAACAGGGGTAACCAGTATAACACCCAGTACCTTCCATTAACTGACAAATTCCTTCATCTTGCAGAACAGCTTAATAAAAATATCGGGTTATGGACTTTGGCACAAGTCAAGATCCAGTTGGATAGGATGCTGGTAGAGCACATGGTGGCACACACCCATGTCCACTCACACGCAGAGAAGTTTCAGTTATCAGTCATCAAAATCCACATATTTAGGATGTGGATGTGAAACCCAAAAACCCAGAGAGATACCATTACACACACGAAGGGATCATACAGTACATACTTCACGCAATTGGAGACGAGGCTTGAATTTGAAGCCAGTCTACTGGAGCTATGAGACAGGAGGGACGATGACTGTGACCGTATTCTATTATTTTTAATGTTAAGTAATGAAATATTTATTGGCTTGACTAACTGTGTTTTCATCTTCACCTCTTCTCACAGACCTTTTCATTTAAATTTTGCCTTCACACACAGTTGAGCTCCTCGTAATATTACAAAACTTTGAATTTATTGTGTAAGTGCTTGAGCTGAACAGCCTATTTTGATGAAAAACCAAAGACTGACCACTGCAAACTGTTTAAAGATTTTTCTTTTGTCCTTTCCAGCTGAATGTAAAAATATTGCAAGAAGGCTTTGAGGTGGAACTGCCCAATGGACACACAGTCAAGTTTTCCAACCGGTTCGACGACAAGATCACCTACATGAGTGTGAGTGGTGACTTCAAGGTGACCTCCTTCAAGATTGAATAAATGACATAACTCTGCCTTGTCCTCAATAAAGCTGTGAACAATAAAACACCCATGGTGTCATGTTATGTTCTTTAATCTCCTTTAGTGTGTAGAAAATTTGGAAAATATTGTAACACTAGAGATTTCACCAATAACACCGGGTTTACACTGGACACAAGACACACACGGTAAGCATGATGTTAGATATGGACACACGTCCCATCATGTGGCTTGGGTGCACTGGGTTTTCACCAGTTCCTGCTACAGAATTTTTCATGACTACATTGTGGTGTGAAAAATGGTGACCTTCGAGGAGAGGTTGGTAGCAGAAGTGAGGCTGAATGTTACCGTCAAACAAAACGGGTCAGCAAAGCATAAGGAGGGGCTGCAAAAATATTTTAAGTGCATCTCTTCTTCATATAGGTCAAGCATCTGTTTAACAAGAACTTACATATCCTCCCTTTTCCGCTTTTGGTTAATGAGTCTGACCCACTGACATCTCTTTTTTACCTCCTAAAGCCAGTAATGACTGACACAACTCTCCTACCACCAGTAGAGTCTTATTAAGCCATCTTTCACTGAACAGTCATGAAAGCAATTCATATCCTCTGCTGTGAAATTGTCAGGTATGTGATATTGATCAAATACTGCCACCTATTGACTAGGAGAATATTGAAGCACCAATTAAACTTGCCATTAGAAGTATAAATATGTTTTGGTCACTAATGCGTGCATGTTTTGTGTTGTGGTCTACATACAAGCTTAACATGGAGTAAGAGGTGACCATTCAGTCAAACAAGCTCATTTGGTTACAACAACAACAAAATGTATTTATATAGCACATTTTCAAACAAATGATGATATCTATGCAAAAGGATGAAGGTCCAAGTCTTTAGAGTCCTGGTGCTTCCTGTCTTGCTATATGGTTGCGAGACATGGACGCTATCCAGTGACCTGAAGACTGGACTCCTTTGGTACTGTGTCTCACCGGAAAATCCTTGGGTACCGTTGCTTTGACTTTGTGCTCACGGTGTCCCGAATGAGGCACATTACCTGCATTGTGAGGGAGCATCAGTTACGGCACTACGGCCATGTCGCGCATTTCCCCGAGGGTGATCCAGCTTGTAAGATCCTCATTGTTGGGGACCCGAGTGGTTAGACCAGGCCAAGGGATCACCCACGTAACACCTGGCTGCTGCAGATAGACGGTAATTTCTAAAGGGTGAGACTGGACTGTGTGTCTGCCTGTGGGGGTTGCCAACAGGGATCCCGAGTTGTTTCATTGTGTAATGGGTGCAGCAACGCACTGTACCAGTGCATGCTCTCCAACTTGACTTGACTAGATGTAGCTCAAAATGCTTTACATTAGCATTTCTTAACCTTTAAGTGTTTACGACCCAAGTTTTCATAACAGTTTTAATAGTGCCCCCTAACGTTTTTTTGAAAGGAGCCCACTAATACCAATTTGTTATTTTTTAATTAATGATATATCATAGATGCATATTTTATTATACCTACTTAACTTTTATCGACATTTATCTAACTCTATATTTATTTTTCTATATCAGAATGTACTTTAAGTTAATTTGTTTTGGTTTCAATAGATGCATTTTTCATATTTTTGATTCTTGTTTTCTTTTTTTCATAACTTCGCACCCCCCCTTATTGTTCTTCTCGCCCCCCCTATGGGGGCCCGCCCCACAGTTTGAGAACCACTGCTTTACATAATGAAGAAAGAGAAAAAAAGACAAGAAAACAGAATTAGGGGATAAAAGTAAGGTCCGATGACTAGGGAGGACAGAAAAAACAAAAAGAAAACTTCAGACAGCTGGAGAAAAAAAATAAAATCTGCAGGGGTTCCTAGGCCACAAGACCACCCAGCCCTCTCTAGGCATTCTACCTAACATCAATGACCTCAATCAGTCCTCATGGTATTCAGGGTTCACATGGAAGAACTTCATGATGATGGTCATGTGGACTTCTGGCCTTCACTCCATTAGTGTAGAGACATCACGGTGATTTGATCAGGTGGTGGTAGTGCAGATCGATACCACAGAAAACCGAAAAAATAACAGAAGAGAAAGTAGGGGTTAGTACGGATTACAGAGCCACCAGGAATGATAATGGTAATTAAATCCAATACAGAGTGTCTGGATTAAACTACAATGAAGCTATGAGAAAGCCATGTTAAAAGAATGAGTTTGTAGCCGTTTTTTAAAATGCTCCACCATATTAGCCTGGCAAATTCCTATTGGCAAGCTATTCCAGATTATAGGTGATAAACAGCAGAAGACCTCCTCTCCACTTCTTTAAAGTTTAGCTCTCTGAATAATAAGCTGTTAGTCATTTGAAGATCTAAGGTTGCGATTTGGAGTGTAAGGTGAAAGACATTCTGAAAATATAGGATGGAGCGAGATTATTTATGGCTTTGTAAACCATAACCAGTATTTTAAAGTCAATTCTAAATGGCATGGGTAACCAATGTAGTGACATCAAAACTGGAGAGATGCGCTTGGATCTTCTTTTCCAAGTTAAGATTCTAGCAGCTGCATGTTACCTAATTGTTAAGTCCTAATGACTCATCCGGATGCTGAAAAGAGAAGAACAACCACTGTTTTCCAGCATTACAAAGAAAATTGTCAATTATTTACTCCCTCTTCTTATCCAGTAGTGCCAAAATCCAAGCATCCAAGCGAGTAAACCATTCACCACTACCTGTGCAATACCATCCCAATGATGAAGTATGGCAGTGGCCACATCATGCTATGGGGTTGTTTTCCAGTCCCAGTGACTGGGAGATTTATTAGGGTTGAGGGAAAGGTAAATGAAACAAAGTGAAGAGATGACCTTAATGGAAACCTGCTGCATAGAGCTCTGGGCCCCAGACTGAGCCGAAAGTTCACCTTCCAACAGGACAATGGCCATAAGCACAATTTAACCACAATGCACCATTAGGGTGTTGGCGAGATGTAATGGTTTATAGTGTGGAGCCTACAGATCTAAATAAACAAAGGTTTTCTTTCTGGAAGCTTGATGTGGATGGGTTGTTTGAGAACCAAAAATGGTTCCCCTATGGCATCATTCTGAAGAACCAACCACTCTTGATTTTTTTAAGAGTTCACAGTAACAAATCTTATTCTCTTCAGTCTTAATTTTAATTTCAGGCTCAAAAAGAAGTTGCAATGAGGTGTGAAGCAACTACAATGTTATTTTTGACCAAAAAGTCTTTGGTTGATAACCGATGAGTGCAGGTGCATTGTTATGATGCAATATGCAGTTGTGAGTGCACCACCACTCTGGATGTTTTCCTCCTGATGATTTCCCTTTGACTCCATCAGCACTTTAATGTAATGTCACTTATTAAAATTCCCTCCATGCTGAGAAACACGATCACCATTGTGTCTTGGAGATCTCTCCCAATGACTTACAGAAAAAAATCACCAAAATTATTTGCACAATTGTAGAATAAACAACACAAAAACAAACTCGATCAGCTCAACCAGATGCCACTAGCTGGATTGATGAACCATACTTGTTTTAATTAACACCTAAGAAACAAATTCAATAACCTCAGCCTGCTCCTGTGCTATTGAATTCCTGGAATGTATGGGTTCCCCCTCATGTAATACTTCTACACTCTTTAAGGTACTGGTTCTTTAATGATACTTTATTGTTGTTTACTGGGTTGTGTGGTTCTTCGTTGAACTATTCCTGAAAACACACTACTTTAACATGGCTTTCTCATGGCTTCATCTTAGTTTAATCCTGATGCTCTGTATATTTAATTAATAATCATTATTATCATTGTATTCATATTCAAAATCTGTATTAACCCCTACTTTCTCTTCTATTCTTTTGCCAGTTTTCTGGGGTGGCAACCTGCGCCCCTACCACCTGATCAAAGCACCGTGATGTCCCTCCATTGATGGATTAAAGGCACAGAAATCCACATGACCGTCATCATCAAGTTCTTCTATGTGAACCCTGAAACCCATGAGGACTGATTGTGAGGTCATTTATGTTAGAATGCCTAGAGGGGGCTGGGTGGTCTCGTGGCCTGGACCCCCTGCAGATTTTTTTTTTTTTTCTCCAGCCGTCTGCAGTTTTGTTTTTTTTCTGTCCTCCCTGGCCATCGGACCTTACTTTTGTTCTATGTTAATTAGTGTTGCCTTATTTTAATTCTTATTTATTTTGTCTTTTTTCTCTTTTTTCATCATGTAAACCACTTTGAGCTACATTATTTGTATGAAAATGTGCCAT
Organism: Polypterus bichir lapradei; assembly: GCA_026402145.1. Classification (NCBI taxonomy): domain Eukaryota; kingdom Metazoa; phylum Chordata; class Cladistia; order Polypteriformes; family Polypteridae; genus Polypterus; species Polypterus bichir. The sequence continues at coordinate 17,793,125 of JANRMT010049829.1, forward strand.
AGAAATAAATGTCGTTGTTGTTGACAAAGCACCATTTAATTCTGGGAAGGGTTCACTGCATATGAAGTTGGCTCTTTCTGCTTTTAGAAACGTCCTAATATATAGAAAAAAATGAAATCTTTAATGTATGAAAACCTGTGTTATTGTATGCAGCAAGAGTCCTTTTAAAATCAGGAGCCACTGGTATTTCACGAATCTGTTGCCATCTGTTTATGGTGTAAGATGCTAGGGGTCACTGTTGCCTCTTTCAAGTCAACAGACAGTTGCTGACACAGAGTAAAACACCAAGAAGATCTTTAATGATCTTTTCTTCTTTAAACAGTGCCCAAAAGCACCTCCGCCACCATACACAAGCAAAATAACAATAATCAGCACACAAATCTCTCCTCCACTCCTCCCACCAAGCTCTCTCCTACTTCCTCCCAACTCCAGCTCCCTTGGTGAGTCTCCACCAGTCCTTTAAATAGTCTTCGAACCAAAAGTGCTGTCCTTCCGGCCACGTGACTCATCTGCACTGGAGATTTGTAGATTTCTCCAGCCCGGAAGTACTTCTCTGGTTCCGTCCCTGTAATTCGGGAGTACTTCCGGGCTATACAGAAAGTACAGATTCTCGAACCCCGCTGTAGCATCTCCAGGCAGCACCCACGGCACCTAGCAGGGCTGTGGAGCCGAACTCCAACTCCCATGGTACCCTGCGGGAATCTGGGGTGCCGCTATGCTGCAGGGACATTTTCATCTGGTGTTCTGGGGGAGGCAGTGTCCCTCTGTACCTGCTTTCCCCTATCTTACTGGGTTGAGAAACCGGCCGTCTGCCACAATGGTTATTTACTGTATGATGCCTGTTACAAATCTAAATTGATAAAAGTTGTTTCTGGAATCTTCAGTTGGATTGGCCTTTTGGGAAATAAAAATGGCTCCCCTATGGTACAGTATCACTTTGTCCTCTTTATTTTTAAGTGTGTACAACAAATGTGTGCATCAAAATTTTCACCCCATTCCAATACTTGTTGAGCTACGGCAGGGTTGTCCAGCTCCGGTCCTGGTGGGCCGCAGTGTCTGCAGGTTTTCATTCTAACCATCTTCTTAACTAGTGAGCCGTTCTTGCTGCTGATTAACTTGTTTTGTCTTCGTTTTAATTGACGTGACTCAGACCCCTTAGTTGTTTCTTTTTCCTTAACGAGCAGCCAAACAATAATGAGACGCAAAACAATGCACCACATGACCAGCCAACCTAAAAAATCAAGAAAGGTGAAGGTTTCGGTCATGTTGGTCTGCTCAGGTCACCAAAACATCTTGACGGTGGTCTTAGAAAAAACAGAAAATCAACAGTCCGCTATGGCAGAATGAGAGCAGCAACAAGTCCTGATATTCAATAACAGCTTTAATTAACTGCAAGAACTGGCTTCTCATTAAGAATCTGGTTGGAGTGAAATTGGCTGGAGTTTAATGTTCCAGTTTAGCTGGTCATCTGTTGGCTCGTTTCACATCTCATTTCTGTTTGGCTGCCATTTAATGAAAAAACAAATCAATTCAGAGGACTGAATCCTTGAAAGCAGTGCTATTAAAATGAAAGGAAAAGGAGTTAATCAGCAGTGAAAACTGCTCGCTGATTAGGAAAAAGGTTAGAATGAAAACCTGCAGCCATTGCGACCCACCAGGACTGGAGTTGGACATCCCTGAGCTACAGTGTTCGTATATAAGGATCATCAAAATAGTAAAGTTTCACTGATAGATAAATAAGAAAGAGTCATATGGTGTAATTATATATTTTTTACTATTTTTTAATAGCATGCCATCCAAATTTTTTGCCTACACTATTAAAAATAGTAGTTTTCTAATGGTGTTTTTTGATTCTTTATTAGGCTGTGTGGTTCCTCATAGAGCCATCACTTGACAAAGCACCATTTCATTCTGTTAAGGGTTCTTTACATATGAAGTTGGTTCTTTGTGCTCTGAAAAACATCTGAATGCATAGAAAAAAATTCAAATCTTTATTGTATGGTATGCTACCTAGTAGGTCACTAATAGGTTAAGAAAACCTGAACTCAGCCTGTGTGATTGTATGCAGCAGAGTCCTTTAACATCACGACACGTTGCTATTTCACAAATCTGTTACCATCTATCTACAGTTACTTACTGTATGGAGCCTTTTAGGAATCTAAATAAAGGTTCTTTCTGGAGCTTTCATGTGGATGGGTCTTTTGGTAACTAAACATGGTTTCCCTATGGCATCTCTCTGAAGAACCTCTCTGGCATCTTGATTTTTAAGAGTGTACTTGTCTAAGTTGTAACTTTTTCACTTTTCTTAGCCGTTCCATGACTGCTCTCTTCATTTTCCTTCCTTAAAAGTCACTTGCATTGCATTCATACTTTGTTATGAAAACACCTTCTTTCATAAAAATATTTTTGTTGTATCTGAAAAAAATGTCTTGAAAGAAAACACAATCTATAAAGTAAGTATTATTAAAAGCAGGCACACTGTTTGATGATAGGCATTTGAGAAGTTGTACCTCCAGAATCTCCACATTTTTGGAGGGATCGCTGACAGACGGGCCACAATAACAAAGTCCTCCAAAGACAGTCATTCTGAAACTGAAAGGTTTTTTTTTCTCAGGTCTGTTTTGATTGCTTTTCATTTTTCTTTAATGTGTGTAAGTAAATATGCAGTTATACAATGTGCCACTTCAATGGACCTTACACCTCTGGCAATCTTACCAGAGTTCCATGCCCTGTCAATTTAATTTTTAAAATAAGGCAGAGGTAAGAATAAAACGATTCTTAAGTGTGCTACAACAGCTTGGGCTTTGGACTTTAAAGTTTACTTCACATGTAACTTAGTTGTGTGACCCTTAATAGTCCTGCTATTCAACTGTTAAAAAGATATGCTGACAAGTACAGTATGGCGCAATCTATTGTCATGCATGTGCGCATAGGGGACAGCTTAAGGCCTCCAGTGATTGTAATTCCCTGAGGTAGGCACTGCGTCTTATTGTCTCTTCTCTTCCTCCCGCTACAGACCAGAAGACTAACAGTTATAACACCAATGATGTCTCTTCCAGTGTCTTCCTGCTGGGCTAAAGACCAAAAGATCTTGAGAGGGTTCGATTGGGAACTCGTATCTGGAAAGACGTTTCCACAGTTATTGTGTGTGGTTTTCTTTGTGATTATTTCATTTCATGTTGGCCCATCTCAGTCTGTCTGTTCTCTTACACGATTAATAAGACATGTTTTAGAGTGTGCAGGATTTATCCAATGAAACATGGAAAAGGGAAAATAAAAACAAGTTAGATATTGTCAGAAATTATTCTTTGTCAAACAAAAATTCTGATTAATTATTATAACAGACAGACCAATGTAAAAGTTTTCCTCTGAGCAAAATAGGAATATTAATCTTGGAATTCACATAACAAAGTTAATGAACACTGCACTCTTCAAATAACAACAACAACAACATTTCTATATCACATTTTCATATAAATGATTAGCTCAAAGTGCTTTACAGGATAAAGAAAGAGAAAAAAAGACCAAATAAATAAGGAAATAGAATTCGGGAACACTAATTAACATAGAATAAAAGTAAGGTCCAATGGCCAGGGAGAACATAAAAACCAAAAAAAAAAAAAAGACTCCAGATGGGTGGAGAAAAAAATAAAATCTGCAGGGGTACCAGGGCCACGAAACCACCCAGCCAGCCCCCTCTAGGCATTCTACCTAACAGAAATGACATCAATCAGTCCTCATGGTATTCAGGGTCCAAATGGAAGAATTTGATGATGACGGTCATGTGGACTTCTGGCCTTTAATCCATCAATATGGGGACATCACGGTGCTTTGATCAGGTGGTGGTGGCGCAGGTCGCCACCCCAGAAAACTGGAAAAAGAACAGAAGAGAAAGTAGGGGTTAATACGGATTTTGAATACGAATACCAAGATAATAATGATAATTAATTGAATATACAGAGCATCAGGAATAAACTAAGATGAAGCCATCTAAGTAGGCGTTAGTATGCCACCAGGACAAATGCAGATATGTATATACTGTATACGTTATATAGTTTTACTGTCAAATAATGCAAAGAGTACCCGACACGTGTTTCATCCTTATTTGGTCTCATCAGGTGTACACACTTCACTGCATCCCCTCGCGGGGATTGGAGACCAACCACATGCGTTACCTGGTAGATAACCACCCATACAATCAGATCTGGACTCAGACCACAGATGCTATGAATATATATATATATATATATATATATATATATATATATATATC
>JANRMT010049829.1:17811026-17822004 GCA_026402145.1 Polypterus bichir lapradei
TTTAATAGAATGGAAACTTTGACCTAGCATATTTTAAATTATAAAACAAATGAAAATGGCATAGACAGAAATACTGGTACCTTTAACCTAGTATTTCTTGAAGCAGTTTTTGGAGACGATGACTTGCGTCAAGTGCTTTCTGTAGCTCTGAGTGAGACTTCTACATGTGTCAACTGGTTGTTTGGCCCACTCCACCTCTTCAGTTCTGTCTGGTTTGATGTGTGCCTTCTCCCAGCTGTTATTGTCAGTTCTTTACAGATGTATTCAAGGGGATTCAGATCAGGACTCCTAGCAGTCCACTTCAGAGTCAGGTCTTCTCTCACATTCTTGGAGGTATGGCACCTTCTGTCTGGAGAGCACATGACTTATGACTGAGACACAGATTTCTGACACTGTGCTATATGTTTCACCCCAAAGTGCCCTGATAGTCTTCTGTGTTTCCCCACTCCACCCCTCTTTGTGTGTGTGCCCTGCACAGATTCAAAGAGGCAGCAAAGCAACCTCAAACCATCATTGAGCCTCTTCTGCTTCTTGGTAGTGATGGAGTTATTTTCTTTGAAAGTTTGCTTTATTTTCTGTGAATGTACATTTGGTGTAATTTATCAAAAAGCTCTAATTTCCTTTTTTCTACCTAAAGAACATTTTCCCAGAAATACTATAGCTGGTGAACATGCATTCTGGCACGTTTCATGAAGACTTTTTTGTGTGTGCTGTCTTTCTGGGTCTTTGGCCATGTAGCCTATTTTCATGTAGACAATGAAGGGCAGTGGGACTTTGGATCTTTCCCCACCATTCGAACATTATTTTTCTTCTATCTGGAGTAAATTTTCCTCATGCAACTATATCCGGGTATGTCCACTGCAGTTGCATGGTTCTTAGACATCTTGATAATCAAAGCAACAGTGGTCACGGGAACATCAAGCTCTTTAGGGGATGATGTTGTCACCTTTTGTTTTTGTCTCACATTCTCGAACAACTGTGACCATTTCTCTTATTTAGTGTGACACAAAACTGTTGAGTGAGTTCTTTTCTCCATTTAAATTGGCAGGAGTGATTATGATGATTGTCAAAAGACACAAGTCTGCTTGAAGGTTTACTACAACATAAACATTTCCTATAACTAACTATTCCTATAATGATTCCTATTCTGTCTAGGCCATTTTGCAATTTTTTTGTAAAATAAGCAGTAGTTCTTTTCACAGCTTTTATTTCCTTTCAAATCCTAGAAATGTGTGCATGCATGACAAAAGGATCTTTTATTAATAGCATTTTTGTAAAGGAAGAATGGTGCATTATTTGAATAAAATGCATCTATGTTACATGTGAAGTTTGTAAAACACAATAACACTTCATACAGTTTTGGCGCTTCAAATTTGAAAGCATTGTCAAAGAGTTTAGAGACGTACGGATGAGTAACCACTGAGACAGAATTCATCATCAGCTGGGAACACTTGACTTTGATCCCTACTTAATAATTCTGCTTCAGTTGCCTTTGTTTCTACATTAGGCCTGTCTTCTTAAATGAGAAGTGAGCACATGCTGTCCTCCCAGTTCTCCGATTTTAGGTATTGCTCCTGGAAAGCTTAGTGTCTTGACTAGAGGGACACACAAGCCAGTGCCGTTGGATTACAGACCTGCTAAGTAGCTATTTGTCTTTGTGGCGTTTGCTTATTTTCCTCCTTCCATTTTGTAGTGGTAGGGTGTTCTAGCCCCGTCAGGCAGTTTGCAGACTTTTATGTTCAGTTATGTGGCTTCTGTAAATTGGCCCTGTGTAAGTTTGTATGAATGAACCCTACACTGGACTAGCGCCCCATCTAGGATTGGTTCCTATTTATTGCTAAATACTGCAAAATGTTCCCAATTCTGAATCAGAGATAACTGGTTTAAGGATGTTGTGTTTAGCATTTTTTTTCCTTACATGTTAAAGGAAGCCTCACTTGCTTGCTATAAACATCACAAGTGCACAAGCTGCACTAATGCCCTATGCATGTTATACATTTGGGATACCACCTATGAAGAATTGAACATGCCTTGCAAGCTTAATTAAACAGATTTCTTAAATTATCCCTAAAATGGTAATGAAAACAAATTTCATGTGTCTGGTTAAAGCATCATATGTATGTTACAGTAGGTTACAAGTCAGACTTCTCCTAGGTGTTCATTCAGTCTGTCTCTTTTTTATTTTAGATCAAGCCATAAACATTTCATAGTTGTATGAGGTGTAATGAGTTTATAATTGTTGGTGCAGATTGGTGATCATGTTCTTTAAAGTTGCTTGCAGACTTTTTTTTTTTACTCATGCAGTCTCGAGGTCATATTTGGCCTTCACCCTAGTTGGGAAAATCAACTTTTTAGTAGTTTACAAGGTACTTATATTTATTTTACAGTGACCCCTACACTTTCTGTGCACTTTATTGTATTGGGAATTTTAATTATAAAAAGACAAATTTGCTGTTTGGGCCCATTAATCTACACTCAGTAACCTACACCGAAAGTGAAAACGTGCTTTCAGAAAGGTATAAAAATTTATTCAAAGTCAAAGAGTGAAATTCCTAATTCATGTCCGTATTCAGGCCCTTACTTCAGTGCTTTGCAGAAACCCCTTTGGCACCAACTGTGGCTTTGAGTCTACTTGTGGTAAGTCTGCACAAGGCTTTTCACATCTGGATTTGGGCAGTTTATTCCATTTTTCCTAGAGATCCTCTCAAGCTCCTTTTAGAGTGAATGGAATGCATCAGGAAATCTTTAAATCTCTTCCGAAAAATTCTATGGGATTTAAGTGTGGGCTTTGAATGGACCACTCAAGGACCCACCAAGACGTGTACCAAAGCCATTCCAGTGTGGTCTTGGCTGTATGTTTCATGTCACTTTTGTGTTGAAAGGTGAACTGTCTTGCCATGTCTGCTCTGCAGCAGGTTGTCTTCAAGGACTCCTCTCTGTCTTTAACCGCATTCATCTTCCCCCTCAATTCTGACCAGCCTCCCTGTCCCTGATGGCAAGAAGCATCTCCATAACAAATGCTGCCACCACTGTAGGGATGGTATTAGGCAGGTGCTGAGTAGTATGTGGTCCTCACAAGACCTAGTGCTTACGGTTCTGCCCAAAGAGATAATTTTTTATCTCTGTAGACCAGAGCATTTTCCCCTCATGTTCTCAGAGTCCTTTAAATTCCTTCACATGCATTTTACTTGAGAGTGGCTTCTGTCTAGCATCTCTGCCATAAACACCTGATTTGATTGAGGGCTGCTGAGATGGTTGTCCTTCCAACAGGTTCTCCAGCAGAGGACCTCTGAAGCTCTGTTAGAGTGACCATTGAGTCTTTCCTGGTTACTCAGTTTGGCTAGACAGCCAGCTCTAGGAAGAGTTCTGGTGGTTCAGAACGTATTCCATTTCACAATTACTGTGGCCACTGTGCTATAGGGAACACTTGAAGCTTTACAGATGGTTTTCTTCCTTTGCACTGATCTGTGCCTCACCACAGTTTGGTCACAGAGATCTACAAGGAGTTCATTGGACTTCATGGTTTGATGTTTGTCTTGAAATGTAGACTTTCTATACACCATTTCATGTGTGCCTTTGTAAATGATGTCTGTTCAGTTTAGACTGTCGCAGGTCGACTCTAGTCAAATTCTAGATACATGGCAAGGAGAATTAAAACAAACAGGTTGCACTTGAGCATAATGTGGAGTGACACAGCAAAGTTTTTAATAAATTTGCAAGCTTTTCTGAAAATATGTTGTCATTATTGGGTTATTGAGTGATTGGTGAGTAAAAACTGAATTTTTCTCCAGGCGTCTGAATGTTTGCTGACTCCGTTGTATTTTCGGAGAGCTGCAGAAAAAACTCTCCAGTTTAATGTCATTTGTCATTTATTTGTGATTGCTTAGTTAGTTGCATTATTTCAGTCTACATTGTGTGTTGCTGTGCTTGTCAACATTTACAGTGCACGTAACTTAAATTGTTCTTATACTTGACAAAAGGTGGTTCATTTCTTATTCAGGATGAGGAACCCCTAATGGAAATTGTAGGGTCAGCTTTACGAAGCTGTCTCATCAGCCCCTGATCTCTCTGTACTCCTGTGTCTGATATTATGCTTAGAAGACTAGACATGTTAGGTCTCTAAAATGTGCCACAGATTTACTCAATGAAGCCCTCTGCTGTCACTGATTTTTCTCATGGAGTCTCCCAGATATCATACTGTATATGACATTTTTTTAGTGTGTTCTCACACCTATGTCATTGTCATGTCTCTGTCTCCTTATGTCCATGTGGCCTGCATGAAACCTCTGGAACTTTTTTTGGTTAAATTTGGTACACTTATTCTTCAGTTAAATGAAGTTGACATCTCAAAAAGATGGCACTTTACAATTTTTTTAATATCAAAAACTCGCACTTAAAAAGGGTTGTCATATTTTCAAAATCATCTGTCTTAGAACAGAAACATTCTGTGTGACCTCAATTACTGATTAGTATTTCAACACAACCTTCATAGGTGTTATTTCAACTTGTTTGTTTCCTGTTTTACATATTTGATAAGCTGCTCCTGACTGCAAAACAAAGCCTTAATACAATTCAATTCATTAAAGCGCCAGCAGGGGGTGCACTTCGAAAGAAACTTACTGTTAGATAATCTGCACATCTCTGCACGCAGCCTTCAGCACAGATTTTAATTTCTCCATGAGGTGCTTCTTCTAATAATAATAATAATAGTTTACATTTATATAGCGCTGGAAAAGTTCATTTAAAAAATTTGAGCAGCAGCCACAGATCTGCAACCAACAAATAACAGCGCATCAATCAATACCATTTTTAGGTCAGTTGGGTTGGAATGTTCTATGACAGTCACCCAAGTCAAGCCAATTTTCTCTTTTGTTCTTAATTGCATGACAATGTAAAATACTTTTTAAAAAAAAAATAAATAAAAAAAATCAGGAATGGTTTCCCCTCGACTTTCTCGTATACTCAGATATGGGGATGGATGTTTGAAGAGTAAACCGCAAGACAATGATCATATTTTTATATTATATACATTAAAGAACCATCAACAACAAATCAAATCAAATGAGTACTATATTGAACAATTATAAAAGTAAAGTTGATTAAATCAGACTCAGCAGCTGCATGAAAAAAGAACGGAGTATGTGTTATGGTAAAGTACCACTACCGGTTAGCGGAAAAATTTGGTTGGCCTAAGTGAAAGCATACTCGAGTTACACACTGACATAATTCCAGAAATTATATTTTTGGACTCTGAGAGGTCTAAAACATCAAGATTCATCAAAATCTCGAAACTGAATTTTTGGACGAGTTCAATACTTTCCCTATACTTCGTATACGAGAAAGTAAAAGCCTGATTTAATGTCCTATGAAAAAGGAAGTACACTCATGAATATATATATTTTTTTATTATTATTATTTTTAAAATATGTGGGCATATTAAGATTTGACCTTCATTTAAACTATCTAAAGAGAAAGGCGATATAATGGGTGTGAGAGGGGGGTCAAAAAAGTTGACTTTGTAATCATTTATTTTGCAAAAAACATACACCATTCCCATCCCTAAGTGCCTTGGCTCTTATAGCTGACTTTGTTACCTTATGTCAGTGTTTCCTTTAACTTATTAGCAATCTCTGGCATTGACTGGGAGAAAGTTTTTCCCACTCCTCCATGTATAATTCTTTCAGCTGTGTGGTGTTTGAGGGGTGTCTTGTGTGCACCACACAACCCCCCACACTTTCCATTGCATCTCAAGGGGATTTAGGTCAGGGTGTGCTCCTTCCATTACTTTCTTTTTTGCCATTCTTTGCTGGATTTTCTGGTATGTTCAGATGGTCTCACATTATCCTCAAGCATTCTTTGGCTTGATGAAAAATTTATAGTGGATAATGTTCAGGTGAACTGCCCAGAACCCTGATGCAGCAAAGCAGAACCAAACCAGAACATGTGCACCACAACACTTTACAACTGTTATTAGGTTCTTCTGGTCAATTGCTGTCTTTGCTTTTCAGCAAATGCATCTTCTGGTACTGTGGCCACATAAAAAATTTACTCTTCTGACCAGAGCATATTGTTCTAGAAGTCCTGGTCTTTGCCTAGGTGTTCATGGGCAAACCTTAGTCTTGCCCCTGTTGTTCTTTCTGAACAGCAAGAGTTTCCACCTGGCACAGCCACCATGTAAATCTAACTTGTGCAGTCTCTTTCTAATGGTAGACTTAAGCAGTTTGACATCAACAGTGGCAAAGAGCTAATTGTTGGTCTCGTGATCAAAATCTGGTGTTCTTAGAAACCTCTTTCAGTATTGTCAATTTTGCTCTCAGGATAAACTTGCTGAGGTGGCCTAGAGTGGACTATTTGGCACTTTTTCTAAATCTCCACTTGTAGATGTTCTTCTTGTCAAGAGAATGGTTGATTTCTAATTGTTTATAAATCTGTTCCTAGACTGTTGATCTCTGCATGGTGACACCACACACTTCAGAACTAAAAAGCAAACCAAACTAAAAGTCTGAGAGTTTCAATAAGTCAGGTTCAGACAAGATTCTCTCTAGTGATGTTCATTCTATTATGAACTGATCCAGTGCACCTGATTCTGATTTGAGGTAGAGTAACAAAGGGAGGGGTGGACTTACTTCATCCACATGTGAGATTTGCATTTATGTTTACTAAAAATCTGCAATGGAATAATATTATATAGTTAAAATGTTATATTACATTTAACTTTAAATGCTGTTGAAATGATATCCACATATGTTACAAAAGAAAAAAAAACATTTTAGGGGTGTACTTACATTTTCACGTTACAGTTTTTTTTGCTACTAATGCATTACATTTACATTTTGTTATCACTGCTATTGTTGATGTAGGTGTTTTTACCTGGTGATGAGTTTAAAATGTTAAGTTTCAGATCACCCAGCTTTACTATAGCCTAACATATGAGTTACTGTAATATCTGAGTTGACATGACCTTCTATCGTTTAGAGTGCTTTAGGACAGTGGTTCTCAATCTGTGGGGTGTGCCCCCCTAAGGGGGCATGAAGTAACAAATAGGGGGGATGCAAAGATGTGAAAAAAAGAAAACAAGAATCAAAAATATGAAAAATACATCTATTGAAACCAAAACAAATTAACTTAAACTACATTCTGATACTAGAAAATAAATATAGAGTTAGATAAATGTCAATAAAAGTTAAGTAGGTATAATAAAATATGCATCTATGATATTCATTAAAAAAGAACAAATTGGTATTAGTGGGCTCCTTTCAAAAAAACGTTAGGGGAGTGCAATTAAAACTGTTATGAAAACTCGAGTCGCAAATACTTAAAGGTTGAGAAACGCTGTCGTAGGCACATAAAGAGTCCTAGATAACAATCCAGCTATGGTCACTAGTCAGTGTTTCATATGTAACCTCAGAGGTTAAACACTGTGCAAATAGTGTGTATTTTATAATAATACCTCTGTGGTTAAGTAGCTTTCTTCATGTGTATTGCCTAAATAACATTTCATATGCAAGAACAGTATCTAAGCAACCATTTTTTAGTGTGTGATTCAGAATAAAACTTCAGAGTATAGGCTGTGTTATAAATGTTTAAAGTCTGCTGTATTAAAGAATACTCACCAGATATGAATATTCACACTGAGAACCTCGGAGGCTGAGATCCACCATGTGTCCACAGAAGAAGGCCGATACTTTCACAAAATTAATTACATTGTTTTATTGTGGAAGGTTCTATGGTGACCCTATTTTCCCCTTAATGCTCTTTATTGTGTAGACCTTAGTAAAATGTCTAAAATCCCCTAAACTTTCCACTCTGTGATCAGATACTTTAGCATTTCCTCCCTCCTTCCCTCCTACATCTGTAGCCTCAGTCAGTGACACCGAGTAAAGAAACTGGTAGGAGTTAAGTTCCACATTTAATTATGAAATATTGATAATATGTGCAAAAATTTGAAGGAAGCAGAATACAATGTTAATATTGAGACTGTACCCTTACAGCCTAAGTAACACCGAATCTTGAGTGCATATGTAGTTCTTGGCCGATCATCAGTCTAGCTTGCTTTGCCACCACATGGCCTTTAGATGGAGTATTGAAACAGGCCACATGCCTACCTCACTTTGGCTTTATCATGGTCGTCTCTTCATGGCAAGATGGTGAGAGACAGAGGTAAAGGCAGGGTGACTATCTTTACACCATTCTTACAACAAAACCAATGGGGAGTCATAGTACAGAATGGCCTCTGATTTAAAACCAATCATAAACAGCCATACTTTAGACCAATAGAATTCGGGTTGGTTAGGTAAAGATCAAAGCACTGCTGTATTTGACAAAAAAAAAAAAACCTAACAGTAATTGAAAGTTTATGAACAGCAAAATAATATAGAGTTACAGAATAGAATAAAGTTATAAAAACAGAAAAGTAACAAATACTAGAAATGCATATACATGCATCCTGGAAAACAGACTTTTTTCTGTCATCCCTTTATACATTCAGACATAACCTTTTTTATATACTGAAGACCCTAAAGTAAGTCAATAACCTTGATTTTCTCATAAGCAAAACAGTTCATCACAATACATCAATATGAAACCATTCTAAAGGACACTTTATGCATGTATACATTTAAATAGAATTTCAGTTATTTATCATATCATATTTCAATTAAAACAGTACTCTCTCATCATTCAGTATTCTCAAGAAACATTTGAACAGCCTTCTTGGCATTTTCCTCGACAGGGATGAAGCCGTGAAAATCAGCAGAATCTCCGATACAGAACTGTATTTATCTTAACCCCCTATAGACTATTCATATTTGCAACCTTGATTGTATGGACTGGGTCTTTTTTTGACCCTACCCTACCCATTTGTGGTTATTCCATGCATCACATTTGTAACTTCACATCTATTTTGCATCTTTCTATCATTAGCAAATGGCAAACTTTCATTACTGCTTCCAACTCCAGAATGTGACACACAACATGTTTCTGATGTCCAAACAGAATGTCTACATGTGACAGAAAATCTTAATATAAACACTAAATGACAGGCAGACACATGCAGAATTAGTGGATGTAAATGCGTCCACACAGGGCATACGCAGTCTTTTTTCTTCGTTTCAAAGGTACATATTTTGGCGAAAGTGAAATGCCATTTTTTTCACTTTTTTTTTTTTTTTTTGAGAAGTGAAGCTCTGATTTTTGTTGTGAAGTTAGTTTTGTGCAGCTCAGTTTGCTCCTCAGTATTCCCTTCTATTACCAGAATAATTTTCCTTTGAAATTTTACCATCATCTTGTCCTAAGTTGTTACACAAGAATACCAAAAGTATTGATTTGTTTTCATTTCTATTAGACAGTGTATTTCAGTAAGTACTCAAAAAATATCTAAAAAAGAAAATACACGATAACCATACCTTAAGTGGTATGTGGTGACTGTGTGGCCATCTTTCCATGACACACGTTACTTGTGCCTTACTGACAAACTGCTTCCTCCTGTTCCTGTTGCATCCTTTTGAAACAAGATTTAGTTCACTTCAGATGACAAACAAAATGTAGGTGGAAACATCAAAAATGTTAGATTATGACAAGCAGGTATGGCAGCAATGGGAATGCAGGCAGTTACTGTATGACATAATCTGTGTATCTCAATTGATTAATATCCATTGTTGTGCTCTCTGAGTGTGTAGGCGAGTAAGAATATTAAAGGGTGCTGCTTAGCAGGCTAGATGATGTGATGCTTGATAAGGAAAAATAGCAAGAGATGGAAAAAAAGCAATAGACTCTAGCTGCGGCCCTCCAGAGCTCCACTCCATTGAGGAGGTTGTTGTTTTATATTATATACATCTGTAAAGACACCTGCATACACTATGGTCAAGATTGGGATTGGGGGAGCCAAGTCAAGTAAACTGAAAAAACCTGCAACCCAATTGGCTCTCCAGAGGAGCTACTGAATTGCAGAGCTGTGGAGGGTCAGCAGCTGGACACATCTCAAAAAAGGGCCAAAGTAAGAGCAGTAGTCAAAACAAAACCGTGGCTCATAACCCAGAAAGATCATAGAACTGTCATCAAAATCAAATGTGAATCAAACATTAAAGCTGGATTCTTGACCAAGAAAGTTTTTTAAGAATCACTAAACAAAAGTTGCATCGTGTTTGCAATCTCAGATGAAGGAGAGATGCCAGTATAGAGGATTTAAAACTTGGATAAATGTGATCTCCATCAAATTAAAATGGAACATATTGAATCATCTAGCATTATGGTTATGAAAGAGTTAACCCATTAGAGGCTCATGTCTGTGTTTTTCTTATTTTTTCTTAATGCATGGAAAGCCACCATTATCTACCAACCCTAGGCCAGTAATGTGACAAGTGATTTAGTGGACTTGGAGGGAAGGTCACTCGATGTCTTGGCTTCAAAAATAAAGGTGACAGGTAGGGTCAAAAAATTTCTGATAAACCATAAGAAAATTATGTGGTATTGGTAAATTTTACAAATGAAAGATTTGTGTTTCTGGAGTCAGATAATGATGATAAATTTTCTAGTGCAAAAGAGATACTGGTAAGAATTGTAATAAAAGCAAGATTCGCCCAATAAAGGGTGCTCACTTCATTGAACTGAGACGGCTTGTGCTTCTTTGCAATAAAGTCTGTTCTGCTTGCCCATCTCGAGTCTCTTAAGTGTTTACTTTGAAGAGAGAATGAAGTCCATTCTCCACAACAACAGCAGCATCCTTATAGCTTGTCATGTTGATAAGGTCAAACACCACAACCTCCTATGACAACACCCTTGGTAACCATTAGCTGCATCCAGATGATGGACTTCTAAAATAGTGACAGAGCAAAATATTTGAAATCTCTTAGTTCTCAAATCCAAAAAGCGATTTTCCAAGTTTGGATTTGTCATGCTTGAAACCCCTAAATGAGTGCAAAATATCAAAGCAAAGCATCACAAAAAGAAACATTAAGAATGAAGCTAATTCATAACAGAT
>JANRMT010049829.1:17822104-17839547 GCA_026402145.1 Polypterus bichir lapradei
TTGCAGTGACTTTGAAGAAAGGATGATTGATGAGGTATATGGCAAGTGATATTTGAATAGTCTCTTAGGATTACTTAAGCATACTCTGTGCAAAATGGTGAATTTCTCCCACAATGCCAACATCATCTAAGCCAATTTTGTATGTTGAAACATTTTCACATTGAAAAGTTCTCGTCAATAGTTTCTTGCCATATACCTCATCAATCATCCTTTCTTCAAAGTCACTGCAAATTCTTTATTAAGGCACACACTAAAGGAGTGCAAAATATCAAAGCAAAACAACTCAACTTGGTGTTTATTTTAGAAGAATAAAGTGGATGCTGTGCAACCTGAACATCTGCAAAACCAGTGAAGATGGTAGTAAGGTGACTTGGATTAAAACAAAATCATCAACAGAGAGTTTTCGCTGAGACCAAAACAGCTGAAGATACCTAAGGAGAGATTGAAAACAAAAGATTACAAAAATGTGTGAAAGCAAAGTTGGATTGGTTGTCTTGATGGTTGCAGTGCTTTCCTTCTATCCCAAATTGAAGTGTCTTTCCATCAACAAGAAAATCTTCTCTAAATGTTATCAGTCTTCCCAAGACTTGCAGCTACAGGGAATCCAAACCATTTGATGCAACAAGACAAAAGCTTGCGGAAAAAGAAGCTATTTAATGTGAGCTGGATGCAACCGAGGATGGAATCCATTTAATTTTATAGAGGAGCCTATAGACCCATATGAGGGACTAAATATTTTGACCTAAAAAGGCAAAGGCAGTGTTCAAGATTTTTTTTAAATGTATTTTTTTTTTCTTTTTTTTTTTTTTTTATCTATTGAAAGAAATCTGACAGCTACGGAATGTCTAAAAAGCTGGAATGAGAGATGCTCACATGACTCAATTACTCTTAAAACCAGTTACAGGAATCAGAGTATGCAGTTACTTTCCTTTTTTTTTTTATAAGATACAGGAAATGTAAGGCAGGTGACTAACACCCCACCTCCTGCACAGAGTTGCTTGTGGTCATTTGAGCGAGGCGGACAATGAGAGCGGATCACAGATCTCTGAGCAGATGGACCGTCTTCATCACAGGTAAGTGTCAAACGAGTTCTATGGGGCCCTTTTGAAAATTTTTTTTTTTTTTAATCTAATGAGAGGCCCTCTGAAGAAGATAATGTAAATTTACACTGGCACTTAGAGTATCTGAAAAGAAGAGAAAAAGAAAAATTAGCTTTGAAAATTAAACATGGCGCAGGTGTGACGATGTTTAACAAGTAATTCAGAGATGCATAAATTTTATTGTCACGGCAATGGTAGTTTTGTATGAATATATATAAATAAAACATGGATACAAACTTATGATATAGAAACAGCAGCAATTAGCATTTCCCAACAGCATCCATAGTACCAAAACATCAAAAACACACACTGAGATGTTTATGAAAATTTAGACGACTTTCAAGTTCAAGATGATAAGTCTATGGATTTTATAGCTTGTGGAAAAAATCAATATGGCACTCTGAATAAGCAAACTACCTTTTTCTTATCAATATTCTGATACTTCTTTTAGTTACATATGGTAATGGTTATATTAACAATTTTTAAATCAGGAGTATGTCACATCCTGAAAAACTGCACAGCATAACAGACGGAAGTAGATCTAAAAAAAATATATATGTATAATATATATCTATTTCATTTTCTGGTGTACAAATTGCAATGATGAATATGTTAATTGATCATGAAAAGTCAAATCATGTTTAGGTGTGTCTTTAATAAAATTAGAAATGGATTACTTTTTTATTTTAATTTATGTTAAGATATTTAATAGGGATACAATAAAAGAACAACAGCAGCACATTATACATTGTTTTATTATCAGAGTATTTCAAAAATCACACACTACAAAAATTACCTAAAGGAGAGTAAGCTAAATTGTTAACACTGAGATCATTTAAAAAAAATGTATATTGATGATGCGTACATTAAGATACTTATTACAAACTAGCTGTGTAAGCCTGTGCTGTAAAAAGCCTGGGGTCCTAGAAACTACTTAAATCGTCAGAAAATAAAGTGAAATTTAGAGATATCAGGTAATTGAAAGGAACTACTCTGGTCATCTCTCTACTAGGATGATTCGTTTTGCCGACATGCTCGCATCTCTTGTGTATTATCGGTGGGAGGAAAAGTAAAAGGGATACCGTGTTGCCGATGTTATCGGCTAAGCGACTTTGTCTTTCTTCTGAGGTTTTATTTTTCTGATGTGCTGGCCTCACTGGTCTTATTAGCGGCTAAGCGGATTTTCTGTTTCCTCGGAGGCGGAGCCATTACCGCGATTCCACCTCTCATTTCCGGGACGGACAGACACACACACTTCCACGCATTGACGTGTATATGTAAGATACTATTTTAGTATTCTGGGTTCAAAGCTTGCGGCAGGATGTTGTGAGTGAGGAGCTTACATGTTTTCTCCATGCATGTGTGGGTTTTCCACCCACATCCCCAAAGACATGCAGGTTACATTGATTTGTGACTCCACAGTGCCTGCTGGGTAAATATCAGATATGAAAGGCACTGTATGTCAGATAGATTGATCTCAAAGGTTGCTGTGAAAAGACCATCTAAATATAAGCTATTAGGTCACTGGTTATCAGCTTCTGAGTTGCAGAGCATCACAACACCAGATTAGCTCGCTCTCGAATTATAAACCTCTAATTCTTTATCTCCAAACACTTCTTTAACACAGATGTCAAAACCTCAAGATCTAAACCAGGAGCAAATTAAGTCAAACCAGGAGTTTATTTTTTATTTTTTCATCCATATTTTTTTGTGCATGCATGTTTTTGTTCTTTAGATTTTACCCTATCTTCTCCTTTATTCTACCCAGTATAACAATGAAAATTCCTTTTGCTGATTTTTGGGATTGCCTTTTCTCTACCTAATTACTGTATTTACATTTAATTAAATGATACCAATTGCCTTGGTGAGCACATTGATCTTGTGATTATCGATTAACCATGTTAGCAAGATATTTGTTTTTTCACATTTTCTTTCCGTCTATAAGAATAAAAACAAAAAACTTACAGACGTGGACAAATTTATTGGTACCCCTCCACGAAAAAAAGAAATAAAACCCACAACTGTCTCTGAATAATTTGAAAATGAAAAAAGTAATTGGAACCCATTGTTGTTTATTCCATATTTAACAAAAACCTAACTTAGCTTTTGAGTTTTGATTCAAGAGAATATTTCAAATAATAGCCCAAATGAAAATGGCATGGACAAAAATGACAGGACCCTTAACCAAATATTTTGTTGCACAACCTTTAGATGCATTCACTGCAAATGAACAAATTATGATTCCTGGAGCTCTCCATGAGACTTCTGCACCTGACGACTGCTCGTTTGGCCCACTCGTCCTGAGCAAACCACTCCAGCTGTGTCAGATGTGTCAAGGGGTCTTCTCCAGACTGCATGTTTCAGCTATTTCCATAGATGTTTGATGGGATTCAAATCAAGGCTCATAGAAAGCCACTTCAGAACTGTCCATTGTTTTCTTCTTAGCCATTCTTGGGTGCTTTTACCTGTGTCTCTGGGTCATTGTCCCGTTGGAGGATCCATGACATGTGACTGAAACAGATCTTTCTGACTTTGGGCAGTACGGTTCACTCAAGAATGTCTTGATGATCTTGAGATTTCATTGTCCCCTGCTCAGACTCAAGGCACCCCATGGCAGATGCAGCAAAGCAGCCCCAAAACATAACAGAGTCTTCTCTATGTTTCACAGTAGGTCTGGTGTTCTTTCCTTTGAAACCTTCATTTTTCCTTCTTTTCTTTGGCCATTGAGTTGATATGACTTGCCAGAAAGCTCCAGTTTTGTCTCATATGTCCAGAGGAAATTCTCCCACAAGCATTGTGGCTTGTCAGTAAGCATTTTGGCAAATTCCAGCATGGCATCTTTCAACAATGGAGTCCTCCTAGGTCTTCTTCCATTGAGCCCACTGTCACTCAAAAAGCGATAGATGGTGCAATCAGATACTGATAGACCTTGACCTTGGAATTCAGGTTGTATCTCTTTGGAAGTTGTCCTAAGCTTTTTGTCCACCATTCTCACTATCCTTCTGCTCATTCCAGGGTTGATTTTGCTCTTGCGGCCATGTTGGCCACAGTCCCATGCACCTAAAATATCTTAATAATATTTGTAATTGTTGTCACAAGAACATCAAGCTGCTTAAAGATGGTCTTCTAGCCTTTGCCTTTAACATGCGTCTTTCTCATCTCCTCAGACAACTCTCTCCTTTGCTTTCTCTGGTACATGTTCAGTGTGGGATACACAATGATACAAAACAACAAAGTGACTGATTTTCTCTATTTAAATAAGCTGAATGACTAATTACATGATTGGAGACACATGTGATACAAATTCAGTTAAGCCACTTCCTTAAAAAATTACTCAAATCCAATTATTTAAGATCTTCAGATCATTTTAGACAATCTTTGTAGAATAAGCTGTACTTGATCTCTTTTCACACTTACTTTGCTTTACTCAATGACATGTCAAAGGTAGGGCGGCACGGTGGCGCTGCTGCCTCGCAGTTAGGAGACCCGGGTTCGCTTCCCGGGTCCTCCCTGTGTGGAGTTTGCATGTTCTCCCCGTGTCTGCGTTGGTTTCCTCCGGGCGCTCCGGTTTCCTCCCACAGTCCAAAGACATGCAGGTTAGGTGGATTGGCGATTCTAAATTGTCTCTAGTATGTGTGGGTGTGTTTGTGTGTGTCCTGCGGTGGGTTGACACCCTGCCCAGGATTGGTTCCTGCCTTGTGCCCTGGGTTTGCTGGGATTGGCTCCAGCAGACCCCTGTGACCCTGTGTTTGGATTCAGCGGGTTGGAAAATGGATGGATATCAAAGGTATGCAGATACAAAGAGGGCAATTCCTTTTCATTTTATCATGAGGCATACAGCAATTTTTCAATTACCTGAAAGGGGACCAACAAATTTGTCCACATCTGTAATCTGCACGATATCTAATAGCTGAAGGTTATGATCTTGTATCTGATCCCAACATGATGGTCTCTGGCTATCCAGAATTTAGCACAGGTATAGTTTTTACCCCTAAATATTGATAAATCAAGTCTAAAATGTGGGTTGGGACAAAGGCTATGATCTTCACCTGATCAAATGAGAGAGTTGTGCAAATTATGGCAGAGATTGGTCCAATGGTGTAGTTTGTATACCGGGCATATACAGTACAGGCCAAAAGCTTGGACACACCTCCTCATTCAATGTGTTTTCTTTATTTTCATGACCATTTACATTGGTAGATTCTCACTGAAGGCATCAAAACTCTGAATGAACACATGTGGAGTTATGTACTTAACAAAAAAAGGTGAAATAACTGAAAACATGTTTTCTATTCTAGTTTCTTCAAAATAGCCACCCTTTGCTCTGATTACTGCTTTGCACACTCTTGGCATTCTCTCGATGAGCTTCAACAGGTCGTCACCTGAAATGGTTTTCACTTCACAGGTGTGCCTTATCAGGGTTATTTAGTGGAATTTCTTGCTTTATCAATGGGGTTGGGACCAGCAGTTGTGTTGTGCAGAAGTCAGGTTAGTTGGACGATCATTTATTTTTCAACAGGACAATGACCCCAAACACACCTCCAGGCTGTGTAAGGGCTATTTGACCAAGAAGGAGAGTGATGGAGTGCGGTAAATGGTCATGAAAATAAAGAAAACACATTGAATGAGGAGGTGTGTCCAAACTTTTGGCCTGTACTGTATATGCACATGTATGTAAAGAGTTGCCACTTTATTAGGTAAATCCCCCACCTTCACACAAATTCTCCTTTCCAACATGCTATCCGTCACATGATAGAGGTGTTTGGTATAAACGGGCAGGAAAGCTTTTTTGTCATCTGTTCATGTTCAATTGTGAGTTGGAATGTGTGTAAAAAATTACCTTAGTAATTTTTTTTAAGTGACATGATATATCGTTGGTTGGGTTCTATCATCTACCAAATGTTTGTTGTCATGGACTTTTTACACTTACTGTAACTGCTTTAATGGTTTACACAAAGCAAAGCATTATACAGTGTGTGATATATCCAAAAAAAAAAAGAAAAGGCGCACTAAGGTAATTGGTTTCACATGTGAGTAATAGTGATCATTAGCAATACAATGGCTATTCCTGGAGCATTCCAGTGCAACTAAAACCAAGCAATCAACTATGCATGGCAAGTGGCAGAATGGTGTGAATTGTATTAGAAATTGGATAGGACAAAGCAATTATCAGACTTGTGTTGAATGGCCTACAACAGCCAAAGACCATGATGACTATTGATGTCTTCCCTGATAATTAAGAAGTGGCCATAGATAGATAGATAGATAGATAGATAGATAGATAGATAGATAGATACTTTATTAATCCCAAGGGGAAATTCACATAATCCAGCAGCAGCATACTGATACAAAAAATAATATTAAATTAAATAGAAATAAAAAAGAAAAAAAAATGAAATAAAAATAAAAAAGCAGACAATAACTTTGAGTAATGTTAGCATTTACTCCCCCGGGTGGAATTGAAGAGTCGCATAGTGTGGGATCTCCTCAGTCTGTCAGTGGAGCAGGACGGTGACAAACGTCTGTCACTGAAGCTACTCCTCTGCCTGGAGGTGACACTGTTCAGTGGATGCAGTGGATTCTTCATGATTGACAGGAGTTTGCTTAATGCCCGTCGCTCTGCCACAGACGTTAAACTGTCCAACTTTACTCCTACAATAGAGCCTGCCTTCTTAACAAGTTTGTCCAGGCGTGAGGCATCTTTCATCTTTATGCTGCCTCCCCAGCACACCACCGCGTAGAAGAGGGCACTCAATATCAAAATATCAAAATATCAAAACTAGACTGACAAAGACCAGAAAAGAAAGTGACAAACTGTGTTTCTTTTACATTAAACTAATAAAAAGATAGGGATTTGGTACAAGCAACATGAGTTTATAGGGTCATCTTGTTTATCATCAACAGTACAGAGCTGTGGTGGTATTCTGATGGTGCGGCTGTGTTTTTCTGGCACACATCGATGACCTTGATACTCATTCAAAAACATCTGAATGGCAAGGTGCATATTCCTGTTTGATTAAAGTTTATTCACACTCAGATGGAACATTCCAGCATGATAGTGCACCATATCACAAGGCACGTGCTGTCAGCAAATGATTCTGGTAACTTACTGAGTATCTTTGAGATGAGGTGGAAATGGCTGTTCACAGAAAGACTCTGCAAACCACTGGTGTCTAAAACACTGGTAGACAGATTAACCTCTATGCACCCTGAATTGCCACTTTATTCAAATATATATGTTAATACTTTTTTTCCATTTATCTATCATCCAATCTGCTTAATGGAATGAACTGAATGGGGGAACAGGACAGGAAGAATGAAGAGGCACAGGAAGAAGCTCTGGTCAGATTGTCAGCCCATCAAAGGCCCATGTGTAGTGAGTCAGTGAGTAAAAATAGTGCAGTTTTCTTATGAAGTGTTGTTATTATCTATGTATGCGAATGGCCAGCAGAAGGAAATGTCACTTTTGGTATGGGTGAAAAACACATCTACTTAAAGGTTCACATGAACAAAGTGTATTACAGCTAAGACAGCAAAAATGCTGTTGTCAAAACAAGCAAGAGTCAGAATATCAGTAGAGCCAAAGAAACCAGGTGTATTCAGAAAGCAAAAGGCAAGAGGAAACTGAAAGTCAAATACAAAAAGAGATCAAATCCAGAACAACTATTATTCTTACAGCTACAGCCTACTTGGCTTAAAGCTAACTACTTTTTAGAAGAATAAGGATTTTTTTGTATCTCTGTAGTAATAAATCAGTGTTAGATTGCCGCCTTTTTATTTTGCTACTTCTGTGATGCAGTAGTTCTCTCTTCTTTGGTGCAAACAAAGAGTAGAGAAGCCATTTCTACTTCTAGAAAGCAACAGAAACTGTTCAAGGTCGAAACTTTCCTACTGTGATCGCAGACAACACCATGTTTCCACATGTGCATGGGGGAAAGCTGTACAGCCGACCCAAATAAAATGATCATAAAAGTGCAGATAATTATTGACTTTCCCTCGTAAAATGAACAGAGAAGATCTCTGTTTAAAAGGCTAGTAATGAATCATGGTTGAAAATCCATTGCTTGAAAGCAGCAACACAACTAATTCTGAAAATATGAAGCTCATTTTTGAGATGACTTCTAAATTAGGGGACAACTGAAGCACGTGGACTCTTTTTTTTGAAGAAACTGGTGGACACTTCAGGACAAGTCATTACTTGGGATTAAAGAATAAAGTGAGGTCAGTGGGCCTCCCTTATGTTTAGTCTTAATAAAAAAAGTTCACAGAAGATAATACAACAACAACATTTATTTATATAGCACATTTTCATACAACAAAATGTAGCTCAAAGTGCTTTACATAATGAAGAATAGAAGAATAAAAGACACAGAAAATAAAATAAGTCAACATTAATTAACATAGAATAAGAGTAAGGTCCAATGGCCAGGGTGGACAGAAAAAACAAAAAAACTCCAGACGGCTGGAGAAAAAAATAAATTCTGTAGGCATTCCAGACCATGAGACCGCCCAGTCCCTTCTGTTCATTCTACCTAACATAAATGAAACAGTCCTCTTTGTATTTAGGGTTCTCACGGAAGGACTTGATGATGACGGTCACGTAGACTTCTGGCTTTCAGTCCATCAATGTTGGAGCATCATGATGCTTTGAGTAGGCGCCACCACAAAGAAACCGGAAAAAGAAACAGAAGAGAGAGTAGAGGTCAGTACGGATTTAGAGCCACTATGAATAGTTATAATGATGAATTGAACATACAGAGTATCAGGATTAAATTAAAGTGAAGTTATGAGAAAGCCATGTTACAGTAATGTGTTTTCAGCAGTGTTTTAAAGTGCTCTGCTGTACTAGCCTGGCGAATTCCTATCGGCAGGCTATTCCAGATTTTAGGTGCATTGCAGCAGAAGGCCGCCCGCCTCACCACTTCTTTGAAGTTTAGCTTTTGGAATTGTAAGGAGACACTCATTTGAGGATCTGAGGTTACAGTCACTGTTTGCGTACTCCATCATTGTCTTTTCTAAAATACACAGTTTATTTATAGCATGATTAACCCGTAGAATGATTTCTAATAAATGTATGTGGTCACGATGGTGTAATACTGGTTAACCTTCTAGCTCATTGATCTCCCACCCAATCATTTCTCTGTGGGGGTTTGTACATTCATGCTGTGTTTGTGTGGGTTTTCCTTCCAAATCCTCAATGGCATGCATGCTGGGCTTATTGTTGATTCCAAACTGGCCCTTTGTGAGTGTGAGTTACTTTGCACATGCAAATAAGAATTTTGCTGTACTCTGTACAATAATCACCTCAAGTCCCTTTGAACCCAATGAGTGTGCCTTGTGAGGGACTAACATCTACTGTAGTGTGCCTTTCATCCTAAAATGGATAAAAGCAGTTGGACGGGGGAAATTGAAGGTTTCAAGAGTAAAGCAATGGAATGGTCAGGAAAACGGGTAAACATTGGTATCAGAAAAGAATAATGGAGCTTAAGGATCAAACCCAAACTGTGGGGCAAATGCTGAAATCTAAGTGACAAAAACAAGAGTTTTATGTTTCAGCCAGATTTCCTACCCTGGTTAATGTTTATCTTTCTTTGTGTGTGTGTGTGTGTCTTTTTTGTTCATTTTTTATTCTCTAATTGTGATATTTGCAGTTAATATAGTTGTTGTCATTTAGAAGAAGATGACGACTAGCATTGCCAGGGTAAATCATTTTAAATTCTGGTCATTTTGTCTGCTAATCTGGCTACAGTCTGTTCTGGTGTTTCACTTGCTCTGAGCCACCAGGTGGCACTGTCATTAAAACTCAAAATAGTAAAAAAAAAAAAAACAAAGGTACCCCCAGGGTCACAATTTTGGGTTTTAAAGTAGTCTACTGTCTCTTCCTGATAAAGTGGGATACGTGTACAAACATTTGTTGAGACTGGGCCAAGGGTTTAGAATTGTAAAATGAACAAACACACACACACATTGAAGTTTATATAAAAGATTTGTTTAATTATTTACAGTGGGTACAAAAAAGAATCACTACCCGTTGAAAATACTCACATTTTGTTGTGTTACAGCCTAAAATTAAAACAAACAAAAAATATTTATTTCAGCTTTATTTACTCAATGTAACCTATAATATCCAAGTCAAAGATACATAAGCAACAGTTCTGAAAAACAATAATAAATAAAATACTGATGAAGTTTGAATTGATAAAGGATCAAGCCCCCTGTGTCAGTACTTTGTGGATCCACCTTTTGCTTTAATTCCTGCCTTGAGTCTGTTGGGATACTTCTGTGCCAACTTGGCATATCTAGACTGTGTAAGTATAATAGGCACTCATGCTACCTTTAATGTACCTTTCCTGGGTAGGATGGTTTGGATTTTGGCCTGCTTTGTGGCTCAATTTTGGAGGCATTACAACTTTTCCAATTTTGTGTACTTTGAATCACAACACAATAGTCAGAAACATCAACAGAAAAGTTTGCCACACAAAAATTTTAAAGATTGAACTACCATTTTGATTTATTTCAGTGCAGAAACTTGGAACACAATGTTAGTACTGGGAGCCTCAAATCAAGTATGTCCAAAAAATTGCCTTTGGGACTCCCAGTCCTAACATAATGAGCCACCGGAAAATAAAAAAATGCCAACTTTGCTGCCATAATGAGCAGAAAAGACTACAGTTTTAGAAGAAATATCTCAATGAGCATTCCTGTGTGAATTGTGAGGCCTAGTTTACTGGCCTGGATATGATGATACACGAAACTTGAAAGATGCTGAGAGCACTCCAGTGTCCTTCAGGATCACGGGTGTGGTGATGTCAAAGAAGATCGAGGATGTGGAAGAGCATCTGAAAGTTACTGAAGCTCCTCCAAGGAAGGACAAACTGAAGCCGAAGGTACAGAGCCAGCACAACAGCTTGAGGCTACAGGTATGGAGCCAGTGGCTTGGAATGCTACTGCAGTCACTCCAGAAGAACCGCACCTGACCTGCTGCAGCATTCCCATGTGGGGATAGTATGCTACCCTTGACCTAAGTTGGAGACATCTTAAGATGTCAGTCCATAACATCAGAGGCACTAAATGTCATGTCATTTTCTAACAAGCTTAATAATGGGCAGAGTTAAACAAGAGGCTGGTGCCTATTCCAGATAACATAGGGCACAAGGCAGGAACAACCCCCCCGGACTGTCAGCAGGTGTTTTGCACTTTCGGTTTGTTCCATTGGGGTCACCAAGAGACGGCCTTCTCATCTTGTCTGCCCTGCCTAGCTCAAGTCTTCTCATCTCATCTGCCCCACCTGCCTTACATCTTCACACTTCACTTTGTGACATGGACTTTATGGACTTTGTGCAGGGGGCCCTTGGAGTATCTAGAAACCACCCTTTGAGAAAGGAGTTACTTCATGTTTCAGCTAGGGTTCCTCCGCTTATTGGGTTTCAAATTCTTGTTTTAGGTCTCTTTAATTTGCTTTTGATTGCTTCATTTATGTTAATATGCTGCCATTGTTATGCTCCATGTGTTTTGTGGATGATCCCCCAAAAGGCGAGGCCATCACCTCCAGAAATTGCCCTTCACCCTATAAATCCAGAGGGTCTTCCAGTTCATTTCAATTACGCTAGGTAGCTGGTGAGTTTACTTGTTTCTTTTTCTGTGCTCATGCTTTTTGACTTACTGGATTTTTGACCTTTTCTTCTGTATTTGACTTTGTATCTGGATAAAGATATTGGGACTTTCTTTATTTGGGATTGCATTCTTGTTTTGGGCAATTCTTTTGCTTCCTGCGCTCCATGGTGCTTCACTCTTATTGAAGAGCATTTTTGTGTAAATAAAACCCTTTTCTTTTTATGAAGTCTCTCGACTTATGTGCTTTGGGTCTGCCAGTCGTGACACACAACTACTGGTTTGTGGCATGCCCTCAAATGCTCAGTTGCATTTCAGCATGTCCTATATTTGTCCCTGAGACTTTTTTTTACTGTGTTGTTTTAATCTAACAATATTTTAATAAAATACACACGTTTTGCACATTATGAAAATGGAACTGGATGACTTTACATGAGGAGCATGAGATTTTTTTCACAGACTTTTTTTTATATTGTTTGCTGTTGTTCTGCATTAGTCACTATTGATACCTGTTCTATCAAAAACTTATCTCCATTCTCTATGAAAACCTGAAACTACATTTTTTTTGTCGGCCCCACTAAATGGGGTGAGCAACATATTAAAAAATTATTTTTGGGTGAAGTATCTATTTCAGAACATAATGGTCTATAATAGCTTAAAGTTATTCACAAAATGTAAGTAATCATATGCTGTAAGTGACCAAAACAGTTCTGCTCCAACTCATTTCCTCTTCAGTACAGGCTTTCTCAAACTGATTCTTTCAAATAATTTAAGTGCATTCCTTTACAGTATGGATTGTTACTTTTTTGGATTTTTATCGATTTCTTTCTTCCTCAGGTGTAGCTCTTGCTTCATCAGCTCATCATGTCATAACTCCACCATCACTCACCATCCTGCTTGGACAAATGGCATACTTCAACTGCACTGTAGTG
Organism: Polypterus bichir lapradei; assembly: GCA_026402145.1. Lineage (NCBI taxonomy): Eukaryota > Metazoa > Chordata > Cladistia > Polypteriformes > Polypteridae > Polypterus > Polypterus bichir. The sequence continues at coordinate 17,834,748 of JANRMT010049829.1, forward strand.
GAAAAAGGCAATTGTGAAGAAGTCAGCTTGTATTGGCGTCATAAGCGCCTGTTCCAGAATGGCTCAGAAGGAGATTCGAAAGATGTTAAAAATGGAGGGAGATATTCCATTATTTATGGAGTTTTATTCAGCTCTTTGCAAATTAAAAATGTGGTCTTCTCTGATGAGGGGTTTTATTTTTGCTCAAACTTCTGCTTTGGGAGAAGGACCCGGATTATTGAACAGAAGTCACAGCTCATGCTTGAAGGTATTAGCCTACTGTTTATAGTAAAACTTAATTTAAATTAATATACTTCTTAAATTACCAAAGGCTTTAAAGTTAACTATTCTCTGATCACTTACCTTTTAAAATCTGTAACTTATATGTGACATAAAGAATATTCTCAAAATTAAAGGTTAATATTATCAAGTCATCTTATCCAAGTTAGGGGCAAAGGGGGCCAAAATTTATCTTGACAATTCTATGCTCAATGTAGGATCTAAACCAGTATTGAGAGTTAGTCTATTGCAAGGACCCACTCCAGCACAAGACAGATTTGTACTAACAAGCTAAGGTGAAGCTTATACCACTATCCAATAAATGCAAACACATTATCAAACAAGTATATGACCTGCAAAACCTTTGCATTCCTTTTTAAAGCTTTTAGATATCAATCCCTTACAACTTACTTTCATGTTTTTTTCATTGTGTCCATTAGCCCAGCCTCAAGTAAGCATCACTTCTTCCATATCACCTGATGCACCTGATCTCCTGATCCTGACCTGCAGCGCTGTGAGTTTCTACCCTTCCAATGTCCTCTTCACCTGGAATCTCACCTTTGCTGAAGTGCCCCACATCATCCAGCAGGGGTCACCCAATCTCCTCCAGAATGGCACCTACAGCAGCAGCTCCACTCTAAAGATCAGAACCTCCCGGTGGAGCTCAGAAGTGGTGATTGAATGTGTGGTGAATCACAGTTCTCTGACTCAGTCACAGATCACATACATCAGACATTCAGGTAAGCTGCTCTCTTTACCACTCCTTAAATAAAAGGTCTTCTTCTTACATAACCTTACTTAATAACATGAATCTATAAAACATATGAGTATACTGTATATTGTGTGACAGATTAGAGTTTCCTCGCACCCTTGTACCCTCAGACCACACGTCAGACATCAGGTAAAAGTCCAATAATGATATTCATTATAATAATAAAGTGCACAAAGCGCGCTCCTCTCCACAATTCTTCAATAAACAATACACACTAACCAATCCTCCACTCCCAGACGCTTAGCCACCCTGCCTCCCAACTCAGCTCGTCTGTCTGGGATCTCCAAAAGTCCTTTATATTCCTCGACGGGTCGGGTAATCTTCTTTTTACTTCAGCCCAGAAGTATATCATTCCTTCCGTTTCCGATTGTGAAATACTTCCGGGCTATAAGGAAAGTATAAGTCCCTGGGCCTCCCTGCAGCATCCTCCGGTGGCCCCCATGGTATCCAGCAAGGCTGTGGTGAAAAACTCCAAGTTCCATGATGCCCTGCTGGAATTCGGGGCCCTTCCATGTTGCAGGGATGGCTCCATCTGGCGGTTTGGGGTTGTTGGCTGGGATACATGGCCGGCAATCCCTCACAATTGGAGGCAGTATACCAAGACATTGGCACTAATTCAGATGAGAGCACACAAAAACTAATCTCTCTATTATAAAAAAAATCTTGGGAGGTAGACGAGGGAGACGAGACGTGATCTTCTTGGAAGACACTTTGATGTCATGTGAGACAAGGCAGTGAGACAAAAGGACAGCTGCTGTACAGGTTTTTAAATGATCAACGTGCAGTGCAACAGGCAGAACAAACAGCTCGCCAGCAGCAGCAAGACGGCAGCTGATCCAATCCGAGCAGCATTATACGTCCCGCGAGAAAGAGATTTAACTATGCCTGGAGCCGGAAATAAAAGACAAAGAGTAGATGACAAAGTAGAACGTCGTAAAGAATTCAAAAATGTAAAGCAGGTCAGAGATAATGGAAGTACGAAAATTCCAAAGTCTCAAAAAAAGATAGGAAAGACCGCATTAGTGCAAACAAATGGAAATTATTACTCTGTGAAATAACGGAACAGAGAAAAGAGATTGAATATATTGTTTGGATTTAAACTTTAAGTCGGAGACTTGTAGATCATCTAATTCATGTTGCCAGCGAGAATTAAAAGATTCCAAAAATGTTATTGTGGTATGAAGTCCCGTGAGACGGAGACTTTTAACATGAGATTGTTTCAGGTCACTCCCTACTTACAACTACAACTATTTTCAAACAAGACCATGGCCATCTAACCTCAGTCGTGTGAATGATTTTGTCAGACACACTTCCTGAGCACTCTGCTCTTATAAATTTTAACAGGACAATAATTTTATACGTTCTAGATGACAAGTCAACGAAAAAGCGAAGAAAAAAAAAGCATGGACAAACATTCGAGAAAGTCGTTTTATTTATTGGAGAGAAAGCAACGATATTCACTCACAGGCACATATATGTTGCGTTTTCACGATGTAAGTCCAAACACGGAATTAAAATTCAATGCAATCCTGAAGAAAAGTTAATTCCAAATATCATTTTTACAAAAGTTTTAAAGTAAAAATGAAAATAATGCATTTAACAATCCCATGAAAATAACAATCTCTTTAAATTGTATATCCGGTAAACCAAACCCCGGGGTGGAGGAGCGAAGTGAGCAGGGTGCGGACCCCCTTAATTTCAGTAAACTTAAATCTATGCTCTTTCTTATAAATGCAATTGATGAAAAATTTGAAAAAAAGATTGTAAGAAAAGAAACAGAAAGGTTGTTTGATTTTGGCGTATGTACTGTAGGTTCACTAAAGGGCAGCATCACTACCTCACCACTCATAGACTCTGGTTCAGTTTCTGGCTGTGGTGTCTCCTTTGTGATATTTCATTTGTGCTTTGTATGTTTAGGTTGTTCTGTGTCTGCTATGTGGGAATATGGTTTTCTTCCATGAAAGGTGAGCAATCAGGTAATGAGATGTTTTATTGAGCAGGACTCAATCAGGGAAGGGTCACATAATAAGTATGAACCAATCAGAGTGCGATTATAGTCTGTGTTTTCTGAAGTTTATAGCCCTGCAGAGCAATTCCAAAAGTATCCATTTTTGTGGGTTGAAAAATCCACAGTAGTGTGGATGAAAGGTGAAAACAGAGACTAATGTCTGAGAACAAGTGTTACAGGACAAGGTTGCGAAACTGGCCATCGCAAGTGAAGAGACCAGAACAAAAATGCAAGCTTTTACAATTACTAGATTACAAAAACCTAGTGGCTAATATCTGTTAGAAATTCACTAAGAAAGAGTGTCTTCAAAGTGGATTCCACTACTGATAGCCAAGAACAGAAATCTGAGGGTGCAGTGGGGGCAGACTCACCAAAACTGGACAGCTGAAGATTGCAAAAACATAGCCTGATCTAATGAATCTCGATTTCTGCTGAGACACACAGATGATGAGGAAAGAATTTGGCACCAGCAGCATGAATCCATGTACCCAACCAGCCCAGTGTCAACAGTCCAGTTTTGAGAGCAAAATGTGGCCTTACCCAGTATAAGTAAAGTGTTCTTTATAATTCTCTGAGTACATAATGTGATGAGAAAAATCATACACAAATGAAGTAATTACAGAAAACTGTGCAAAATTAAAGTGTAACAGTTGTGGTGGACTGCCTGGGCCCTTGCCCAGTCGGGACACCCCTATAATTGATGGCCCGGGGAAGAGAGCCTATCTAGAACATTACCTCCCCTGGAGCGCTAGAGGGCAGCCCCCCTGGTGTGCAGCAGTGCCACAGGTTTGGAGCATGAAAATGCAACCCTGCTGGGTCCCATGGCCACTGCTATGGGGCGCCTGGAGGGCTGCTGTGCCTTTAATTAATTAAACACCCGGAAGTGCTGCCGAAAGTGGGTCAACAAGCACCTGGAGCACTTCTGGGTGCCTTATAAAAGGATCCAGCAGCCACTACTTCGAGAGTCAGAGTCGGGTGGGAGAAGACAAAGCTTGTCTGGAAGAGTGTAGAAGAAGAGGAAGAAGAAACGTGCTCTCTGTGCTGACCTGTGTCGTGCTTGTGGTAAATGGGTAAGGTGTTTTACACAAGGGAAAAGGAAAAAAAATAAAAGCGTGTACTTGCACTTGTGCCTCTGCATCTGTCTGTGTCAGGTTTAGGCAGCAGGAATTCCCTCTGCAGGCCACAGAGTACAGTGCAATTTACAGCTCCACATTAAATGCAAACATTTGCAACAAATATAAATGCACCACCCATCTGCATGTTGGCATGCTATTGGAGATGATAATTAAGCTAAAACTACACTAAAACAATGAACAAAGTTTTGACTCCCATCACCTTTTAACTTCTTCATGCATGCCATTGTAAAATATCCAAACTCTGGCCATCTCATCATGATCCTTTATCCAATATGTGAATCACTGGTGGTCCTACTTCCTTGGCCACTCCTCTTTCCATAATGTCTTGTAACTCACTTCAGCTGTGCATCTTCTCCTGGATTGTCACATCAGTACTTCTTCTTCTGTCATCTACCTACCTGCTCATACAGGCTGCTCTTTGCACTCACTTATTTAACTATGCCATTCCTAAACACCTGCACCACAGATTGCCCTCCCATCTGTACTTTACACATAATGAGTCTCTGTAAATTTAAACCAAAGCGTATGTGTGTATTTAAAGAGTGTGTGTAGGGGACAAATACACTATCTATCTATCTATCTATCTATCTATCTATCTATCTATCTATCTATCTATCTATCTATCT
>JANRMT010049829.1:17839557-17849929 GCA_026402145.1 Polypterus bichir lapradei
TCTATCTATCTATCTATCTATCTATCTATCTATCTATCTATCTATCTTTTATAATGCCTTTCCTATCCATCCATCCATTCTGTTAAATGGCTCTTTATTTCAGTTGGTTTTGAGTTGTGCCTCCATTTGTACATGATATTTCCTTTTTTTTGGGAAGGTCCTTGCTGGATGCCCTTCTTTCACACTGGTGTGGCAATTTGTTTTCTCTCTTGGCCTTGTTCCTAACCTGTGCAACCTTTTCCCCTCTGGCAACTCCTTAAAAGGCTAATGCTGTTTGTGACTTTCAAACTGAGCCAGACTCTTTATAGTTACTTTTACGTGACATTCACTGCTATATGACTCATTTATCTAGATGGCTGTGATTGATTGTTGATCTTATTTTAACCTCAGGGTTCTCAGGTAGCAATTATACTATTATTGTAATGAGAGAATGACTGGACTTCGGGACATGGTAGGTGAGTGCAGAAATGACAACAGACAATTAACCCTTGAACTAGTGATGCTTTGTGAAATTATAAGCCTTCCAATTAAAATTATAAGCCTTCCAATTATCGAGATATTCAACTGACAGAATGAGTTGACCTAAAATTAAGAAACCTTTTAAAATGAAATCCTGCAGCCACTACAAGTCTCTAGGCCAAGGGCTCATTGCCCTATTCAAAATAAATCATCCATCCTTTTTCTGAAATACCAAGTCAAGAACGACATCTAAGCAACACTAAGAAAAAGGAAGGCACTGTGTATGGAACACACATCCATCTTAGGGTACACATTCACACTGGTTAATTCAGACTTGTCAGGATTGCCGAAGGAAATTCACACACTCACTAATGTGTATTACCAATATGTAACCTCTATACTGTTATTTTAATAAAGAAATCAAGCAAAAACTATGCTCAGATGAGCAAAAATGCATTTAAGCATACATACTGAGTTTTTAAATGTATTAAATCATAATGGCATCTTCTCCTCCAGCAGGTCTATCATCTAGTGTTTCTCGCTGTCAGCTGAAGATAATTCTGCTGTCTTTGAGTTTGGTGCTGATGATCTCTGCTGTCACAGGAGTCCATGTGATGTCCTACAACGGAAACAGTTGAGTATCAATTTCAAGTTTTAAATGTGTGCTTGTTCCAGAAAGCCAGGTATACCATGTATGTAGGAGAATAAGGAGTGAGTCAGAGAAATCACAATGGAGGTCTTGCTCCGTAGTTCTGTAGAATACTCTGGCAGGGTAAAAGTAGGACCAGCTGAAGTGGTGGTGACGGAATTGACAGCCTGTTGTTTTATAATTCAGTGTTGTATCCCATTTACCTTGCAGTTGCTGGAATGCATTCTAGTTAATATTCATTTGAAACAAAAACTGTATAATACAGAAGCTGAGAGAAGACATGCAATTTCTTTATTTTTTAATTGTTTTCTTGAGAAAATCTCAAGATCTCAAGAAAACAAAGCTTTGCTTTCTCAAGGTAATGGAATGATTTTCATGAGATGTTGAGAAAAATGAAATGTTTTCCCAAAGCAAACAGCTTAACGATTAATTAATCATATACTGTATAATGACCGACTCAGAAGTCATTTAAAATCTTGCGTATGAAGTACAATGTTTGGACCAAGAGGGCATTCTGCAAAGAAGACGCAGGAGACTTTGAAGAAGGGGAACACATTACATTTGTCACATTGACAATGAAGATAAACTCACAACAGGGAATAGGGGAGTTGGTTTGTCCAAAAATAATCAAATGGGACCTTATTACTAAACTTGTGCCTACTTTAGACATTGCAATTTGACACAAAGCAACGTAGTGCTGACTTGCAACAAGTCATCCGACATGATTACACCTATAGCAGAAAAGCCTGATGCTGACAGACTACCATTTGTATACATATCACACAGATTTTCATCAGTTGCTATCATTGTGGTTATAAGTTATTTGTCATGCATTAGCAAGTTCATCAGGAGCAAAGGTTTCATTTAATTATCTCAAACTAAAAAAAAAAAACGGTATTGCACTTCCTCAAACAAATTCATCCATTGTCTCAAGAAAACAATAAAAAAAAACCTAATTATAATGTAGGTCCCCTCTTGGCTTCCATAGTGTGGTGACTCTTCATGTTTTACCGACTTGGTACCATCAGGTTATTCATTTTTAAACTCCCCTTGGCTGACTCGTCATGGTGGGGGCATTGCCACTGTTTTTAAAAGTATGTCCTTGTCTCGGAGCCTTACAAGGGGTCCGTTTAGTAGCTTCGAACTGCAGCTTTTCGAAGTGTGCAGCTTCCCTTTTTTGTTGTTTGCTGTGGTTGATAGACCTCCTATAATTAATGATATCTTCATTTCTGAATTCTCTGATCTCCTGGCTGATATCACCCTCTCCCATGACAAAATATTTATTGTTGGTGATTTTAACATTGACGTTTGTTGTCAATCGAAACCTTTGGTTAATGACTTTTTATCACTATTGGACTCATTTGATTTTATCCAGCATATTAATACGCCAACTCACTCTCTCGGTCACACCCTTGATCTCGTTCTTACACGTGATATTTCAGTTAATAATATTGATTTATGCGATGTTTCTTTCACTGATCAGTTTTCTATAATAATGGATTTGAATATTACTGTTGATGTCCCGACTAATAGGTGTCCCCCACGCTGCTCTCGCTTTCTAAATTCTTCTATTATATCCGATTTTAAAACCATATTCTCTTATCTTGATGTGCATGTCCAAAATTATGGTATCAATGATTGATTCTGTCTTAAAATTTAATTCTTCTTGTAAAACGGTTTTAGACTCAATTGCTCCGATCAAGATACGCTGTCATAAGAGAAGAACTGCTCCCTGGCTAAATGAAATGAAACTTCTCAAAACTTGCTAGTTTCCCAGTCATTTCACATGGGACTGTGCCCTGCCCTAAGGTATATTAACTCTGTGGCCTTGCTGACAGAGTGTCATCTCATCCAGGAAGAGATCCTGCCTTAAGTTTATTCCAGCACGATGAGCTCATTCTTTACATTTATTTGATTTCAGATTTTCAGCAGCACAAGCCTTTTGAAGAATAACTGAAGAAAGTTGAAGAAATGGAATAAAGTCAATCAGAGTATACAGTAAAGCTGAAGATACTGTAATAGAAGTGAATATTGTGCAAACGTTTTAAATCACAAAAACATTTCTAAGATAGCAAACAGTCTTTATTTTCTAGGTCATCTTTTACAGGACCAATTCACTGAGCACTTTACATAAACAATAACCTTGCCTTTATTTTGTAATTTTCTGCTATATATTCAAGTGAAATATATTTGAAATTACTGTACAAATGATCATATTGATGTATATAGTACATACTTTTAAACGGAAAGGTATTTTTAAACTAGTTCTAAAAAATTACATGGGGAACAAATACATGTACAAAAATCTATTCTATATAAAATGTAAATATATTCTCCATCTGTATATGCATATATTGTAAACATACAGTACCTCATGTATTCATACACAGTGGATTTAGAAAGACCCCTTCTTTCCCTGATTTGTCCAAGTGACTTGGAGTTGGGAGGCAAAGAACAACACTTGCTTGGAGGAAGAGGAGTAGGATGGAGAAGGAGGAAAAATCATTATTGTGTGGTGTGTTGTGACATACAGAGGATTATAGAAGGGCCTGTACAGGTACTGAAAAGAATAAATCATTCTGTTTGACCCAGTGGCTTGCGTATATGTTGGTTCTTACGAGCTGGGTCACCCTCGGGGAAACACGCCACATGGCCATAGTGCTGTAACTGACCCTCCCTCACAATGCAGGTCATGTTCTTTATTTGGGACTCCATGAGCCACACAAAGTCAAACCAGTGGTACCCAAGTATTTTCCAGAGACACACAGCACCAAAGGAGTCCAGTCTTCATCTCAGGTCACTGGATAGCGTCCATGTCTCACAACCATATACTAAGACAGGAAGCACCAGGGCTCTAAAGACTTGGGCCGTTTTTTAAGGACAAAAGAGGAAAAGAACAAAACACTTTCGAAAATGTTTTAATTAGTAACAAAGCAGCAAAAGTGCAAGTTGTCTAAACCAATTTATAAAGAAACTCAAGTTTTTTTTTTCATATTCTTACAAATGAGCAAATGAAGGAACACATCACAGTAGCGGTATAATCATCGATAGTGATATGCTACAAAGGTCTGGAATGAACTGGACTACAGAAGTCGCATAAGGTGTACATATTGAGCAATTGTAGGATTATTAAAATGTGAAAATTTACACAATATGAATAAAATCTCTTAATTTTAATGTTATACTATAGCCAGTCTTGATGATCTTCAACTGGCGGCATTGCTAAAGCTCTTGTCTCCCTATGTCATCTTTCAAAACCATGTCCATGAAGAGTAATAGGGAGGACAGTATCAGACTCTGGGCTGGCAGGTAAGTAGCACCATTTTCTCTTTCTTTAGTATTTTTTTGTGTCAAGTTTTACATTTTTTCTGTGCCAGATTCCAAGGACTAAGATGAAGGAGGCTGGCACCTGTGTTTCAGTGCTTAGTCCTGGTTTCCCTGGTGTTGTTTTTGTGGTCTTAGAACATTCATTCCCCTGATCTCCTTAAACAATTTACTGTCTGAGTAGATTTTCTTCCCGCAATACATGTTAAGCTTATTCGTGAATCAAGTACAAACCCAGAATGAGTGAGCATGCCCAGTGGTAGATGGGTGCTCTTTCAAGGGCGAGTTCCTGTTTTATGCATGAGAAATTAAATTAACAGAGTTTAGTACAGTATATATATTCATGGAGCAGTTACACTTAAAAATACCTTTTTATTTTAAAATGCATGGTAAGTGCCAAATCCTTTAAGTTAACGTTACTAGTAAACTTTCCTTAGTTTGCTTGGCTTGAACTTGAATATAATATAGCTTAACATAGATAATGAAAGATTGAGTTTAAGTTATGGAAAATGGAATGTACATAATTTTAACTCTTAACTTAGCCCTTAGATTGAAGTTAGACAACTAGAAAAGAAACATAAACGGTCAGATAGATAGTCATTAAGGACATATAGTTTTCTGACCGTGCATAGAATGATATGTAGAAACCTTAAGAAATGTACCCCAAATATTTAAAAGGGATATAATAAGTTTCCCTTTTTCCCTTTACTTTTTGTGTGTATTATCAATTTTTGGTCTATTTTTATGTGAACTGTTTGCTTTGAATTTTAAAGATTTCTAAAATCTTTAAAATGAAGACACTTGGACTGTGGAGCAATTTGTTTTTGTAAGGTAAGTCAAACTAGTGCTGGAATGCCTATTTGGTAGCTGCATTTGAACTATTTTGATCCATTTTGAAACCCTCGTCAAACACAGCTACAAGTATATTTACTGTACATCCACTGGATGCCAAATTGTGATGTGGGATAAATCAAAGATTACTACACTGTATAAAAGAATAAAGTATGCTCTTCTAATGATAAGAAATGTGACTACTGTATAATGTTGCTCTTCAATCAGTAGGACATGGGAGATCGCTTGTAATGCTGTTACGATCGTCACTTTCATATTGATTTGCTTTTTAAACACTCTGTTCTAATCCTCTCTGATAGTTTCAGCAGTACTCTGGCCTGGAGGTATTAAAAAGATGAAGTGTAACTCACAGTGTTACTGATTTATTCTCCAGTGCTTCTAACTATGTAACACTAAACAGTTTACTTAACCAGTAAGGGCTCCATTTCTGTTATACGGGACTGGGCTAAAGTCTTAACTTGGACACTCCCTTGCTGAAGTGTTCATGTTCTCCCTGTCTCTCAATGATTTCCTCCCACAATCCCATTTAGATTACGTTTCCTGGCACCTCTAAACCAAATCGGCATGAGTGTGTGCACGTACTTGTGCCCTACAATGGACCATTGCCCTATTTCTCTGTCTAGGGCTGGTTCTAACGTTGCATTACATATTGCAGAAATAGGCTGTAGCTCTAAGAAATTGTAAAATGGATGGATACGTTTTTGAGTTGTACTGTATTAAATAAATAAAAGAAACTCAATTTAAATGCCCTCACACTCAAATTCAAACTAACTGCTGTACTAAAAATACTGTATGATCGTATGATGGCTTAAGTAATGCAGGTGAGATGCAGTAAAGGCTTATCGTATGACTTGTGTTTTTTTCTTCAGATCAATTCAACATTCAAAGTAATTATTTAGTAATGCTCACACAAGGAAACCTTGCATCCAATAACAAACAGAAGTGAAATAAAACAAACAAATGGAGACGAGACAGGATAACACTTAAACAGAAATTCTAAAATATTAACATCTTTTGGAAAACAGATTCTTTGCTAAATACTTCAAGAGGTCTGACAGTGTGTTTTTACTTAAAATGATTACGTGGCACATATTAAACCTCTCATACTTCTGGAATTTTTATTATCTTTGATATACCTTATAAAAAAAAAAAAAAAGATGTATGGCACTGGGAGAAAAAAAGAATTTCTGGAGCAACTCGTGTAGGTTTTCAAATTGACCATCCTCCTTCATTTACTGACGTTAAGTTCTCTATGTAATGGCGGTCTGTCTTCAGTTGAGATGACTTCCATTTTCTTCAGTATTGCCCTCTGACACACATTTAACCAAATGGCTTACATCAGCCCCAATAACTTTTAGTTGCATGCTTGGGAATCTGCCAGAGCTTTTTAAAATTTGGTTGCTCAGACTACTAAACCAGGTGATGAAAGTGATGACACACTGAATCACACTGCAGTGAAAGGACAATCCTCCAACCCGCTATATCCTAACTACAGGGTCACGGGGGTCTGCTGAAGCCAATCCCAGCCAACATAGGGCATGAGGCAGGAAACAAACCCCGGGCAGGGCACCAGCCCACCGCGGGGCACACAAACACACACCAAGCACACACAATGCACCTAACCTGCATGTCTTTGGACTGTGGGAGGAAACCCACACAGACACGGGGAGAACATGCAGACTCCATGCAGGGAGGACCCAGGAAGCGAACCCAGGCCTCCTAACTGCGAGGCAGCAGCGCTACCCATTGAGCCACTATGCCATCAACACAAGGTCCTTGTTCAACTTAAACATTTATAGTGGGGAAATATGTGCTGATTCCATTTTGAGAATATGTGTTTTTGTGTTTGTATTCCAATTAAGATTATTGTCTAGGGTGGTTCCCAAGTGTTTATATTCAGTATCCATTTCTACCTCCTCTCCCAGAACAATGATGATGCAGATTTCTTTCTCTTGAGGTCAAATATCATTTCTTTGGTCTTTTTGACATTCACAGTAGGATGGTTCTTATTGCACCAGTTTACTAAGCAGTCCTCTTCATTTAGATAGTGGCTTTTGTCCTCCCAGATATGTATCCTATCAACATGGTGTCATCAGCATACCTGATAATGGAGTAGTGGCCATTGTTCTTTAGCTTATAAGGTATAGTGAAAAAGTATTTGCACCTGAACATTACTTGATTTCCCAGCTTCAGATTTCTCACTCCAAGAATGCATATTCTCCCAGTGTCCCTCTGGATTTCCCTCCCACACCTCCTAAATTGCACAATGTAAGTGTGTGCGTGAGTGGGCTCTGTGACAAACTTTCCACCATTGCACCCAGTGCTACCAGGATTGGTTCAAGCCCGTTATGAGGATATGCTCCTCGTCGCTCTACTGAGTAAGTTGACTTCCACACCTCTTAAAGAGCAACACAACCACAAATTCAATACTCCTGTCTTATCAGTCAGCATATGCAATGTTTCTAGGAAACTTAAATTGATTTTAGAAAAGAAGAGATACTTGAATTCTTAGGGCACAAGTAAAGAAGAAAAAAAAAGCTTCATTTCTAAATATTTTAAAATAAGTGAGTCAACTATACTTTAGGCTCAGACTAGTTAATTTACTATAACAAACAATTCATAACGGAGAAATACCTGATGATTACAAATGGGCATAGAACTTCACTTCACAAGAAATATGACAATAGACTTACCTCGGTTTCATGTAAAAAATAAAATCCTGGATTAAAATCCTGCACTTGGATTTATCTGTGTGGAGTGTGCATGTTCTGCTGATCTCTGTGTGGGTATTTTTTCCAAGATATGCAGGTTCCAGCAATTCTAATATAGCTACTGTGAAAGATTGTGTGAATTGGTGCTGGGATGACCGGTAAACTGTCCAGGATTGTTTCCTGTTTTGTGCTCAATACTGAACAGATACGCTCTGCCCCACCACTGCCCTTGAAATGGATTATAGGTCAGAGAATGACATGACATTACTGGATCTTCTTCTTTTATGGTTGTGATGAGATTTTCAACCAAAACCGAATGTTACAAAAAAGGGTACCTGAACAAATGAAACAAGAATGATTGTGGTGTCATGTATTTATTGAAGTGTACAACAGAACATTAAACACTCCATGTTAAACAATATTTCCCACTCAGGCTCAATAAGTTGTTAAGCCACCTTTAGTAGTTCAGTACTAGTAGAAACTGTGGTATTGTCATATATTTTGAGTAAACAAGAATGTGATTATCTAGAATGCTTTCTGCTTACCTTTGGTATAAACTCCAGAATGATACCCTGCACTGAAATTATTTGGCTGCACTCATGGCTCCTTGGCTAAAGGGCAAAGTGCTTTATAAATTAAACAAGTATGTTTTTTTCCTTTGCTAATTTAAGTAGAGATCTTCCAATGATTCAAATAGAACTGTACTTTTCAATTGTGGGTGCCAGGTATAAAGCCAGGTGTGTTTTGAAGACCCGCCTACCCACCTCCTTTCATTGGTTAGGGGTAAAGCCAAGTAAACACTTATTGGCTAACCTCGCACTTCACGTAATATTAACGGTACTGATATACACGACACCGTGCTAACATTTTTTGAATAAACCAGAATTAATGATTTCCGGTTGCCCTGCAGTTACCCCTAGCGCAAAGTGAATTGACACGCGTTTAGGTGTGCCCAATGCAAATGAGAGACGAGTTATCGCCTGACTGTAGCATTATAAAAGACCGTTCCATAGTAGTAACATGCTTCCAGTTTTGTTGGATAGTTTTGAGCACTTCTTTCAGATCTCGTATCACCAGAACGTGGGCATTTTTCCAGTGAACTTTAATTGATCCTTCTTCGGCTGTAATTTATGCATATCTCTTCTTTCAAGACACAGTTATATCCGGACTGCTTTTTTCCTACTACATAGCATGTGAGTACCCTTAGTGAGTGGTGCGCTTAGATCTATTGTCACGTTGATGATGAACCTATGACTTGTGACATCTTATTTATAATTATGCCTAGCGTTGCTTTGTTTGCATAGGAAGGGATATAGCTACGTGCCCAGACCGGCTCCCACTTTGTTCTCGCAGGTGCCTGACCCTGGTGCTTTACCGAATTCACCCCTAGTCTGCACGTGCACGCTAGTGGTTACCCGAGCAGAAATGCGTTCATTTACCTTTCTTAACGTAAATAAGGCTCGAAGCGGTGCTTCGATCTCCAGTGCTTCGAAAGCTCGACACAGTGTCGAAACCTGAGTATCGAGCGGCCCATCACTACTTTAAACACAGCAGTATTTTTTTCCGCACAATAGGTTTGCGAAAGGACTTGGTGGTAACTTATTACTTTTTAACAGAATCTGCCATTGAGTCTGTAATGAACACAAGGCTGAAGTTACGTACGTATTTGGTCGTCTTTTTATTCGCTTCCAGCTACATGCTCGCTTGCAACCCATGACTGTGCTTTTTCACACAACTTTTGCAAACTAGTTACTCATTCCAAAGGCAGAATATTCTACATTTACGACTGACACCTTCATCCAACTTAACATTTAGTTACTACTGGTTACATTTCTTATACCCAGCGATCCCGCACCGTGCCGCCTAGACAGGTGAAGTGACATGCTCATGGTCACACAGTGTCACTATCAGGACTTGAACCGACAAATGCAGGGTTTAGGACAAAGCCCAATGCTTGCACATCTGCAACGTGTATATTATTTGACATAATATAATCAATCGTGTCCATTCTTTGAAAAGCTAAATATTCCACATTTAGGACCCGTATAGGTGAGTTACATCATACTGGGCCACCTTACCTTTCACAGTTTGTTGACAAGGCATATGCGTTTTTTAAGACGCAGCCGAGTTTTGCCCTGCCCGGTACCAGTACCTGCGTATTTCCACTGAAATATCTGATAAATAGGGTTTACTGAAATATTTAATGGGCGCTGTAAAGTGTTAAATCACGTTGAGCCACCTTAATTTTCACAGTTTTGTGACAAGACAGATTCCTTTGTTAAATTAAAGTCGTGTTTTAACATTAGTTAACATAGAAAAGGAGTAAGGTCCGATGGCCAGGGTGGACAGAAAAAAAAAAAACTCCAGACGGCTGGAG
>JANRMT010049829.1:17879107-17908441 GCA_026402145.1 Polypterus bichir lapradei
ACGTGGGCGCTTTTGCTAAGATTTTAAGAAGTGTTTTTTGAATGTTGGTTGATGAAAAGCACCCACACTTTTATTTTAGGAATGATGTATGAGAAACTTATTTTTTAATTTTTAGTACACTTTTTAATTTAATATAAGCATGGTTTTTAAAAAGTATTTTTTTTATATACAGTACAGGTATATGTTATTTTCAGCTTTTTAGTCTTGAATTTGTTTTAGCGCCATCTATTGGTGAAATCTTAAACTATTCTTCATATGAAATTTCATTTCTTAATTAACATGGATTAATTGATCAATTAGTGAAACTGATTATTGATTCATGTATTGTCATTGGAAGTGAGTAAGTGTGCAAAAGTTCAAGTCATTTGGACAATAGGAAGTGGATTAAATATTGATTAGCGTGGTAATAATAATAAATAATAAAAGGCATGCAAAAAGGATAATGCTAGAAGGTTAAAAATGAATTCATTCTAAATTCTTTACATTTATATAGCATTTTTCTCACTAGTCAAACCACTATTCATAATGAGTTGGGAGCCACTAATGTGCAGTATTTGCCTGTATGATGCAATGGTAGCCATTGTTGTGCTCACACTTGATCTATTAGGTGGAAAGCCCAGGTATCTTTCATGACCACGCAGAGTCAGGACCTCGGTTTTATGTCTCATCCGGGAGTCAGCGCCATTTATAAACCATAGTATTTCCATACAGAGCAAGATGCAGCGGACAAAGAGATATGGAAGAAGATGATCCACTGTGACAACCCCTAACGGGAGCAGCCGAAAGAAGTAAGAAGTATCCCCATCAGTGCAATGGGGCATTGGATTCCAAACATGGACCACGGGGTAAGCACCCCCTGCTGTCCTCACCTACACTTCTTTCACTAGCAACCCAAGCTTTTTTCTAGTTGGACTCCCATCCAAGTACTGTTTGGGCCTGAGAATGCTTAGTTTCAGGCGGATGACCTGTTCTGAAGTGCATGTGGTATGGCTGCTGGCAAGAAATTGAAAAAAAAACAAAAAAAAAAAACTTTAACAGAAATAAAATCAAAATACTCTGTCTACCTTAAGTTCCTTACCAAAAAAAAAAAAAAATTGCAAATCAAGAAAGACTAATTTAAGTATTTGGCCATAATCTTTGACTTTGAGTTTGCCATGCCATCATTTTTGCACAGATCACAAAGCCTCTTTGGAAAAAAAAGAATAGAATAATTTTGCTTGTGTCAAGAGTTGATTTTTAAAAGTCATCTGCCTGTGCAGCCAAAAAATAATTTGGCAGGACTTCCTCTAAATAAGCAAGAAGATATACCCATAAGAAATAATAAAAAGAAATCTCTTAATCAGAGAATTTCAACACAGATTAACAATAAGCAGCCTATGAAGGTTTGGTTATGTAGTCAAGACAATCTAAGATGGTCTGGTCCCAATTGCATGTGATTGTAGGTTTTTCCTCTCATACTGGATTTTTTTTTTTTCCTTCCAAATTTTTCTTGAAATTAGACCTCACATAACTCAAGCAGTTGTCTTGGATTAAGCAAAGTAATCTTGAATGCACAATGCTATAAGAGATATTTTGTCCCCTGTGGGGCAATGAGATCTATTCTCTCAAGATACATTTATGCTTGTTGAGGTATCATTGTTTACAGTGTGATAACATTGTGTGGTAGCCACAGGTCTTATTATATACAATATGGATAGAAAAATTGCAAGTAAGATGGCAATTCCTACAATTGAAAACGAACTAAAATGGCAGTGTGAGGCTGTCACCATCATAATGGTAAATAAACAGATAAAAAAATAGATTTTTAATGTGTTAAATTATTCTGCAAAATCAGAGAGCATAAAAAATATTCATGGCAAAATCACAATATCTACATGGGTGTTGTTCAGCAACAATTAATACTTTTTAACAGAGTAATTCAACTTCATTTGAATTTCTGGCTGTTTTCTGAGTGAAGTTTGCATTTTCTCCCCATGTTTATTGTAGGTTGCTCTGTGTTGTGTGTCTTCGTCCGCAGTCAAAGACAAAAGTCATTTTCATGCTAAACTGACGTTTGACTGGTGAATTTGCGTATATGACAGGTCAGTCCTATAAAGGGATTGGTTCTTGATGGCTACTTTATGACTTCATACAAACTAGGGAATCCATAAAGAGTTGATGGGGAAGCAGCAGCCATTTACTAAGTGTATGACCAACTTTAACTTCAAGAAAATTTTGAACCAACACCTTCACTCCTCTCTCTAAATTAGAGCAATTCTGTCGCTGGATCATTTGATGACACTCCTGTTCTAACAAATATCCCTTGCAGAGAAGGCAGCAAGGAACTTTATGATTTACTTTTGTAAATAAATTTATATTTAAGGTATGATCAAAACATTTTTAGCCTGACTAATTGAAAGAAACAAAACTAAAACTAAAGAAGTTTAATTTTTCAATATAATCCACTTTGACACTAAGTTGTTAAACTTTTAATAAAGCTTTCCTGTGTCACTGATGTAAACTTCTGTTTTTTGATTGGATGTCTTCCCCATTACCATAGCATCAGTAATCCGTTAACTTCCATTCAGGTAATGTACTCTTATATGGCATTCTTCACTGAAGAAAAGGTCAAAATTGTATGCATACTGCACCTCTGATGAAAGTGTAACAGAAAACTTAAAAGAACCTTGAAAATTGGTCCCAATAGCATCACATTGTAGCGTTGCCAAATGGGGAGTTTCATTTTTTTGTAGGTTTTTGTCCCATTTGGTGATTGTTAAATGTTAATGACAACAGTGGTTGCTCAGATCCCTGGTTGTACGTATTTGGTCTGTGTTTTTAAATGGATTTGTACGGATGCGGAGGGACTTGTGAGATTTGTGGTTTGTGGGCACGGTATACATAAACCCAAAAGAGAATGATGTGTTGGGACATTTTGACTTATTCATTTTTCGATCCACTTCATCGGCAGTATCTAAAACCCTTTATGCACTGGACGTTCGTGGCGGAGGAAGATTTTGCACGACCATTGGATAGGATTTTCCTATTCCTGTCTGTAGTTGCTCTTTGTGAAGAGGCGCACCTCAGAAGATCGTTCACCTCCTGGACTATGATGGTAGGACTGTGTTCTCTTTACATATTCCGGGTAGGACTTGCCTTCATCACCTACCGTAAAGACAACCAGGACTGTAATATTTCTTTGTCGTGTTTCTAAATAGTTATTATAGTTTATATGTGTGTGTGTGTTTGCTACTGAATATATTTAATCTATTTGGACATTGAAAATAATGGAGGGCTTAGGTGTTGGCCTGATTCTATCTGTCCCTCATTTTCACTATGCAAATCTGGTGGCAACCTCCATGCTTGTGTAGAAGTGGGGGGTTCGCTATAAATTTATCATATGGGTTAAAAGAGTAGTTGGCAGAAAATGAACATTCTGCACTACAAACGTTCTTATGTAGAAATGCTTCCCGAAAAACTATCTCCATAGTAATGTTCTCCTATGTTTACTATGTGGGATAAGTACCTTTGTCCCTCAAAGTAAAGTCTACTACAAGAGTTCCCAAACTTTTTTTGGCCGCAGACCCCTTTACCAAAAACTTTTAAAACCATTGACCCCCTAGTCATTTACTTTACTTCTCAAATTAATAAATTTGTACAGTACTCGATATTAAATATTTCACTAGATATCAAACTTTTCATTTTAATCATTTGTAAATAATGATTGAAAAAGATAAAAGGACTACGGGATATGGCATTATCTTGTGCAACATTTACTATCGAAACTTGCACTAATGAAAATTAAAGCAAAAAAATACGAGCAGAGTTTTTTTACATTTTTGACATTTATGAAATAAATATGTAAATTCAAAATAAGTACAAATAGTCCAAGCTGTACTGTCTGCATTTCTTTTTTGGTTCAGTCATATTATTATCTGAAGAAATAAAAACTTTTATTAACAAACAATTTCGACAGTCCCTGTGATAAAAAAAAAACAAAACAATAAAGTAGAATACAGGCAGTCCCCGGGTTACGTACGAGATAGGGACTGTAGGTTTGCACTTAAGTTGAATTTGTACATAAGTCAGAACAGGTACATTATTTTAATAAATGCTATTGTTGACCGACTGTAACCAAGTGCTCTGCCAATGAATGATGGAGTTTCACCTGTATCTGACCTTTTTATTATTTCTTTATTTTCAATGGTGATGGTTTTTCTCTTCTTTACTATATCACCAGCACTTGCATCAGAATTGTGTTTCAGAGACATTGTTGAAGGGTGAAGACAAAAGGTACAGATGAGCTCTTCTGCACAGCACTGTGCACGCTATCACAGCAGGAAGGCACCAGTCGTCAAGATGTCTGATGTACAGGGTGGTCCAGATCTAAATATGCAATTTTCATTACGCTATAACTTATTCAGTTTATTACATAGAAAATCACCCGAAAAATCCCGGACCATCGAGAAGTGTGCGAACTGACGACATGAATCATCTCCTTGCGCCGAACTGGAATCGTCTCCGCATAAATCAAAGTCATCCAGACAATCTGGATCTGCATAATTAGATCTGGACCACCCTGTACTGGCCCCTCAATGGCTTCCATTCACCCACAACCGGGTCACTGCTTGCAGCATTACCAGCCACCCACCAAGAATGAATGGGCAGTCGTGTGTGGTGGGCAGGCAGTGAAACCGCTTGCCGCCGGAAGCCGCCCGAGGGACGCTACACTGCTCGAGCAGCGAAATCACCCCTCCAGCCACCGCTTGCAGAGTCCCCAGGCCAGAGATGATGGAGCGACAGTTACTAAGGCGCATGCGTCACAGCTGCGGCCTTATTTGTATGTTGTAGGTTGGATGTCTGTAAACTGAGGACTACCTGTACTTACTTGAAACAGAAGATTTTTGTTCAAACTCGAATAAATAAACTGTGTCCTCTGATTTTCTTTTTCGTAATACTGCTCCTCAATAAATAATTATATTCAAAGTTCAAATCACAAATAAGTACATATCACATCAAACGAACCAATTTATAGTGTTTTATGAAAGCATGACCATACAAGACTAATAGATTCTGCTAATATCAAATATCCGTCGTCTCGTCTCACCGCGAGCAAGTGCGGACATGCAACGGTTTTTCATGTGCGCACTTGCTTTGATATGTTCGATAAGACAATGCACAGACATGTTTGTGCTACATGTATTTTCATGCATTCTTATGTGTGACTCTTTTAATGACACATTTTACCTTTTCGTTCGCAAGTTTGGTATGTAATGTGTTTTTATCAAAAAAGTGTTTTTTTGAATTATTTTACTTCTTAATTAACCTATTGGAATCATAGATATTTTGAAGTAACAAACAAATAGCAGTAGTAAGGGGGTCTATTTTTGCTGTCGTCGACCCCCAAATGTTTTAATTGAAACTATCGACCCCTAGAAAGTTCAAATCAACCCCAGGAGGTCGATATCGACCACTTTGGGAACTCTTGGTCTACTACAATATAACAAAAAATAGCAGGAATCGGGCTGGTTCCCAGTGTTAGTAGAAAAGCAACATTACTGTGGTCTTGATTGCTAAGAGAGAAGGAAGAACTGGCATGAATGTACGTATTATTGCATTCATGTTTTTTTATGAGGTGAAATATGTTGGTTGTGCCTTATTTTTGGCTGGGGTTGTGAGAAGGCCCTGCTTTGCATCAGTCCACCCACCACATCAAGAACCACCTCACAATCCCAAATTAAGACCCACGTGCAGCCGAGCAGCGGGTGACACCTCAGCACCATACTAGTTTGAATGGAATGGAACAGTGTGAGGTTTTTCACAGTGGCTGGAGTGCCAATCTTGCCACCAACTCACAAATTTTCCCCTCCAAGTTGGAGGACCCGGATGCAGCTTAATGTCATACCCAGGACAGAGCAATTGCAGGTTAAAGGCCTCGCTCAACAATCCCAACAGAGTGGATTCATTCATTTGTGGCATTTAGGAGCTGGCACAGATCCCTAGCCTCAGAGCTACCATTCCGCTTATTTTGCTATATTACTGATGATATTATTTGTGTTAAATGTCCTTTGACATAGTTTGTAGTAACACACCACGGATAGATAAATCTTCACTCTCGACTTACTTGATTCTCGATTCTAATGATTCTTGTTTATTTGGTTTCCAAACTAATCATTACAAGTTGCAAATTTTCATTCACTTGTGATTTTGTAACACAATTAAAATATATCTTCATTATGCATCTAAAATGTGTTATGATGCTTTCTGTACTGAAACTGGACAATGCCATATGAATTATTATGTTAAGTATATAGTTAATTATGCATACATATTTACATATTCGTATACACATACATTCATAAATATCAAAATAATGCACAATTAATTAAACTATATATTTGTGATGCGATTAGACTACACATATACACCAGACTCTAAATAAATCAAGTGAATCATAAAAATCAATACATTTAAATGAGTAGTTCAAAAGAATCAAATCAGTAAAGTGAATTGAAATGCCACTCACTAGGGCCAACCCTGTACTGGGCACCATTTCATTGAAGGGAACACTCACACACATGGGCGTCATTTATACCCTTCAATCAAATAAATACATGTCTTTGGGATATATGAGGAAAAGCAGAGTACCAAGAAAAAGACCAATGCAAACAAGAACAACTTGTAAATACTATGCCCCTGGGCTGTCCAAGTTTAATAACACAATACTAGTGATACTGAAAGGGCTAAGTATGTTTGTTATTTCATGGTTTTAAATCAAAAGTGCCAAGGTGGTCGATATCGACCCCCTGGGGTCGATTTGAACTTTCTATAGTTTCAATAAAGAAATTTGGGGGTCTACGACAGCAAAAATAGACCCCCTTACTACTGCTATTTGTTTGTTACTTCGAAATATCTATGGTTCCAATAGATACCTAATTAAGAAGTAAAATAATTTAAAACAAAAACACTTTTTTGATAAAAATGCATTACATACCAAACTTGCGAATGAAAAAATAAAATGTGTCATTAAAAGAGTCACACGTAAGAATGCATGAAAATACATGTAGCACAAACATGTCTGTGCATTGTCTTATCTAATGTATCAAAGCAAGTGCGGACATGAAAAACCGTTGCATGTCCGCACTTGCTCGCGGTGAGACGAGACGACGGATATTCAATATTAGCAGAATCTATCAGTCTTGTACGGTCATGTTTTCATAAAACACTATAAATTGGTTTGTTTGATGTGATATGTACTTATTTATGATTTGAACTTTGAATATAATTATTCATTGAGGAGCAGAACTACGAAAAAGAAAATCAAAGGACACAGTTTATTTATTCGAGTTTGAACAAAAATCTTTTATTTCAAGTAAGTACATACGTTATTATTATTTTTTTTTTATCACAGGGGCTGTCAAAATTGTTTGTTAATAAAGGTTTTTATTTCTTCAGATAATAATATGACTGAACCAATAAAGAAATGTAGAAAGCACAGCTTGGACTATTTGTACTTATTTTGAATTTACATATTTATTTTATAAATGTCAAAAATGTAAAAAAAACTCTGCTCATAATTTTTTGCTTTAATTTTCGTTAGTGCAGGTTTTGATATTAAATGTTTCACAAGATAATGCCATATTCTGTAGTCCATTTATCTTTTTCAACCATTAATTACAAGTGATTAAAATGAAAAGTTTGATATCTAGTGAAATATTTAATATTGAGTACTGTACAAATTTATTAATTTGAGTAAGTAAAGTAAATGACTCATGAAGGTACAAAATAAAAAAGTGCTCCCTGCCTGGGTAAGGTTACAAGGACCCACTTGTGGAGCGAGGCCTTAGGGTGACATTCACTGGCAAGTATATGGTGGTCAAGCAACCCACATAACCTGATGGGGCTCAGTCCAAAACTGTGATGTGGAGCCATCTTGTGGACTCACCACCTGCAAGATAAAGGGTGATGGTCGGTTATGATGCCAATTTAGTGGTAGGAATAAGCAGGAAAGACCTAGACCCTGGTAATGCAAACTGGCTTTGAAAACTTGGAACATTACCTTTCTGGTAAGGAATGAACCTCAGCTGGTGTGGGATGTGGAAAAGTACCAGTTAGCTGTTGTTGGTATCCCCTCCACACATAGCATGGGTTCTGGAACTAGACTTCTTGAACAGGTGTGGTGTCTCTCCGATTCTGGAGTTTTAATGTGGGCAGGTATGGGGATACTTACAAGTCCCCAACTGTGTAATTGGAGTTTTCTCCAGGACAAGAGCGTTTGCCTCAATGTAGCTATGAGTGGCAGAGAATAAAAGTCTGACTGTTGTTTGTGCATTTGTGGTGGGTGAGGTGCTTGAAAGGGTTCCATTCACTGACTCGGTAGACTCTGTGACCTCAATTGTCACGTTGTGTGTGACAGCAATACCAGGAGAGGCACGATTAGGAGAAATGGCATATAAAATTTGAACCAAGATGATGAGTTGTTATTGGATTTCTGTGCTAGTCATTGATTGTTCATAACAAACACCATGTTCAACTACAAGAAGGCTCATAAGTGTACCTGATACCAGAGCATCTTGGGCTGAAGATCAATGAGAGACTTTTTAGTTGTGTCATCTGACGTGAGGCCATATGCTATCAACTGATCACCACTTGGCAGTGAGTTGGATTCAAATTGAGAGGTTTAGGCTAGATGGACTGGGGAAGACTAGATTAGCAGTTAGGGTTTCCTGGGAACATCTGGCTGAGGTTTCTGTTCAAAACTCGATCAGTTCCTATTAAGTTCTCCCATTGTAAAGAATGAGGGTGGGAGCATTGAGTTTTAATAGATGCAGTTCAAGACCTCGGTTGTGAAAGTAGGTGCCGAACGTTGTGGTATTAAGGCAGTCAGGACATCTCAAGGAGGCACCCCTAGGACCTTATATTGGACTCCAGAGGTGAGGGAAACTATCACACAGAAAAATGTGGCCTTCAAGAAAATGCTCTCGGTGGGATCTCCTGGCTCAGTTGAGAGGTACCAACAGCCTGAGAGGACTACTGCAAAAGTAGTTGTGAAAGCAAAATTTCAAGTATAGGTGGAGTTTGAAGAGGTCATGGAGAAAAACTGTTGGATGTCCTCATGGCTACTCTAGCAAACTGTTTGACACCTCAGGAGGGAAAGGCATGATCTTATCCAGACTGTGTTAAGCAGGGATGGAGAAGTTCTGCCAAACAATGCAAAGAAAACTTTGAGGAACTACTCAACACAGTTGACATGTCCTCCTACCAAGAGGCAGCATTGGACACATCCAATGACTGGGATCCCATCACTGCTACCAAAGTCATTATGGTGGTCCATAGACTCTGCCATGGTAAAGTTGCTGGTACTGGATATGTTAAAAGCGTTGAACATTTTTCTGACAGTGTTGTTAACATATTTTAAAAATGTTGAGTAGAAGATCTGTAAAGAATCCTTGGAATGGCAGACTGGTGTGGTAATCCTCACATTTAAGAAAGGTGACCAAAGGGTTTGTTTGTTACAATTACAGAAGGATGCTGTATGGGAGAATCTGTCTGATAGTTAAGCCAAATGAAAGTCAAAGAAGCCATTATGAGGCTGAAAAACAAGAATAGGGCAGCCCCGTGGCGCAGTGGTAGCGCTGCTGCCTTGCAGTAAGGAGACCTGGGTTCGCTTCCTGGGTCCGAGTT
This sequence comes from Polypterus bichir lapradei, assembly GCA_026402145.1. NCBI lineage: Eukaryota > Metazoa > Chordata > Cladistia > Polypteriformes > Polypteridae > Polypterus > Polypterus bichir. Next base: position 17,888,771 of record JANRMT010049829.1, read on the forward strand.
TGCATGTTCTCCCCGTGTCTGCATGGGTTTCTTCCCACAGTCCAAAGACATGCAGGTTAGGTGCATTGGCAGTCCTAAATTGTGCTTGGTGTGTGTGTGTGTGTGTGCCTGCAGTGGGCTGGTGCCCTGCCCGGGGATTTGTTCCCTCCCTTGCACCCTGTGTTGACTGGGATTGGCTCCAGCAGACTCCCATGACCCTGTGTTAGGATATAGTGGGTTGGATAATGACTGACTGTCTGAAAACAAGAATAAAACCTTTGGAGACATCAGCAAAACCTTAGGATGGCCGAACTGTCTGGAATATCATGACGAAGAAAGAACACACTGGTGAGCTCACTAATCACAAAGGGATTGGTAGGCCAAGGAAGACCACCACTGCTGATGACAGAAGAATCCTCAATGTGGTGAAAAAAAAATCCCCTTATGTTTCCTGAAGAGGCATTAGCTCTCTTGGAAATGTGTTCTTTTGAAATTGCGGCATATTAAGTAACTAAACAATATAGTAATACATGTATACCAGAAAAGGCGATATCCCTCCCATCGTGATTACGGCGGTACAAGAATCACATGAGAAAAAATATCTTTTTAGCTTACATTTACTGACGGTTAACGCGGTTACAGACGGGAGGCATATGGACAGACTTTATCCAGGTGGGAATCTGGATCAACACAGGCTGCCATTTCTCGTCCCCACGCTGGGAGGTTTTTCGGAACTTTGCCGACTCAGCCTCAAAGGGTCTGGCTGTTGACCAAGCCTTTAAATAATGTCTTGCTTCACTTGCTGGTCTTCTCTGTCTCCAAACAAGGGCTGAACTCCTCCTCCACAAAATACAGAAATATCATAGTGCTTACATGCCGGTTCTCATTCTCCCAATAAGGAAAGATTTTGTGCTGACAGAGGACAGAAATACACTATTCTGTGTTTAAGCTGACTATACAATCCTCCAGTTGTATTTGGCTATCTAATCCAATGCTTGGCTAGCAATTCTAACTGCTGAGCCCCTGTGTGCCAAATTTAACATGCACATGTGAATAAATCCATACCAGTGAGCATAGAGACAGTGACATTAACAACAACAACAACAACAACATTTATTTATATAGCACATTTTCATACAAACAGTAGCTCAAAGTGCTTTACATAATAAAGAATAGAAAAATAAAAGACACAATAAGAAAACAAAATAAATCAACATTAATTAACATTGAATAAGAGTAAGGTCCAATGGCCAGGGGGGACAGAAAAAACAAAAAAAAAACTCCAGATGGCTGAAGAGAAAAAAAATAAAATCTGTAGGGATTCCAGACCATGAGACCGCCCAGTCCCCTCTTAATATTAATATTAAAGAAAAATGTAGTATAACACCAACAGATCAGAAACAGTCTTCAGGGGTCAGATGTGGATGTGTCAGAGACGACTATATGCAGAAGACTTCATGAACAGAAATATTGAGGCCACACTGCAAGATGCAAGCAACAAGTTATCCACAGATTACAAAAAAGAACTACAAAGAGACTGCAGAATTCTGGAAAAAGGTCTTGTGGATGGAAGAGACAAAGATGAACCTGCATCAGAGTGATGGCGAGCAAAGAGTGGAGATGAAAAGGAATTACCCAAAATCCAAAGCAGACCAGCTCATCTGTTAAAGAAGGTGCTGGGAGTGTTATAGCTTGGGCATGTACGGGTGACAGAAGTCCTGGCACGTTTCTCTTCATTGATGATGGAACTTCTGATTACAGTGGTATAATGAATTCTGAGCTGTAGAGAAAAATCTGACCTGCTCAAGTTCCAGTAAATGCCTCCAAACTTATCAGATGGTGTTTTGTCCTACAACAAGATGATGATCCAAACATACAACTGAGGCAACACAGGAGCTGGTCAAAGCTGAAAAAATCCAGTCACCTAATTTCAATCCAATTGACAAGCCCCCGAAACAAGCAGGAGCTGAAGATGACTGCATTAGAGGCTTGGCAGAGCATCATCAGAGAAGAACCTCAGCACGTGGTGATGTCTATGAATCACAGACTTCAAATAGTCATTGCATGCAAGGGACATGCAACAAAATCCTAAATATGACAACAGCTTTATTAGACCAGCCATTGCTGTGTGCCCAGAATTGGGGGGAACGAGTAGAAAAAGTGTTATGACTGAAATAAACACAAATCCCTTTAAGTGGAGGTCTGCAATGTCTACTTTAATCACGTCTGAATTATTTGATTTGGAATTTTAAACTGTGGAGTAGACGTGTAAATCAATGAAAAATGTGTCTTTGTCCCATATGTTATGGAGGGCACTGTATATTTTTGAACTTTGAAATCATTTTATTGATTACTTTGAATTAAATACAATTTAGATAAACCTGAATAGTCTTTTTTTCCAGGGGCATCCAAATCAAACCTTATAATGGCCTATAAACCCTGACTGCCATCATTTAAATGGACAGGTTTTATGAGCTGTATTAATTTACAATGACATGTTTTGAAAAAGTTTCTGCTTGGCACAAAGCACAGGTTATGTTTCCTTTGTCACATTAGACCTGCATCTTTCCTGAGTATAGTGCTCTTTTGCATCTTGCTGCTTTTTTTGTCATCACAGTTGGGTATGTGGTACACCATGTCAAGCTGAACATCCTGCATAGGCCTTATTTCCTGAAGATGTTAGTGCAAAGCCTGTTTCACCACAGCTTGTTCTGAATACCTGCTCGGTCTGCTTCATCTTGTCTGTGCTACTAGTTTCTGCATTCTCATCAGACCCCGAGCAACACTCATCTCGAAGAGGAGAAAATCCAAAACATTATTGTTTGGACATTGGCATCCTCTGTGTCCTTTTTGTATTCAGGCCAGCTGTTAACAACAACAAGGTCAAAGGCATGTGTAACCAATTTGCAAACTTTTCTGAAAACATTTTTTCACTTTCTTAATATGGGTTACTGAGGGTAGATTGATGGGCAAAAAATGCACATTTATCCATTTAAAAATAAAACTACAATGTAATAAAGTGTGCAGATGGTGAAGGGATTCAAAAAGTTTCTAAATCCCCAATATTTAACAATAAGAACAGAGTCATTAGTCTGGTCACATTTAGACAAAACATTTACAAATGCTGGCATGAGGGGAAGAATGCTTTTGTGATGTCAGTTGTGTGACCAGATCACCAGTTTATCAATAACATCCCACAAGCACACAGAGCAGAAACAAGCTTGCTAATTATCTTTAACTTTCTTTCCTGTTTACCAGAATTGTGGGAATCACTAGAATAATTTTCATCTTTATCAAAAAGGGTGTATTTCCATATTGCAAAAACCATCTTTACGCAAATATAGAATTCTCTGCCAACATAGTTAACTAATATATATAGCATTGTCCACAAACCTGCTCAGTAGTCAAGAATAATCAATCTGGAGTGTAAGGCAATTCATTTTATGTTACGGCAAGTTAATATGCCTGTGCCTTGGGAAAATAGTCAAATAAAATGTAAAGAATTGAAAAACATTGTTGTCTTGGGTGGAAGGAAAGGTTGCCTTTGTGATGTGCTGATTTCATTCCAAACTTGTTTATCTTCAGCTAAAACTTAGATCTCCCAGGATGCACTGCATTTTCTCTCCAATTAACTTACCATAAACATGCATAACTCTGAGTAATATCCTAGAATGCATTGCAGCATCATCAAGGATGCCTCACACCCCAACCATGGACTGTTTACCCTCCTTCCATCAGGGAGGCACTACAGGAGCCATCGGTCCTGCACCAGCAAGCTCAGGAACAGTTTCTTTTATAACACCATCACCATTCTGAACTCTCAAGCCTTACCACTCAATAGCCGACCTTCCTAAATATCAATAACCTCTGACTGTACTCTATGAATATTTTCACCTGTTTACATATTACTATTCTGTACATAAAAATATTTCATACATGTATATTTATTCATATTATGCATCTGTACTTACCTACTGATCAGATGTGGCCGGCTTGAGGGAGCTGCAGGGAGGACCAAAGACTTATTTGTGCCCTATGACCCGGAAGTTCGTCAAAGGAAGAGCGACGGGCTTCCGGAGTGAAGAAAAGAACTTTTACCTGACCCGGAAGTGATACAGGATCACATGGACTGGGATTGGGAACACTTCCGGGTCAGGGAATATAAAAGGACTGTGAGAGCGCCCAGACGGCGAGCTGAGCTGGGTGGAAGGGTGGCAACGTGTCTGGGAGTGGAGGATTGTAGTTATTGTTTGTATTATTGTGATTTATGAATATAGTGGAGGAGAAGGTGCTTTGTGCACTGTGGCATTTGAATAAAGTCAATTTGTGGACTTTTACCTGGTGTTTGGAGTCGTGGACAGGGGTTTAAGGGAGCGATGGCGCCCCCTATCTGTCACTATATATATATATATAAATGTACTCTTCCTTGTGTATACTACTACCAGTACAATCAAATGTCATAGATGTATGTTCACATTTGTATGCTGCCTTCTTGCACCTTACTGTCTATGTAAACTTTAATGTACTATTTGCACTCCCTGCCTATTACACCTTACTCTACTAATTACACTTTCTGGTTAGATGCATTTCATTGTACCTGTACAATAACAATAAACTTGAATCTAATCTAATGTAATCTAAAGAATGCATTGCATTTAACACTAAAATATCATAAACTAATAAAACAGTACTTTTATTGTAAAAAATTCCTGTAAATTTATGGAATTTTTTTTTATATACTAGGGGGCTATGCCCCCTAATTGCTTTGCTCGCCCACCCCACAACCCCCACCCCCGGGGGTGCGCTTCACACTAGCCACTTCACGTCTCTGCCACTTGCATTGTGAATGCTTGCTGAACGCACGCTAAGGAGATGCGGACGGATCAGCTGCTGGCTGTCTGCTAGCTACTACTGAGCTTCATGATCTGCATGTCACGCTTTTGTCTCACTTCCATGTCTCGCAGGACGTTAAAGTGTCTCCAAGAAATTGTTTGTAAGTAGGGCGTGATGTGCAAGACGTCTCGCGGGACTTCAAAGTGTTTCCCTGAGATGATCACGTCTCGAACCCAAAATTTTTTTTATATTATAGATAGATATATATATTGCAGGTTGTTGCTAAAAGTAAAGGTGAGCCTGTGAACAGCTTCTGCCATGGCCTGAGCTGGTGGTAAATGAGATGCCAACACAATTCAATGACAAGGATAGAAAGTAGTAATTTTCGTTGCCAGTGGAACAGCTCTATATTGGTCCATTATTTAATCCATTGGCAATCTGTTTTACAAGAGGTACGAAATGCTGCTGGACCCCGGACACAGTGGAGCACCACAGCTGATGGTTACTTGACACTGGAAAGTCTGTGTCCTGTATCCTTCCAACCTCCAAAATGTCTGTTCCTCCAACCACATCTAGAGTAAACAGTTTCCTCCAGCACCATGATTCGTGATTATACTGTAATTACCTTACCATGTAACTTCTGTCCTCCTCACCTGAAATAACTAAGTGAGCCAATAGTTGCAGCAGATTTTTCCCCTCAAAATGGATTAAGGTGTCTGATGATGTTAACATGCATCCTTTATTGCTTAGTTCTTTATTGTTTAATGCCTTTATTTAATTGTCTCAAAGGAATTAAAATTTAAAATTCTTGGCACTACTGCAAAAGCCAAAAAACCCAAAAAAACAAAAGAGTGTTCACAACTTGCAGCTCATGGAAACTAAGTTAACATTTTTTGTGACTATATGGTTGCTGTGGCTTTGAGGCTGCACATTTTCCACAGTGAACTTTTCCCAGCGCAGCAAATAACCCACCCATGGAGTGAACGCTCCCTGCCAGACACAACCCCTTCAACTCCATCCAGCCATGTTACATTTTGATAAAACATCACGACTGGTCTAACCTTGCAGGATGTGTCTCTGTAGGTGTCATTTTATGCAGAGTACGCTACTTCGGTTTCTCTGCTTTAGGGGAAGTACAAGAAATCAAAGACCAGGCTAGCTGCATTTTCACATCCCTCTCATTTCTGTTTTTAGTCTTTTGAAAGTGAAGAACAATGAGACCGGATAAAAGATTCCAGTGCAGAAGTACCTTCTTCATCACATGTAAGTGTTAAAGTAACAGTTAAAAAGAGGGCCTCAACACTAGTAACTGTTATGTGTTCAGGTTTATAATGCTATGTGAGACCCTCATAATAATAATAACAAAAACAATTATTATCAAATAAATTTATATTACAAACTACAGTATAGCAATATAATCAGTTGCTGTACTGTAGTTTGTAATATAAATGTATTTGATAATAACTATTTTTTTTTATTTTGGGTCAGATATGATGGACTACAAGTCAGAAATAGTGCTGAGCAGTTTGCCATTTCTAAACTACACTCTGCAGCACCTGTTTCTCAAGAGTTGCTAAAATATACTTTTTCAAATATCCTAATGCATAATTTATTTCATTTTCCATTTTATAGTTCTGTAATCAATGGTTACATGAAGTTTAGCATCATTTTAATATCAAGTATATTTAAATTTGAAGTAGATGGCAAAGATTTTAATTTGAAATAAACTCACTTTCTGGTTTGGTACAAAAATACATGAATTATAATCATTTTTATTTTACTTTGCTCTTGAATTTACTCAGCCAGTAACTGTATAATGTGATCCGGAAATCATGTAGACAGAAACCACTAAAGTGAACCACATTTGAGTTTTACTAGTAAATGTTAATAATTCATACAAAATTTAAAACAAAATACTGAACCACAGTTCATTGTGGGAATAGACATTTTGTGTGTTTAATGAGGAATGTTACACTCTTTATTATTGGAGTATTTTTAAACAACTGATAATTTGTTGCCACTGGTGATAAATAATTAAAGAACTCTCATATTGCTCTTAGGAGACCTGAGTTTAAATACTGGCCAATATAAATTGTACTAAGTAGCAGTAGCAGTACATGTAGCGTTGTGTACAGTGAAATTAGTCAAGCCTCTTGTACGCATGAAGTGTGCCGATTTTAGAGCCATATATTACAGAGGCTTCAGAATTACTTAAGGCAGGTAACATGAACCTTAAGTAGTAGATGTGTTATTCCAGACACCCAATGGCTTCTTCCACAGTATAATGTTGTGGATTGAGGACTACTAACTATTTACTGACTTTTCTGAACTTAGCTTATAGCCAAGTTGACTTCATGCAAATGCATTTTTATATGCTGATGTTCACTTAAATTCTTGCACATGTGGAAAGGTGCTATATAAAAAAATGTATTATTAGTAGTAGTAGTAATGCATTCACTTGGACAGAGCTCACTCTACACTTTTAAAAATCTTGGTTCTTTAATCACACTTAATGGTTCTTTTTTGGGCTGTGTGGTTTCTCGTAGAACTATTGCTTGACAAAGCACCATTTCATTCAGGAAATACTTCTTTGCAAATGATGTTGGTTCTTTGTGCTTTGAAAGAGTTTCTAATACGTAGAAAAAAAAAAAAAAGAAATATTTAATGCATGATGGGTTGCAGGAGGACACTAACAGATCTAGAAAACCTGGACTATCCATGACCCTTTGGTATTTCACATAGCTTTATCATCTATTCATGCTAATTTACTGTCTGTTGCAGATCTAAATAAATACAGATTCTTTCTAGAACCTTCATTTATAGATGGGTCTTTTGGGAACCAAAGAAGGTTCTTCAATGGCATCGCTCTGAAGAACCACTCTGGCACCTTCATTTTTGAAGGTGTAAATCAGTGCTTTCCAAACTCAATCCCCCTGTGGCTGCAGGTTTTTGTTCCAACCATCTTCCGTTTTTCATTAAACTCCTAGCCTAATTAAGTGAGTCATTATTTTCCAGTTGTGGTGTTTTGGAATCAATGTAAAAATTACATACTAAGTTTGGTAGATTTTTATTAAAATGTAATAAACAATTTTATGGGGAATATGTAGTTTTCTTTTTTTTTAAGTTGTTAACAGCATTTTCTACCTACTTTTCATTCTGCTTTTCAAGGGGTTCTGGTTTTTTTAATTAATTATTTACTAATTAGAGAGTCTGACACTGAAGTTGCTGCTGCTTTCATCCTCCCGGGTGTCTGCTGTGCTGGTTGTTAATTGTCACTATTAGGGTTAAATGAAGGGAGCAAACTACACAGGAAAAGGGGAGAATAACAGGAAACCAGGAAAAGAGAGTTAAGCATTTAAAGCTTTACAAAAAATAATAGAAATGTTTCTAAATGTCTTATAAATGTAAAAACCATACTGTTGTGTTTTTCTGAATACAGAATAAGAGAAGAGTTAAAATGATCAGCTAATTAAATGGGATCAGTTGTTATCAATTATTACCACTGATTATGAATCTGGTTGGAGCAAAAACCTGCAGCCACAGGGGGTCCCCACTCCCCAGGATCGAGTTTGGGAACCACTGGTGTAGATGATTGCATATGTTGAGGCATGATGCATGATGCAATGTGAATAATACACACCAAGCAGCAGTAAGCTAGCACATAGAATATATGCAGGATTTTTATACAGCAGTACCGGAGATAAACACCTTCTTAGAAAAAAAAAAATATTTTTTTGACTGTTAGGCAGCATTTGAGTTTGTTTCAATAGCACCCTCTAAAGATCACAACTGACTTCTGTTGTACAGTATCTGACTGATAAGGAGGTGCTGGAAGTACTTACTTGCCTACTCAGTAAAACTGTCAGAATAGGTTCCTACATTTAGCCATAATGCCATGATAAACTGCATTTTATTAATTAGACTAAACAAATCAGTTTACCCGATGGTCAGTTATGCTCCTAATACTCTTAATGCTCTTTTTTAAAAGACAAAATTTAGCAGGGCTCTGAAGTAGAACCTAAAGTGGTGACAAAGAGATAATACAAATAGTCTAAGATCATGGATATTCAACTCATTTGGGTCATCTTCTCAATTCATTGTTATTCAGCAGTTCATTAGGGTGGCATGGCGATTGAACACTGCAACCTCACAACTCCAATGTTCTAGGTTTGTGTGCCAGACCAGTCACTGCTAGAGTTGATTGGTGAGATTCGGCAAAGTGTTTTCCTTAGCAAACTGTCTGGGTTCGCCAGTGACCTTGTTCGTCAGTTTGTTTCCTGAAAATTTGCCATATGGCCAACTCAGGGAAACTTTTTTAATTTCCTCAGCACCCCCATGATGATTCATGAGGCATAACATCACAGAGTTGCAGCAGCCAATGCTGCCATGTAGTGCTGGGAGTTGAAGAACATAACTGTTGATACTCCCTGTGGTGTCAGATTTTTCCATTTTCCTTGTGACGTGCTATACACAATACATACCTATATCTTTGCAAATTGTTGAGGAATTTCCTCTTTGGGGAATTGAGCATGTTGTGCTAATACACACCGGTACACATACATTAAGTGCAGGTACTCTGAAGCTCAAACAAATCAATCATTGTTGTCAAGTATATAACACTGACCCCTTGAATCACAGGGTCTGTGGGTGTTAGTCACAGTGATTGGACATCAGAAAATGCAGACAGGAATAAATGATTCAGTATTGTTCTGTGCTATTGTGATTTAATTTTTCATAGCTGTTAAGAGTTGCTGTTTATTATATGTTGTAAGGGATGGCCGGCATACTTACCAGTTGGGGTACCCATGAGGTGGAAAGATGGGGGAAGGCAGCTTCTTTAGGGCACTGCCTCCCCAGGAATGCTAGATGGCAGACCGCCTGGGTTGCAGAGGTACCCCAGAATCCCACAGGTCATCATGGTCCATGGAGTTCTTCATCTCAGCACTGTTGGGTTCCGTGGGTGTCGCCAGAGGGTGCTGTGGGAACTGGCGAGCCCTACCTTGTTGGGTTTTCATCTCAACTAGAAGTGCTCCCGGGCTAATTCTTTAGGAATTAGTTTTGAGTAAGCTGTCTACCTCACATTGACGAGCCAGAGTCAGGAGGAGGGTGGACAATGCTTGTAAGGAGGAGTGGAGGAGACATTGAGAGACGGAGAAAGGAAAACAAAGAGTTGTGTGTTACATAGTGCTTTCTTATACTTGTGGCTGTGATGGTGGGAAACACTTATTGAGAAGAGTTTTCCTATGAATAAAGACTCTGTGCTTTTTCACTTGTGTTAGTGCCTGCTTGTGTTGGGTGTTTGGGGAGCTGGAGAGCCCCCTGGTGTCTATGATATATAAACAGTACATCCTCTGTTTACAGATACTAGTATGAAATTAAACTTTCTTTTTGGTCTGAGGAATCTGTTTCTCTTATCAAAATTATGTTTTGTTTCAATTGTATTTTATATGTTTATTTTGAACCATTTCTGCTACTATTTTGCCTTTCACGGGAGTTGCTTTTCTGTGTACCCATTGTCTGGGATTCCATTGCTGTTACTGAGAGGCAGGGTTACATTATTCTTGACCCCTGTACTAATTCACAAAGGGTCCCCCTTTCTATGCTTCCATATCTGAGTTGTAGATAAACTCTATCTTTGCATGCAGATTTGCTATTTAAAAAATCCATTTGAAATTCCCGGTTTTGATCTTGTGTTCTGATCTTTTTGACTTTGATTTTTGCCTCTCCGTTCAGCTTTGGTTGCCTATGTTTCAGTCTCTTGGTTTGTGTTATCTTCTGATCAGTCTCTGTCCCTGCTATTTAAAGGCAGAATGCTACCTTCCAAAAATACTACAAAATAGTGACTATCACGGTAGAAAAACATCCATAATGGCACCACAGTGTCATCACTGATACAAGGATAAAATTAACAAAGTAATGGGGAAAAAACAAACAAAAAAATGCCAAAATGGCATGAATTTATACTAAAAATTGTTTTACTATTACATAAACAGTGCTTATCTCTTAAATAGAACTAATAAAAAAACTAAAAGTTCTGCAATTGCCTAAAGAAAGCATGATTTAGAAGATTCAAAAATTAACTTCAAGAATGTAATCCTTTAGAAAGATTAATAGTCAAAGACTAAATCTAAACTCAATTCTTAATTATTTCAAAACTCCTGTGACAGAAGAATCATCAAATCAGATGTGCAACAATATAATAATAACCATTTAACCAGATGCAATTTGAAACAGGAAACTCCTAATGTATTAAGCTTAAACATAAACACCAACGAAGAAATCCTCACAACTTCCCATTTACACTACATCGTTTTGGAATATGAACAGACTTCATGTTTTTTAGGTTTGGCTGTCGCTTCAGCAGCTCATCATGTCATAACGCCAGCGACTCTCACCCTACTGGTTGGACAGAGGGTACACTTCAACTGTACTCTGGTGGAGAAAGGCAACTGTGAGGAGGTGAACTTCTACTGGCGACATATGTGTCTGTTCCAGAATGGCACAGAAGGAGACTGGAATGATATTAAAAATGGCGAGAAGCACCGCATTATTTACAACAAACTATGGAGCTCTCTGGAAATTACAGATGTTATCGTCTCAGATGAAGGCTGGTACATGTGCTACAACTTCTGCTTTGGGATGCAGACTCGCTTAATTGAAGAGAAGGCGAAGCTCATTCTTGAAGGTATTGCTTATGTATTACAGTATATGAAAAATATATAGTAGATTTCAGAAAGCATTCCAGTCCTTTCACTTTTTTGCACACTTTACTTTGTTTTAGACTGAAATTTAAATGGGTACTTCTGCCATTTTTGCCCATCAATCTAGAGTCAATAACCCACAATTACATGTTTTTAGAAACATTTGCAAATTTATTAGGCTCTAGCGCCCCTAAAATTTAATTAAGGAATTTCAATATATACAGGGTGACACAGAAAAACGGGAACTTTTGAAATGCGTAGTGGCAGCCATGTACAGTTGGCAGCACTGCGGAGCAGGGACCTTATTTAGTAATTTAGTAATCAATTGCAAGGCAATCAATGGCAGCTGTGTGAGAATTGTTCGGTAGCCATGTCATCTCAAGATTCGGTGACATTCCCTGGCCCTCAAGATCACCGGATTTTTCCGTTTGTGATTTTTTCTTGTGGGGCTACCTTAAGAGTCGGGTCTACACGACTCGGCCAAGGGCACTGAATGAACTGAATCAAAGAATTCAAGACGAAATTCGTGGTATCCCAGCTGAGATGTTGCAGCGATCAATGGGGAACCTCAACAGCAGATTGGAAGAATGCATACGTAAAGGAGGACGCCGTCTACAGGATGTAATTTTCAGACTTTGATAATTTGGATTACTGTCTCTTAAAAGGCAAGTTGTAGTGGTTCAATTGCTGTCAATAATTTTCTTTTGTTGGATTTCTTCTATTTTTATTGGGTTTTTCAAAAGTTCCCATTTTTCTGTGTCACCCTGTAGATCCATTTTGTTAAAATTATGTACACTGCACATTAAATTGTCAGGCTACAGACCTCCACTAGCAGACCTGTTTGTGGCTGCACCAGCCACAGGACCCTGTGACATCATTTGTGCCTGTGGCTGGAGGTGGAACTGATGTAGTTTTGTAACACCTGCCTTCTGGTCATGGTGGAAGTGACATTCATGTCATTGCTTGATCTGGTGTCTGCTGCTGGAGGTCTACAGTCAGACTCTTCTCAGTTGACTACCAAAATATACCGACAAGAGCTTTTCTGCAGAAATTCCAATATGTATATGAATCATAAATCTAGGTTTATATATCGTACAGTACTCTAAACTTGCTTTTACGTCCAATTTTCTAAGGAGTTACATTTCTGAGGTGTTGCAAAGTGTTGTTGAACTGAAATGAGACAGCCCATTGTATACGACACCCTCTTTGCCGTAAGTAGAAGGTAGAAGATCATTTGCCCATTTAGTGATTGCGAGAGGTGCTCCATTATAGCTCAGCTCATTAAAATGGTCCTTTCTGTTTTCAAGGCCCCAAGTTTTCAATGAATAATGGACTGGTGCCCCATCCAGGGTTTATTTCTTATAAATATTTCCAGATAAGCTTAATCTCCCCTTGACATTAACCTGGAGTAAGTGGGCTTGAGGATGTTTTATTTTATTCTTTTATGTCTTTTTTTTGCTTCTATTAGCCCAGCCTACAGTGAGTGTCACTTCTTCCATATCATCTGAAGCACCTGACCTCCTGCTCCTGACCTGTAGCGCTGTGGGTTTCTACCCTATTAGTGTGTCGATTACTTGGCTTCACTCCCTTCCAGAGGGACCCCACACCAGTTCTGAGGTGATACCCACTGTCCTCGAGAATGGCACCTACAGCAGCAACTCCACTCTACAGATCAGCACCTCCCAATGGAGCTCAGAGGCGGAGATCAGATGTGTGGTGAATCACAGTTCTCTGACGAAACCACATATCGAATACCTCAAACAGTCGGGTAGGCCACTTTTTTTATGGTGCATCTTGTGCAAAGCCTTATGAGAAGTAATTAATTATATCAGAAGTAGCATGCTAAAAATATGACCCCACATGAAATAAACCAGACTTATTTGAACTGTGTCTTTCAAGGTTATGTATTTTTCACATCACTGCATTGAACACCTCCTTTGACAACAATCTGAGATAAAAGACCAAAGATAAAGTTGGTGTTTGTCAATAAATGGCTGTTTTAAATGAATTGACTCACTTAAGACCACCACAGTGCTCAATGAGTAGCACAGCATATGGAGGTGGGTTCAGTTAGAATAAAATTATCCTGGTGTGAGTGACTTTCTATTTGTGACAGTCGATTGGAATCACACCCAGGATTAGGTCCTGCCTTATGCCTGATGCTTCCTTGTGTGATCACCATGGGCCATAGCAGCACCCCAAACCTCTCAAACACAACTACACAGCACAGTCCTGGGTTCAAATAATAGATCTTTATTTTTTTTACCTCCACCATTTTCCAAATTCTCTTCCACAATAATACAATTATCAGAATTTTTTTTTTCCTCTTTCCACACCTCCCTTAGTATCTCCTCTACACTCCTACTGGCTCTGACTGCCCATACAGGAAACTCTGCTGCTTTTAAGTCAGACCCGGGAATACTTTTGGTGCCACAGCATTGCATATTGGAAGCACTTCTCGGTTAGATGGAAGTCTATTAAAGAGGTCATATTGATCCCTTGTAGCTCTCCCTGGTGGCACCCACTAACCCCAAGGGGGCTGTCCAAAAGGACAACAATTCCTAGCCTGCCCTGCGGGTATTTCTATGAGTGTCCCACTAGTGAGATTCTGCCACTGTGCATACAGGGGTATTATATAACTTTGGGAGGCGGACATCTCTTGTGTCTCTGTTGAGGCTTCCCTTTATGGCCGGAAACCAAACTCCACCTAGGCCGGGATACCTGTCTGTCCCGCATGGCTCTCATACTCCGTAGGTTTTGTCATCAGAAAAACAAACAGGTTAAACTGGATTAAATTAATGAATGGATTTATACTGTAGATGGAAGTTAAAAACTACAGAGGAACATTGTGGCACAGAGATTGGCATTGACACGTCACAGCACATGGAACCTGTAGGTCTGTGTGTTTGTGTCATGTGGTTAACAGTAATGACATCCAGAGTTGGTTCTTGTGCTAAAGCTTACATAGTCTGTAGTTGCTTTAGCTGGAAATGGATGAAAGGATGAATTACCTTGTAGCTCTTTGGCTGTTTTCAATGTCTAAGGCAGCGTTTTTCAACCAGTGTGTTATGGCACAGGGGTGTGCCGTGAAAGCTACCCAGGCGTTCCCTGGAAATAACAGTATAGTGCCCCTGGTTTCTGAGCCTGAGAGGGACAAGTTCCATAGGTGGTCGAGATCTGTCCGAGGAGGACAGAACTACCTGGAGAAGCTGGCATAAAAGCAGCTCCACAATTGTTGTGTTGCATCTGTTTGCATCTCCTGGCTGCCTGTGTTTGCCAGGGAGTCTCACAGGGCTGGTGGGTAGTGGACATATGAGTTGCCTCTGAGGGAGAGGGGGGTGGACAAAGGGACAAAGCAGCTGGGAGATGCCACCAAAATGCTCACCAAGTGCCATGTCTGCTAATGCTGATCTCAGAGCTGCTTTTGTGAGATTGGTTCATCTGCAGACCTCCGCAGCTGCACGATTCAGTAGCTCCACTGGACAGCCAATTGGATTGCAGGTTTTTGTCACTTGGCTTACTTGACTTGAGTCAGATAACCCCACCCCCAACCCTTTTTAGTGTAGCCAGGTGTTATAATTCACATATAATATAAAGCAACCTCCTCAATGGAGTGGAGCTTTGGCGGTCCGCAGCTCAAGTCTATTGGATGTTTAACCATCTTCTCCGGTAGTCCTGCCCCATTGGACAGTTGAGCACGTGTATGAGATATAATGTGTGTGTGGTTAGTAAAACAGTGGTGTGCCTTGTGATGGCTTTGGTTACAAAAAGTGAGCCAACACAGAAAAACATTTGGGAGAAACTGGTCTAAGTGAAGGCAGCCTTGACCCATCACAAAATGTTGAGTGATCGATACAGAATTGGTTGACAGTTAGCAATGGTATAGTGAGAGGCTTATAGTTATTAGAGACTGAATAAAAAATGTGATCCATCTTGGGTCAGTCGTATAGTTGTGGCTATTTAATATGACCTAAATAATTATAAAAATTGTGTTCTCTCTATTATGTAAAAAAAATCCTGGGACGAGAAGTGACTTTTTCTTAGACACTTTCAAGTCCCACGAGACGAGACTTTGTGCCAAGAGATTTAACCAGGCCCGGGGCCAGAAATAAAAGACAAAGAGTGGATGACAAAGTAGAAAATCTTAAAGAGGTTTAACAATGTTGATGAGATACACACGCAGAGCAGGTTAGAGATAATGAAAGTGCTAAAATTTGAAAGTCTCAAAAAAATAATAGTAAAGATCGCATTCGTGCAAACAAATGGAAATTATTACTCCGTAAAATAACGCAACAGTGAAAAGAGATCGAATATATTGTTCAGATTTAATCTTTAAGTCGGAGACTTGCTAGATCGTCTAATTCGTGTTGCCATCAGGGAAAAGTAGTGTTTCTTCCCAATGAAGAGGCGTATCCGCGAGAATTAAAAGATTTGTTGTTTGGTGAAAGTGAAATCCACATATGCGAGAGGCAGAGACGTGAAGTGGCTGGCGTGTAGCGCAGGCTGGGTGGTTGACAAGCAAAGCGAGCAGGGGGTGAAACCCCCTAGTATTTAAATAATGATCTAACTTAATACACCCTGCCACCTTTGTGTGTTTCTGGTTACTATGCATATTAATCGTAATTCTTTTTATTTATATGACGTATTTCTCACTACTCAAAGTGCTTAACATAGAGAATGTGGAACCACTTCAACCACCACCAATGTGTTGGACCCACCTGGAGGATACGACATTTTGCGGCAGTACGCTCACTGCATATTAACCTTTAGGTGATGAAGGAATGAGCAAGACAGACAGACATTTAGGGACAGGGGACGATTAGAGGACCAGAATAACTAGGTCTCGATGGGCAATTTAGCAGAGTTTATAATACCACAGTAACCCAATCAGGTGCCTTTGGGCTGTTACTGTGAATCATCTCCATGGTTTAGTAAAACAACATAAAAGTAGAAGAAAAATAATGTCATGGAATAAAAAAAAAAACAAATAAAAATCAAGCAAAGAACAGCGAATGCCACAAATCAAACCAAAATACAGTGATTGTCGAGCTCAAACCTGAATGAAACAGAACAGATCTCACTTTGTAAGCACAACTATGAGAATAAAAGATTATCAAAGCAAGCAGAATCTCACAAATAACAAGCAGCTGGCAATGCATTGCTCCCTGGGTACCCCATCACATGACTAATGCAGTTTTTCACTACCAAACTGACCATGGATTGTCATAGTTACATTTAGCTGAATTCCAGTGTTACATGACTGACGTAACCAAATAAGTGTAATGGAACGCTGTTCTTGTTTTCACCTTCAGGACTCTCTGGCAGCAATTATAGTAGAATTGTACTGAATGAATGGCTACCCCTCAGGACATGGTGAGTGGGTAGAGAAATGACAATAGAGAAGTACACCTTGAGATAGTAATTCTTAATCATATTATAAGCCTTCTAATTAATGAGATGTTCATCTGACAGAAGGAGATGACCTCAAATTAAGAAATTTGTTAAAATGAAATCCTGTCGCCGCTACAAGCCTCCTGGCCAAGGGCTGATAGCCACGTTCAAAACAAATCAGCCATACATTTTCTTAATTTATTTTTTCCAACACCAGGAACAGAACTACATCTAAGTAGCACTGAGGACAAGGAACGAAACAATTCTGAATTATGTCCATCAGGGAGCACACATTCACTCAGTTCATACTTGCTGGAATTGCTGATGGAAGCCCACAAACACACACACTAATTTGTGTTACCAATATGTAACCTCTGTATTGTTGCTTTTTGCTTGGATTGCTTAATTAAAATATGTTTAGATGAGACAAAAATGCATTTAGGCAAGCATAGTGAGTTATTAAACACAGTAAATCCTAACAGCCCCTTTTCTTCCAGGAGGTCTGTCATCTGGTGTGTCTCGCTGTCAGCTAAAAATAATTCTGCTGTCTTTGGGTTTGGTGCTTATGATCTCCGCTGTCACAGGAGTCCATGTGACGTCCCACAGAGGAAACAGTTGAGTATCAACTCCAAACTTTGAAAGTGTTACCAGAAGGGCAGGTATATCTATAGCAGAATAAGGAGTGTAGTCAGAGAAGTCCAAGGAGATGACGTTTCCATAGTTCTGCAGAATACTATTGAGGCTCTGACAGTTTAAAAGTAGGACAAATCGATGTGGTGGCAACTGACTTGGTGGCCTAGTTCTTCATAATTCAGTTCTCTATCCAATTTAGTGGCCCATTGATTGAATTCATTCTGGTTCGTATTTATTACAAAAAGTTACTTTATGGCAGCATTCTATACTGTACATGAAATATTTCTAATTCATTCTAAAAGTGAGAGCGTTGACTTAAATGGACAGTGGATTGAGAACATTTTCAGACCACTTCACTTTCTGCATACTTTATAGTTCTGCACATTGAATTTTAAGTGGATAAAAATAACTTTTTTTGCCCATCATTCTACTCTCAATAATCCATGATGACAAAATGAAAGTATTTTCAGAAATGGTTTGCTATTTCATTAAAAATCAAAAACAGAAATTTGTCAGTTATACTGTACACGTGCAGAAAGTGAAGGGGCTGGAGTGCACTCTGAATTCTCTGTATCTGCTCAAACGTTACTAGTCTTCCATTCATTCATATGGGTAGGTGCCCTTCCCAAAGAACACGCTGTCAGGTTACTCAGTCACTTTGGATTGACTGTGTGGCCTTGTGACACAGTGCCATCTCATTCCAGGGTGGGATCCTGCCTTGAGCTTATTCCTCTTGGTGTACTTTCATACTCCTTGACAATGCTACAACACAATGGGTTCATTTTTTAATTTTTTTTAATTTCAGAATCTCATCAAGGCGAGTCTTTTGAAGAAAAAACTGAAGAAAGCTGAAGAAATGGAGTAAAATACGTCAGGATATACAGCGACAAGGAAGTTCATGTAACATAAATGAATTTTGTGCTAAACGTTTTAATTATGGAAAAAATATTTGAAGACAGCAAACAATCTCTATTTTCTAGAATGCCATTTACAGCCTTGGTTCACAAAGTACTTTACATAATTAATCAGCCAGCCTTTATTTTTACAATGTTCTGCTATATATTGATATATAAAAATATATTTTAACATTCTGAGCACAGTCATATGAAGCAAATGACATCAAGTCTCTCATAACAAGAGCAAATGTCAATGCCAGGGATATATTAGATGGCAAGCTGACATTAGGTACTCGTACACGTTGAATGAATAAGATATGGGCAATTGTGAAGACCTGAGTGACTAATTCAATATGGCCATTCGGCTGGGTCAGAGCATTTCTGAAATGGTGAGGCTGGCAGGGTGCTCATGGTAAGCTGTGATGAATACTTACCAACAGTGGCACAAGGTGGGGAAAACAAAGAATCACTGATAATGTGTTGGGTGGTCAAGACTCATCAATGTAAGAGGTCAACGAAGGCTATCATGTCCAGTACAAACTAACAAAAGGGCTACTGTAGCAAAAATCACAGCTCATTTTAATGATGGTTATGCAAGTGATGATGTGAATCATGGTGCATCGAACCTTGCTCTGTATGGGACTGCGTAGCTCAAGGCCAGTCAGAGTGCTTCATCTACCATCAAGAGCACCCACATGGGCATTTGAGTTTCAGAAATGGACCTTTACTTTGGATTTGATCCTAGATTTGAATTCCAGACAGTAATATTTGTTAATGTTCCAGTTTTAATGGTAGTTCTCTTGTCTTTTTGGTTTTCACTTGGTTTCTAGTTTCTGACGATGTCTCATCTCCTGGTCCCACTCTTTAAATGATGCTACTTTCCATCTCCAGTACACAACAACAACATTCATATAGAGATTAGAGATGAATCAGACACTTCTACCAATCTGCTTCAAGTAGATTGGCTGCCAAAAAGTGGTGACTTAGTGGTACTTTCAAGGTGCAATACAGGATTTGGATTCATGATGAAACATTGTGAGATGATTATGTAATCAGTCACTGTTCTGCCACATATTGAATGTCGGAGGACATAAGTGCAAATGATGAAGGATCAAGAGATGAAATTGTATCCAAGAAGAACAGATGAAGTCAAAACCAAAAGGATTGAAGAACCAAGTGACTAAATTCAATTAGATAGATAGATAGATAGATAGATAGATAGATAGATAGATAGATAG
>JANRMT010049829.1:17908451-17920144 GCA_026402145.1 Polypterus bichir lapradei
GATAGATAGATAGATAGATAGAGTAAAAAAAGGCTCTTGTTTCTTTAAGGCGCTAAGGCACATTCACATGAAAGCCGCAGGGTGTGCAGTGAGCAGTTTGAGAGACGCATTGTATCACGTGAAAGCCGGAACTACTGGAGCCACCAGAGAAAAAGAAAAAGTTTAAGTTTGTTTATTTGTTGACCAAATATAAGTTCTTATGTACATATTTAAAAGTCAAGTGTTAAATGTTAGAGAGAAAATTGTTCTGAATTGATAGTTGTGTTAATATTTTACATTACTTAGTGTTTATTATTACCATAAGCACTGTCAATACCATTCTGTAAAACAGAGGATGTTTGTACTCTGTTTAATATTGACTCAGTCTGTAAATTAGTTGAGATATTGCATTAAATCTGTAAGAGATATTGTGTATTAATATGGATATAAACTTGTTTTGGTTCTGCTTTGAAATTGTAATTGCAAATACCTTACATTGATAATGTGTAGCTATAGTGACACCTACTGGGCCTTTTCTGTATTGCATAGTGATTCAACATTTGTATATACAGTACTGTATGTACTTAATGTTTTATTTTGATGTTTGCCTTGTTAGAACCACACACTCACCTACCTAAACCTACCGATACAGTTGTTCTACCTCATGTGTATTTCTGGCATTTCAATGTTAAAGAAGTGTTCCTGCAAAGGCTGGATTAGTTTCTGTGTTCTAACTGACATACTTAAGTGACTACAGCGAACTGAAAATCTGCCTTCTCAACTTCCTTTCCAATAGATAGATAGATAGATAGATAGATAGAAAATAAAGCAATCTCCTGACTTGTTGTCAGAGTCACAGTGAGGCCTTATTATTCAGGGATATTCCTGTTGCTATAAAGGAGCCCCATTCGCATTTCGTGACAAACGTTTGAATGATTACTTGGCTGACAGTCTTCAGTGTTTGTGTGTCATAGAGAGAATGTGAAGCATTGTTCATAAGGGCACTCAGTTTTGTTTTCATTTCATTCTCTCCTAAGCTATGACTTCTGGAGGGTGCAGAGTGTGTTTTATGTCACACTTGCCCTTTTAATTACTTGTCTATTTGGTGGGCCTCTCCTGAAGTGATGTTACCAGCCCAGTCTCAATACTACTACTTACCTGAAATAACTAGTTGTTATGCTCATTCTTAACTAGCCAAAATACCCAGCATTGCTCAGGTATATTTATAGAATGGTTTAAGGAAAGAAACCAAAGGTTTACATTGCTTTTTAAATGGTAGCCCTGTTGTTATTGCTAGCTGTCCCATCCATCATCCACACTGCTTTTCTATCAGTGTGTCTGCTCTTGTAAGTCGAGAACTTATTCTTTTTAGGTCTGATTGGATTGTAAACATGAATGCTGTCACTTCCAACTCGTCCTCTAAATTCAAGGTGATTAGTTTGGAATGCTTCATGAAACAACCCATTAATTTTAATGTTGTGCTGTGCTGCCCTTCCACCATCGATTAAGCCTCACCGAGCATCTTGCAGATATTTCTTTGACATCTTGTAAAGCACTTTGAGCTACAGTACATCCTTTGTATGAAAATGTGCTATAAAAATAAACATCAACTGTGGTTACCTTTCTATTTAACATAATACAGCAGTCTTTGAATACATTGATTTATTGTCAGTATAAGTCCAGTATAAGTAAGAATTTTGAGAAATGTATGCAGCTCAAAATTTAGGAAATGGTTTATCACTTTCTTTGTGTTGGGGTTGAGTCAAACAAGAAATAACAACAACAACATTTATTTATATAGCACATTTTCATACAAAAAGTAGCTCAAAGTGCTTGGAGTATGGAGTAAAATGGAGTACAATTGGCAAACCAGAGGACAGTGTAAGTCAAGTTTTTAAACACATTGCCATCAACTTCAGTACGTTCACCTAAAATTGGTAAAATGTTAAAAATTAAGTCTTAAACTTGTTTATGGCAGCTGTGTAAATGTACCTAAGTGCCTGTCATTCACACAGTGCTGTATGGTATGTTCCAGTTAGGGGAACCGAAGGTGAATCCAAGTTTATTCAAACCAGTGCATAAGGTATGGCCGAAATTTGCAAATTGCCCACATCTCCTTATTTGGCTGGCTAATTTTTTGCAACTACTTATTCACTTCCAGACAGCTACATAATCTCACAGCTTGTGTAAACCAGTTACTTACTCAAAGTTAACAGCAAGACAGATGCTTTTGATAAATGGCGGTTGAGTTTTGCCTGACCAGGTGAGATTCCATGGATCAAATTCATAAGTGAAGTTGGCACACTCTATTAGCTTATGAATGGCACTATGATATTTACTGGGCAATATAAGAGTGGTATGATTTTTGTCCATCCGAATTTTCACCATTTTGACCATTTTCACCAGATTGTCATGATGCAGTTGAGTTTTGAAAATCGGGGAAGACCAAAGCTATTTAACCGTTTGTAGTGCCAATTAAACATCACAGCAAATCCCATTTGTTAGATTTCCATTTGAGCCAGATACCCGCTTTGGGCTGGGCAAAACTCGACTTGATCTTAACAACAGCATCTGCTTTTTCTCAAAACTGTGAAAATTAGGGTACTGCAACACCACTTAACCCTTTAAAGTGGAAATTAAACATCACAGTAAATCAAATTCATTAGACACGGGAGTTTGCCAACTTTGCCAGTCCATTTGACTGTGGTACTAATGCTGAGCCATGCAAAACTCAGCTGCAACATAATACAGACATCTGTCTTTTCTCTGTAGTAGAAATCAACATCTTAATTAAAGAAAGAAACTTGTCCTCAACCGGGACAAGTTTGTTCAAACCTTCAAGTCAGTAATCAGGCAGGAGAAAAGGTTGTTGGGCAGGGAAAAGCTCGACAGTATTTTAACAAAGGCCTTTCTCCTCTGCAGTGGGTTGGCGCCCTGCCCGGGACTTGTTCCTGCCTTGCACCCTGTGCTGGCTGGGATTGGCTCCAGCAGACCCCCGTGGCCCTGTGTGAGGATATAGTGGGTTGGAGACTGACTGACTGACTGGCCTCTCTCCTGATTTTAACATTGAATAAGTAACCGGTGTGCACAAATTCTGCAAATATGTTGCTCTCTGGAAGCAAATAATTAGCTAGTTAAGGCAGCTAAATAAGGAGTTGCAGAGTCTCACAGTTTGGTGATGGACAGAATTGTGGTGAGAGTTTGTAACTATACACCGAATTTTAATCAAAGATTTTTTTTTTTTGACTTTGTTTAAATAAATTAAGCTTTTTTTTGGAGATGTAAAACTATATATACTGCTCAAAAAATTAAAGGAACACTTTTGAATCCGAGTATAGCATCAAATCAATGAAACTTCTGGGCTATTGATCTGGTCAGTTAAGTAGCAGAGGGACTTGTTCATCAGTTTCAGCTGTTTTGGTGCACTAGAGGGACAACAATGAGACGACCCCAGAACAGGAATGAATGGTTTAACAGGTGGAGGGGGGCCACTGATATTTTTCCCTCCGTTTCTTCACTCTTCTTACATTTGGCAATGGTCAGTGTCACTACTGGTTGAATGAGGCAATACCCGGACCCTACAGAACTGGCACAGGTAGTCCAACTTCTCCAGGATGGCACATCAGTACGTGTCATTGCCAGAAGGTTTGCTGTGTCTCCCAGCACAGTCTCAAGAGCATGAAGGAGATTCCAGGAGACAGACAGACAGACAGGTAGTTACTCTAGGAGAGCTGGACAGGGCCCCTCGTAAAAAGGTCCTTAACCCATCAGCAGGACTGACTGGCATCTGATCCTTTGGGCAAGGAGGAACAGGATGGGCAGTGCCAGTGCCTACAAAATGACCTCCAGCAGGCAGTCCACTGGTGTGAATGTCTCTGACCAAACAATCAGAAACAGACTTCATGAGGGTGACCAGGGGGCAGGCCCACCACTGGCACCCTGTGCTTTTCACAGATGAGAGCAGGTTCACCCTGAGCACATGTGACAGACGTGAATAAGTCTGGAGAAGCTGTGGAGAACGTTATGCTGCCTGTGACCTCATTCAGCATGACCGCTTTGGTGGTGGGTCAGTGATGGTCAGTCTGGGGAGGCATATCCATGAAGGGACGCTTAGACCTCTTCGGGCTAGACAATGGCACCTTGAATGCCATTAGGTATCAGGATGAAATCCTTGGACCCATTGTCAGACCTTATGCTGGTGCAATGGGTCCTGGGTTCCTCCTGGTGCACGACAATGCCCAGCCTCATGTGACGAGAGTATGCAGGCAGTTCCTGGAGGATGAAGGAATTGATACCATTGACAGGCCCCCACGCTCACTCATCTGACCTTAATCCAATAGAACACCTCCGGGTGGGACATTATGTTTGGGTCCATCTTACGCCTCAGACTGTCCAGGAGCTCAGTGATGCTCTGGTCCAGATCTGGGAGGAGATCCTCCAGGACACCATCCGTCATCTCATTAGGAGCATGCCCCTCTCCTGCCCCCCAACGTTGTCAGCCATGCATACAAGCACATGGGGGCCATATAACTACTGAGTACGATTTGGAATTACTGCAATGAAATTTCGGCAAAGTGGACTAACCTGCCACATAATTTTTTCCCTTTGATTTTTGGGGTGTCTGTGAATTCAGCCTTCTGTAGGTCGATAATTTTCATTTCCATCAAACGATGTGGCATCGTTTGGTTTTGTTCCTAGCACCCAGTCCATATCTGTATGAGATCCATCATGATTTTTCCCAGTAAGATCTGATGTGTTTTCAAAGTGTTCCTTTAATTTTTTTAATCAGTTTATTTTATACGCACACTTAGTTCTGCCTTTAATAAAATTTGGTAAAATTACTGTAACCTAGAGCAGAGCATACTCAGCCTTGCCCTACTTGGGAGCCACATTGACATTTTTTTTTTTTTTTTTGCAAGAGCCGCAATCTAAAAACGTCCCTTTCCTCCCTGAAACCATTATGCATTTGAAAATAAGGCTGACATATGATTTTTAGGGATGAAAACCATGATATAATAACTGTAATTTATTGTCACTGCAACGGCAAATTTCAACATTACTGGCAGTGTTTTGACATTATCATTATTAAATGACTTCCAAGAGCTAATCAGTAAGTCCATAACAGCAATAAGAACGAAAAAAGCGCAATCTATATTACTAAACGATAAGGTTGTATATATGCGCGGATGCCAGAGGCCAGGCGCACCGAAAGCACACGCGCACAGCGCCTCAGCGCCCCAGAGTCAGTAGGTGGCGCCCAAACAACACAACACAACCTGTAAACTCTACGTGTTAGATATAGATGACGCAGTTTATCAACGACATTTACAACTTTATGTTGCCTTTTTAAGAGTCCTGCGTTCGTGTGACATTAAAGTGAAGGTTTTAACTACTCCATACCAGGGACAGCTAATTCAAGGACAGGAAACCATCTTTACCAAAAATTATTGTTCATATAGAAATTTTAGATCAACTATTGTGAATTGACCATTTTATGAATTTTTTGTTTCCAATTTATTTCATTTAAACCTTTGCACTCCGATATTTTTTACTTATAAGTTCAGCAACTCAAAGACATTATGGACTTAAAAAATATAACACTTAAATTTCAATTTTAGTTTTAATAAATTGGTTCATTTTAGTACAAATATATTTATTTAATTACATGAAAACTTTCCCAGGACGCTCCCACCCTCCATCATTTTCCATCCCTCCAAAGATCGGAGGGAACAGAAAGTGATTGCCATTCTTGGATTTGCGATTCTTTAGAGAATCGGGGGTTTACTGGTAATAACATAACAGACAGCTTTGCTGATCATTACTGACCATAATGGCAGATAAGGAACCGATAGCACATTGCTGATTATTTTTCACAGTCCCAAACAGGAAATTGTTCCACTCAAATCACCTCATCATCACACCATTATATTCAGCCAATCAAAATAAAACATGAGCAGATTTTACTGATAATAGGGAATACCGAAAATAATTAGAAGATTTTCAGATTTGTTCGTATCCGCACATGATAGTTCTTTCTTCGTCTGTAATTTCTTGGATGTTTGTTCTTTGTTAAAAGACACCAAGAAGTTATACCCAGACTGTTTCTGAAATGTAAGTATTATTGATAAGCTGTGTGTTGTTCCCTCACCTCTCAGCTTTGCTTTGTTTTCGTTGGTACGCTATGAACCCTAAACTCTTTTGGGGGTTTTGGAGGGGTTATAGCTCTGTAGCGGCCTGAACTCGGCAAACCCCTAGTGCGCAACCTTAAATTAGACTGAATCCGTCCGGCGAACGGATGGATTTCATTTTATGAAATCCTGTATTATAATAGTTTTAAAAGTTGATGTCTAGATTTTGTGTAATTCGGTACGCGATGATGACTCATTACATGGATCTATTCTGTTTATTTTATTAACTGGTGATTCATAGCTCAATGTAATAGTCCGGCTGCACGGAGATCAACACGTTTGACCCACGATCCAGGGTCGTGGAGTCGAACTGAGCGCCCAGCTTGTGGACTTTGCATTTCTCATCGTGTGTCCGTGGGCTTACCTTCGAGTACGACGGATTTCCCCAACATCTCAAAAGTCGTGCAGGTTAGGCTAGTGGGCGCCTTTGAATTGATACCCGTCGTTTTTATTTTTCTGAAATGTATTAATACGTGTGTGTGCAAAGATGATAGTCGCGCAGTATAGGCTCTGTTTAGATAACCCATAACCACTGTTTAATTTTCCAGCATGCACATTCCAGCGTCCCCATTTCTTGAATCTCCCGATATCAAGTATTGTAAACAGGACAGTACCAGCTTTGACTGGCCGACCCTGGACTGTTTCCTGCCTTGCGCCCTTTGCTGCCAGGATAGGCTCAGTAACAATGAGGTGGATTTAAAGGGTAAAACAAAGTTATGTTAATATTGCCGCACTGTGGGGAAGACCGTGATAATCCGAGGTTTCTTCGGAATTCATTTATTAAATAAAAAAAGTCGTTTGCGTCCTTGAACGTATATTTTTACCGACGCTTCCGGAAAGTACTTTGAAAATAACTCAGTTGCCGCATAATTACAGTATAACCTTGCCAATCGCACCTTACATTGAACTAAAGTTATTGTTTATTAACTGTAATCAGCAAATTATTTGTGGAACAGAATTTTTAATCTGAAAGTAACAAAAGGTAAATTAAAACCTGCTTGCCACGTACAAATTAATTTGAGAAAAGCAAGAATATCCTGTTATCTGCTAGTAAATAGTTTAATCATAAGTAAAAGTGGCCATCAATAATCAAAACATGCCCACCAGACTAATTGAACCGAGTTGTGGCTATTTCAAGTAATTAAGTTTGATTAATTTCCATAAACTTTGATTAAACTTCCATAAAAATAAAGTATTTCCTATTCCTCCACGTGTAGGCTTCACCTCACCCCTGTGACTCAGAACTGGTTTAACCAGGTTTAAAAAAGAATGGTACAGTCTATAGCTGCCCCAGCCCACTGCTTTGCCCAGAGGCCTATGATGCTGGTAAGGCAGGCACAAATCCTGAACCCAATCACAGTTGGCGTGGAATGTGTACATTCTCCCATATTCTATTTGAGTGAATGCTAAGCATTTTCGTTTCCCTTCCATATTGTAAAGGTATGGGTGTTGGGTTAACTGGTGACATTAAATTAGTTTGTGTGTTTACATGAGTGTGCCCTGGGTGGAACTTATTCATGAAACAAGTGCTATGATGGTAAGTTTTGACCTTAAATGGACATTAATTGACTTTTTTTAATTTGACAAACAGACAAAACCAAACTATGTACATAAATTCATTACAAAACATGGAAGAAACTTTATATAATGTAAGTACTGTGGCGGATGGCCAGGGTCCTTGTCCGGCCGGGACGCCTCTTCACATAGAGAACCTTGGGAGCAAACCTGGGCAGAACATTACCTCCCTCGGGATGCTAGATGGCATCCCACATGGGTTGCAGTGGTGCCTCAGATTCCTGCAGGGCTTCATGGGAGATGGATTTGTCTACAGCCCTATTGGGATCCGGGGGCGCCACCAGGGGATGCTGAAGCTGCTCCTGAGCCTTTTTTGGGCGATCCTTTCACCACACCTGGAAGTGCTGCCAGAAGTTGGTCATCAAGCACCTGGAGCACTTCTAGGTAATGTATAAAAAGAGCCAGCAGATGGTACTCAGGGAGCCAGAGTCAGGAGGAGGGAGACAAAGCCCAATTTTTTTTTTTTATGTCACATTTCACTTTCAGACTGATTGATTTCCTCACCCTTTAAACACTAGTCTCTGCTGTTGTTACTTTGCAGTGTTTGACCAAATTTCTATTACATGCAAAAATAAAACAATTAGGAATCGTATCCTTACTGGAAAGGTCCGTAGACCTACTAAGGTGAGCATTATGTCAGAAGTCAAAGTCAAGTTTACCCTACACTTGCTTAACAAGATTTAAGTTGCGTCCCACACCAAACTCACCCACTGATAATACCAAAAAAGATGCCTAATGGACTCGTCTTCCCTGTCCACTGCACTTGTCTAAGATGGCATTCTTGTCTAATACATTACCACATTCTGATGACTGTGTAACTTGTATATGGAGCTCTGTTTTTAAGATTCAACCATTTTAAACTATACATGTTTAGAAGAAAATCGAATCAGTAAAACTCCTTCCCAAAAAATGTTAGTTTTGGGCAGCTAAAGTCTGTGTAATTCTGTAACATGTTTCAAGCAGACATAACATATTTCAGAAAATGGCTAACTGACTTTAAAAGTTGTGCAGCTTTTGTGTTTAGTTTGTTTAA
The DNA here is from genome assembly GCA_026402145.1 of Polypterus bichir lapradei. Taxonomy (NCBI): domain Eukaryota; kingdom Metazoa; phylum Chordata; class Cladistia; order Polypteriformes; family Polypteridae; genus Polypterus; species Polypterus bichir. Next base: position 17,917,227 of record JANRMT010049829.1, read on the forward strand.
CATCAGTGCCAAAGTATGGCAAAAAACGTGTACTGCAAGATGTATATGGCCTGGGAATTTTTAGCCTAGATATACTTAAACAAGTACAACGTTTTTATACTAAATATTCAAATATCAGTGTGCTTCAATGACAGCATTATGACAGGGATGAACATACGACAATAGGAAAGAGAAATGACCGTTATAACAAAATATGTCTGCCACTAGAGAAGGAAAAGTCGGCATAACCAATGCACTAGCTGGGCAGAGTTTCATTAAATAAACCGTTTTCCAATTGAAAATAATATAATGTTAAATTAGGTATCTTCATACATTCTTGTTTATCTTGGCAGCAGAGAGAGTCGTGAGGTTTTGTGTTTTGGTTGGACAGGCTGGTTTAGCCATTTACAAAATAAGTGTGTGTTTTAACAATTATATATATATATACAGTATATATATAATATAGATTTGACAGTGATCTGTTTTCACTTTAACATTAAAGCTTTTTTTTTACCCTATTGTTCAATGTTTAAAAAGCCAAACTTAATCTAATGCGATTCAATATGATTTAACAGTAAAACGTGAAAACTTCCAAGGGGGTGAAAACTTTTTATGGGCACTGTATGTTCCATCCATATATACATATTCCAAATCAGCTTATTCTGCACAGCAGCATGGATATTTATGGATGGAGAAAGAAGAAAGTGTATCATGGACTCAAAGATATTTGTTTTCTAAAGCTGTATGGCCCATATACAACAGTGCCTTCAATAATCTGTGTTATTTTTTTTTTTAGTATTAATGGAGGGCCGCTAACCTTGCCCACTTGCTATTAATCTTTCATCATGTCTGATTACATCTTGCTTGAAGAAAGGGCCTGAGTTGCCTCGAAAGCTTACATATTATAATCTTTTTGTTAGCCAATAAAAGATGTCATTTTGCGTAACTTCTCATGACATCCATAATGGCTAACACAGTATAACACCCCAGTACTATCATGCCTGGTTGTAATGATTGGTTAAACGATAGCTTGACCAGACCTGCATGTTCTCTATTGATTGAGTTGCATCCACATGATTAGCTGTTTGGAAGAGGGCATTTTATTGGGTCTACCTGCTCATTATGCCATCTTATGAAACCACACAATTAGTTAACTGAAGTTTCAAACGATCACAATCCAGATTCAGGTAAAGATGGACCAATGCTATTTAATAAACGCCAGCCTGCAGCGTGTCAAAATACCTTAGCAACAACCATCTACACAGTAAACTTGTCAATTTTAAATGACCTCTTAAGAGTGTTAAAGTAACCCTTAATAATGTTTTCAAATAAACACATTAAGTAAGTGTTAACGTAGCACTTGCAAAGTTGCATTTTCTCATTAATTTTGCAACTAACCATTTATAAAAATTAATAAATAATTAGAGAGAGAGAGATCAAAGGAGTATTTCTTCATTTTCTTTGCAGCACTGGTCTTGTTATTCTGTGATTGGCCTTTGTAGAGTGACTTTATATTGTCTGTGTTTACATTTATTTGCACAATTTTTTATTTGACATTTTTTCTTTCAGGGGAAGAGTGTGGATTTACACTGTCATTCTGTTTTTTTCCTTTGTTTTTGGAATTTGTAAGTGAACTTTTAAATATGTTTCCTTATCACGATCACTTTTAAATTGTTTGTTAAGTAATTCTGAAAGGAATTTAAAATAAGAAATGTTTATTAATACTTAAAAGAAGAAAGAATGAAAAACTAGAAATGTCTTTTCTGTGTTTCCTGGAATGGAGCTCTGTTGAACATCAGGGTCAGGAGGCAGCTGTAGGCTTAAAATGGTATTGTAAGAAATAGAGATATCGTTTCTTTCAAAGATCACCAGTACGAATCTGTACAGGGATGGCAAACTGAAAGTGAGATAAAGGGGTGCAAACTCAATGACCTAAACAGTAAGAAGTCTAGAAGTAAAAGAAAGACATTCTGGAGGAAATAGGCAAACTTCCCTCTTGGAAAGGCAATGGAGACGAAGCACATGTTAGACTGGTTTTCAGAACCGATGAGTAACAAACAAATACACTTTAGACAGTTGTGGAAGCTACCAACAATTCTCTGAAAATAGAAATCATGAACCTAATTTGAGTATAGGTACTTATCTACCACCTTCTGTTTAACTAAAACCCTTTTCAGCCACCTACACACTAAATAACAATTAGTGTAAGCTTCTTTACACATAATATTACTCATCATCAAAGCCAGTTAATCCACACCAGGGTTGCTAAATGCCAGATCCTATTCTAGAAGAAGGGTGACAACCTTGGATGGGGAGCCAGGCCACGCGCACACACAAGCAAACAGTCATACTGGGACCAGCATGACATCACTAAGCAACACATCTTGAATGTGTTTGGGATATGGGAGGAATGTTGGTGTTCTTGGAGGAAAATCCATGAAGACACTTGGCATACAAACTCCACACAGACTACATCCTGCTGCTGGACTTAAATCCAGGATCACTAAGCATTACACTACTATCCTATGCATACAATTTATTCAATGTAAATGATTTATAATCTTTCTGTGACACACTGTCGTTCAGCACTTTCAGCCCAGAAATTATGCAGCAGATTGCATGTCAACAAATGCTACTGAGGCTCCTTTATACCAACTGCAATACACCAGTATAGTGCCTCACTGTGACCGCTCTCTTGTCTTTAGCCGAGTCAGAAGTTTACTTATTTATGTAATTCTTTTATGTATTTGAGGAGGATGCAATTTTTTTTAATATATTTTTAATATAAAATTTCCCCCGGGTACAAATAGATAGATACTGTATGAAAAGCACCATATAAGAAAGAGACAGATATACAGATATATATAGATAGATATGAAAGGCACTCTACGATATCTATCTATCTATCTATCTATCTATCTATCTATCTATCTATCTAT
>JANRMT010049829.1:17934877-17947786 GCA_026402145.1 Polypterus bichir lapradei
TTCGGTGGTATGACGCCACTGTCAGCCGCCATATTGAACTTTCCAATGTCACTAATTCTCCAACTTCCCGTGTAGGTAGAAGGCTGAAATTTGGCAGGCTTATTCCTTACAGCTTACTTACAAAAGTTAAGCAGGTTTCATTTCGAAATTCTACGCATAACGGTCAACAATGTCCGCCATGTTGAACTTTCTTATTCATGGCCCCATCTTCACGAAATTTGGTTGGCAGCTTCCCTACGCTAAACGAAACCAATGTACATACTTATTTCGGTGGTATGATGCCACTGTCAGCCGCCATATTGAACTTTCCAATGTCACTAATTCTGCAACTTCCCGTGTAGGTAGAAGGCTGAAATTTGGCAGGCTTATTCCTTACAGCTTACTTACAAAAGTTAAGCAGGTTTCTTTTCGAAATTCTACATGTAACGGTCATAACGGTCGATAACGTACAACAACGTCCGCCATGTTGAACTTTTTTATTTATGGCCCCATCTTCACGAAATTTGGTAGGCGGCTTCCCTGCGCTAACCGAAACCAATGTATGTACTTATTTCGATGGTATGACACCACTGTCGGCCGCCATATTGAACTTTCCAACGTCACTAATTCTCCAACTTCCCGTGTAGATAGAAGGCTGAAATTTGGTACTTATTTCGGTGGTATGATACCACTGTCGGCCGCCATATTGAACTTTTCAATGGTCTTTGTTACTTATGGGCCCATATTCAAGAAATTTGGTACGCGGGTTCCCAACGCTAACTGAATCCTACTTACGTACATATATATGTCCATAGCCTGCAGCTCGGTCACCGTTTGAGGCTGCGTTGGGTCCCCCATCCCAACGCCTCCCACGTTGTTGGCTGCCTGCCTATATAAGGCCGTCTGTCGCTCCAGTCTCTACATTCCCTTCCTTGCTTCGCCACGGGATTCACGTCTCCTTGCTGATAACTACAGCCTTTTTATTTAATCCACGGCTTCTCTGCTGTTTTATTGATCATTTATTACGATTATAGTTATTGTGTAGGTATTTTAGACTGACTTTACATTGTTCAGTTACCCATTTCCTTTATCATTCCAACCGTACCCCCATTACCATGTCTATCGAGGTGATCACCATCGATCAAAGAACTGTCTCTTACCAAGTGGTTTCCATGCCCGGAGATGGCACCTGCCTTTTCCATTTTCTGTGTTACATATTGCACGGCCATATCAGGCTCACTCTTGATATCCAGAGGAACATAGTGTCTTATGTATTGAATGACTGGGACAGGTTCAAGGTGTGGACTGATGACGGTACAGGAGATAATTATACTACACAGGAGCACTATAAGAATGAAAAGCTTAAGCCCTTCACCTATGCATCTGCATGTGAGTTGATGGCTGCCGCTGAATTGTTCGGTTGTCACTTTCAAGTGTACCGAAATGGCCAAATATTTTACACCTTTGGACAACCGCAATGCCTCTTAAACATCTTAGATTCACAGGTGACGATTTCAGTAGTGGACACTTTGATGTTTATAAATGTTTAAACTCTCAAAAGCTGTATGTGAACTTATTGATGAAACTGGTTGTATACTTACAACGCTTGACAGATGCCGAATGTCTCTTCCACACAAGTCCTACAAATACTATCATAATTGAAACAAACCATGAAACTCAAACCGATTATGACAGCGGCAAACCAAGCTGTGAAATTTGAAACAAGATTGCTTTTCACATGGCCAACTGTACGTTGCATGCTTAAGAGTAAGCTCAGTGCACATCTTGGTCATTTTACAACTGGAGGGCCGAACTCACAATGTGGTATACAAAGAGATCCTTAACAAATAATTATTGGTATATTTTCCCTCAGTTTAAAAAGGTTTAATTTTCTTCTTATTAAAAATTTTAAGGCAGTTCTTCGCCGCTGCGAAGTGCAGCTATTTTGCTAGTATATACAGTATATATATATATACAGTGCATCCAGAAAGTATTCACAGCGCATCAATTTTTCCACATTTTGTTATGTTACAGCCTTATTCCAAAATGGATTAAATTCATTTTTTTCCTCAGAATTCTACACACAACACCCCATAATGACAACGTGAAAAAAGTTTACTTGAGGTTTTTGCAAATGTATTAAAAATGATAACATTAAGCCCGTTACAATAACGGGCGCTAGAACAGTAGTGCATAAACATTAGTAGGAACAGTCTATATTAAATGGCAAGGGACCTTGTATGTGGCTGTAATATGCGCCTGTGTGTGTGTCTCTCTCGCGCGCCTGTGTGTGTGTCTGTGTGTGTCTTGCGCGCCTGTGTGTGTCTCTCTCTCTCTTTCTGCACCAGAAGACACACACACACGGACACTTGGACACACACAGGGGTTTTATTAAAGAGGATATATATATATATATATATATATATATAGGTGTAGACAAGGAGGTGTGAAAGGTTTTTAGTGTGGACTCTTAGCATGGAATTTCTTGATCACTCCATACCCTATGCATGGATTTTTCCCCTCTGTGCTCTTTCTTTTTTTTCCCATTCCAATGACTGCTTAGTTACTTTGAAGAGACAGTCCAAGTTAGCATCTTATTAATGATGGGTGTAAAGTTGTAAAAGAACTAGATCCACAAAAGCAGAAATTACAGATTTAAAATGCAAGCAATTAAAAATACTATTGCATCCCTTTTTAAAAGTGATAAGAAACACTACCTCTTGGCACATTTAGGATTTGTCATGTTTTTACAACAATTGTCATTTCTCCAAGAAATATATAGTAAATTAGGGGGCTTCACCCCCTGCTCGCTTCTCTTGCCAACCCCCGTGTTTGTTTTTCCGGATGCACACTTTTAAGATTTTTTTTCTTTGAATTGCTGCTATTTTATTAGTTTCACTTTTTTTTTCTGTAAAACCAATATTTGGAATCTTTCAAGTCCCAACATGCTGAATCTTTTAAATGAGGTCTGTGAGACGTGTCTAATGACTTTGTACCATAATTCAAGATAGGATTCTCTGTTTGGAATTTAAGCACAGACAAAACGATCTACATCATCAGCAGTTAATAATTTTTTTTTGCAAAGTAACCAATAAATGCATGTGAGGTAAACTCCGTTTTTGAAATTCTCTTGACTTAAACTTCAAAGCCTTACAAGAGTTACATACTTCTGACATATCACCTATGTCCATATATTCAATCTCTGTTTGCCTTTTCGATATTTCTCAGAGTAATAATTTCACTTTGTTTGCGCTAATGCGATCTTTACTTTCTTTTTCTGACACTGTCATTTTTTTCTGCTTTCATATTCTGTATATTGTTCAGCATGTGTTTCGCGCCTACGTTTTTTTTTTAGTCTTTTGAATTCCAGTTTTCATTTTCTCTAACCTGCTCAGCATGTGTTTGGCCCCCTTGTTTTTTAACCTCTTTATGATGTTTTACTTTGTTTTCTACTCTGTCTTTTATTTCTGACCTCGCTTTGTTCTGCTTTTTTTTCAATGACACCTGGTCAGTGGTGATTATTTTCCCTTTTTCGAGTAATAATTTCCGTTTGCGCTACTGCAATCTTTACTTTCTTTTTTTTATACTATCTAATTTTCCTACTTTCATATTCTTTAACTTTCTCCACATGCATATCGCGCCAACATTTTTTTTTTTTTTTGAGCCTTTCGAATTCCATTGCTTTCATAATCTCTAACCTGCTCTGCATGTGTATAGCGCCAACATTTTTGAAGGTCTTTATGAAGTTCTACTTTGTCTTTTACTCTGTCTTTTAATTCTGAGCCTGATTGGACATGCTTTGTTTCAGCTCCACTTGTTCCGGGCTGATAATTACTTTCCTTATTTTCTGAATTTGCACCTTGATTACTTCTTTTTCTTTTTTGCTCTTTTTCTCTCCAATGCTTTTGAGTCTCTTTTCTCTGCGCTGCTTTCTTCTTCACTTTGCCGTTGACGTTTCATTTATAATGTATTGTCCTTATACACTTTATATGCGCTGAGAGCCCTGGATCTGTGTGTGCTCAAAGCCTTTACACGACTGAGTGTTTTGCTGCCCGTGGTCTTATTTGATATTGATTGTAAGTAGGGTGTGTCTTGCAAGAATCTCATGTTCTACGTCCCCACAAGACAGTCCTGGGTCAATCTCTTGGCACAAAGTCTCATGTTTAAGGTCAACAACAAGACGCTCCGTGGCCAATCTCTTTCGTCTCGTGGGTCTTTTAAGTGTCTTCCGTGATCTTAACGTGACAATCACGTCTCGTCTCCCGTCTTTCTCTCCCAGGATTTTTTTTTATAATATAGAGACAAACACAAAAGCAAACACTTGAAAACTTATTAACTAAGACTGATTGTGGCTAACATGAGAGGTTATTTGGTCCCTTTCATGTGCTGTATAGATACAAATTTGGAGTGGTACATGGAGCAGTTCATTCTTAGTTCATCTTTCACTATAGCAGAAGGTCACACCTATTAAAACTACAACTATTAGTTTGTATAACACACTTAAAGTATAAGTCACAAATAAAATAATATTTTTGAAGAAATTCAGCAATGAAGGCACAGATTCAGACCTTCCTCTCTGTCTTCAAGAGGATCTCTAATTCTGTCAAGTCTCATTGGCTATTTATTAAAAATTCCTGCCCAAAATGGTTTGAAAACTCCTACATTTTAGTCAACTGTTGTTCCATCCAGGACTTTTCCTTCAGAGACGGTTTAAAGACCGGTTTTTGAAATTAAAAAGTTTCTTCAAATTTCTAATAACTTATAACACATATAACTAAAACATACATTTCTTTGCAAAAATAATATTTCCTTATATCTAGTTACATATACCATAAGCTTTGCACTTACTATTATCTAAAAAAGCATTATTATGATAAGCAATCAGTCACTGCCTTCAAAACATAATATATGAGTAATTAAAGCACTTGGTTCAAAAGTAAAGTTTTCTGTGGCAACACTTGACAAAGGTTTAAACTGATACCCTTATCCTCGTACTCAGCTCATTGCTTCATTTTCAAATTTTCCATCATAACAGTCACATTCTGATATTCTATTGTCAATCTTTTATGATCTGATTCTCTCCAGTCCCATTCTCACCCAATTTGTGGGCCAGGGCGGTTCACTTTCTTGACACAACATCAGCATTGCAACAAAACTGGTCATGAGAATAACAAAGGACACCAATGCTAATGACAACATGGCCGTGATCTTGGAAAAACTGTCATAAAGTAGCATCAATTAAAAAAAAAATATTGATTTAAAAATTTATTAAATAATTTAAAAAAATAGAAATAAATCATAATAATAATTCAGTAGCAGATAATCCAAAATTTAACATGGACTCCTAGAGGTCTGGCTTTTCTAAACCACAGCATTCTTTGTGTTTCTTTCCTGCTTTGGCACTTGGCCTGTAGCACACAGCATCTTGTCACATAAAATTCATATATTCATACATTAATCTGATATTTTCATAATTCACTCTTCCTCTGTATTTACTTGGTTTTGTATTATTTTGAATTTTTGAAGTTCTTTCAACAAAATCCGCCTTACAAAAATGAACTGATTAAGATATCTAAAAATTGAGACCAATCTTAAATAATGTTTTTCTTATGTGACACCCCATGTCATGAAGCTTTGGGCCAATGGCTTTTACAGTTTTATTAGATCTGGAGTGGAGGTATAGGCAAGCAAAAGTGAGACTTGTTGATAAGTTGACAGTTAATAGGGTGAATTGGCTAATTAGTTACACACATGCAATTAAGGGGTCTGAGCAGCCAACCCTCATTAGCAGCTCCTGGTGGTGATTAGTACAGTGCCTTCACTATTTGTATAAATTGAGTAAAAGGAGAGAACAAGGCAGGAAAAAGTCAGAGGAACTGAAGAAGAAGAAGAAGAAGAAGAAGAAGAAGAAACTAGACAAAGTGAAAGAGCATTCAGATGTATGGGGCAGACATTTGCAAATCTTTGAGGGGTGTGGATTACCATTCTGAAGAAAGGTCACATCTGCTGAGTAATGAAAGGAGTAGGGAAGATTGTATGCTTGTTTTGACTCTGTGGGTACCAAAGTGGGGTGGTAGAGAGGTAGAGAGCCAAGGAGACTGGTATTCCATCTTCTGAGTGTCATAGACAGCAGACTAGACGAGAGATTTGCCAGTGAAGATTTGCATTTGAGTGCACTTGTTGCTGTGGATTCCTCACTTGCTCTAGTACATGAACTACAAGATGACCCAAAAGAGGTCAGTGCCCATGGCTGCAAGCATGGGGCATCACATGTTGGCATTGTGTCCAACAAGGCTGCCTTGTCACCTGGACTTCTTCATGAACCGAACATTTCTCACTTGCTAGTTTTACATCCGGCCGATTTTCACTATTGGTTTGGTACTTGTTATTTTTTAGCACTCTGAGATGAGTTCCATAGCAAATATAAAAACAGATTTGTGATTTCTTCCATACCATAAATCAGTGTGTAGACTACAACTGTAGTGTTGATGTTTAAATTTTGTAGCAAAGCAAAAATGTCAATGCAAGTCCAGCATCATCCGAAACCACCGTGCATCTTTGAATTGGTTCTCTTTAAATCCTTCAACTTTGTAACTACATCAGAAATGTAGGGCCGAAGATCTTGATTGTAGTTTAAGCAGGGTAACACAATATGTTTTTCACGAGATGGAAGGAAGTTTATGGCTTGAGGTTTATTCTTTAACAACATGAAGTTACGAAGCTCTGTATAGTTTGTGATAGCCCATGGAAAGTGTTTGGAGAAGAGTTCTAGTAAGGTTATTCCGAAAGACCACATATCAGAATACGTGGTGGATGGTGCTGAAAAAATAAAACATTCTGGTGCCATGTAGATGTAAGTCCCACCCTCAGGACCTCGATTTAAAATGAAAGAATCATGGGCTTCAGCCATTCCCCAGTCTGTCAGTAGGGCCTTCTTGGATTGTGCCTCTATCTGTAAATAAGAACATTAATAAGTTTGATGAGATTAAGAATTACATGTCTACATATTTGTTGTGGAAAGGGATGAATGTAGATTTTTTACATCGAGTGATTTGAAAGGTACTCAAGGGAAAGATTTACAGCTTGTGTGGCGCTCGCTGTCTCAAACACACTTTCCTCATCCACCCTCAGACAGAAAAGTATCGACCAGAAACAATAATGAACTCTCCCTAGACTGCTCCTCCTGACCTGCCTCTTCCATTTGTCGGATTAAAAAAGCTCTCACCTAAAGAATCATGGAATGATTTGTGGAAATTATGACAGTAAGCACACCATTTTTGACAGAATCTACTTTATTCTAACAACATTTTTGGCCAAACTTAAAAAAATATCCTTAGTATTACCCTGTTTGCTATTTTTATGTTGGATATAACTGAATACGGGAAGAATACGCAACCTCTGCTCCGAAGGTTCTCCTGCAAGAAACTGTACTAAGGTCCAAGCACAGTGAGGCCGCAGAGTGGACATGTTATTTACTACTCTATGGTCTCATCTCACCTGACTTTCAAACCTACTTAATCTAATTCAGGGGCATAGCAGCTTATCATGTAGCACTAGAAAAAAAAATCACCCAATCATCAACCCATTATATTGCCCACTGGAGCCAATCTAGAATCACTATATGAGGGATGTTGTTGTATTGTGAAATTTTGATTATCATTGATAAGAACAGCAATGGTTAGATGGTTAAGAACCCCTTCCTCCCTTTTAGGACTAAGACTCTTTGTAATTTTACGACAAGGGTGGGGGAAATGCTTCAAACAAGTTTGGCAAGTGATTCTCTGCAGGACTCTTTCAGTCATCCCCCTGCATTGAGGCCAACTATCTAGCTGGCAAACTTCACCTTAACAAATGGTTTGGTGTAAAAGGTGAAGTATGGCTGTTTGGGACTGACTTGAACCATGACACCCTATTGGCTGTAGGGTTTGGACAGAAAGTCTATAAATTTACTTGCTTTACTCCTCTCTCTCACTCCCTCTTACAAACATCTGATGAAAGAGCATCTCACAAACCATGAACTGAAAAGGACAACAAAATGAAGAACACCGCTCGGTAGCCATATTGAGACAGGCATGCAGCCTGCTCTGAAGAAAGCTGACCAAAAATGAGGACTTAAATCGAGACATTTTAAGTCACTAACAAGTCTGTGTGTCGCCTGAAACTACACATCAGCATTTATCAGGTTGTATGGTTGCCAATATTCAAATATACTTTGCATATTATGAATATTATAATTATAATTATATTATAATAATAATACATTATTTAAAGTGTAACTTAACTCCTGCTTGTCTTTTACTACACCTAACTGCCTGAGGTAATAAATGTAGAAGGGAAGATGGGGAGAAGTTGTATGGTACAGTAATTTGTAAACAGTCGTGAGTCTGAGAGGTTTGAGGCATTCTGACATAGGCTACAAATTAATAATACAAAAAGGGAAAGAAGAGTAATATATTACTCTACCAATTCAAAATTGACATTCAGAAAGTTTCCACACTTTTTTAAACTCTATTTATTAAGAATTTCAAAAACAAATTTCTGCGTAGTCACCTTCCTTTGCGATGCAATTTTCCCAGTCACACGACACTCTCAGACACGACCAATTTCTACTCCTCCCGCCTTCACCGCTTGCAATGAAAATATAAAAGTGCAGAGACTTTTTGAATGTCCCTCGTACTAACCTGAACATTTTGTAGGATTTGTGAAGAACACCAGAGCAACTGAAGAAAAACCAACACAGACACAGTGTGCAAACTCCACGCAAACAATGTCAAAGCATATGATTCAAGACTGAAACACTAGTACTAGCCACAGCAAAACCATGGGGTCCTTTGGTCTATTATGCCTGGGAAAATATTTACAGTCTTTTGTCCTTACATAAGCAGAAAATTATTGCTTTTCTGCCTTTTGGATACTATTTGAAATTGGATAAAATCAAATTAAAGAATCTGTTCGAAACTTTTTTAAAACCAGGCAGGATCTATGTGGAAGAGAGGTGAAAAAGAGTGCAGGCAGGGTGGAATGGGTGGAGAAGAGTATCAAGAGTGATTTGTGACAGAATGGGTATCAGTAAGAGTGAAAGGGGAGGTTTACAGGATGGTAGTGAGACCAGCTATGTTATATGGGCTGGAGACGGTGGCACTGACCAGAAAGCAGGAGACAGAACTTGGTCTTGGTTTTTGTCCTGACATGCATTGTGGGACCTTAGATAGATAGGTGTGTTGCTTTCAAAACAAAAGCTAGGAAAATTAAAGCAAACAGGATGCACCCGAGCACAATTTGGGGTTTCCCAGCAAAGATTCTGAATACTTATCTGAATGAGAGATTTCATTTAGAAACCTTTCTGAAAGCAAGCTTTCACTGTGTCATCCATCTATCCATCCATCCATCCATCCATTATCCAACCCGCTACATCCTAACTACAGGGTCACGGGGGTCTGCTGGAGCCAATCCCAGCCAACACAGGGCGCAAGATAGGAAACAAACCCCGGGCAGGGCGCCAGCCCACCACAGTTACTTTGTCATTTGGGGGTTATTTAGGGTAGATTGGTAAGCAACGATGGCAAATGCAGAAGGTGAAGGGGTCTTGCTACATTTTGAATCCAGAGAGACTAAATGTCCCAGTCATTTTCAAAGCCACCATTTTAATAATGTACTCAGGGTCATCTCAGCATGTTGATGATGGTGGAACACATTAAACACCAGTAGTCCTAACTGTCATTATATTTGCACAAAAAAGTGTCCTCAAAGAAGGGTGGTCCACGATAAACTTGCCAACAATGTTAATGAACCACCACATTTAAGAAACACTTTCCCGAAAGTGACTAATGTGGTGATGACTTTTCCCAGTTGTTTGTATATTTTTTTTTTTGTGCCAGGTCTATGAGGGTTTTTCTCCCACGTTATGATATATTTTCAAAAGGCAAAGGAGATGCTAAACTTCTTAAAGTAAGTAAATAATGCATGATCACCATAGTGTTATTGTTTCCTTCTTTAAAAGTACACAAAAGACCACTTGCCATGACGTTTGCTGGCTTTATGTCACGATGTAAGATATTCCTGGAGTGGATATATTGAACAGCGAGAGCGATCTCCAGACCAATTTTATGCCCCTCTTCTCTAGTTAGCTGAAAGAGATAAAATAAAGGAAGAATAAATTTTCAATCATGCAATTTTACTGTTCATTGAATAATAGAAATATGCCGAAAATGGATTAAAAAAAAAAAACACAATGCAATGAGAGCTGAACTTCACAGGACCTGGAAGTCAACGTTCTGATGAAGCACTTTGTCCAGACTGGCACCCTCAATATATTCACTGGCAATGAAATAAGCTTCATCGTTACTAGAAACAGCCATCAGCTTCACGATATGAGGATGGGAAAGACCCCTGAAAGATTCAGATAACACACCAAACATGTCAGCTAACTTCTTACTTGATTTAGAAGAAATATATAGCAGCATTAACATGAAATGAACTCTCCATTAAACATCAAGGATAAAATGGAATCCCAAAGTAACTCAAGGGATAAGTGACTGGAATTAACACCTTATGATGACTTTTTTTTGCATTTTTTTTCTTGGTAAGGGGTCAAGGGTGGCTTGGTAGCACAGTGGTCATGCTCCAGCGTTCCCAGTGTCTATGTGGGTTTCCTCCCACTGTCCAAAGACATGCAGGTTAGTGCGGCCCTGGTGTGTGTGTGTGTGTGTGTGTGTGTGTGTGTGGTTTGTTCCTGTTTTGCACCTTATTCCAGCCCACTGCAACCCTGGTCTGGATTAAGCTGGTCATGAAATGACATGACTACCTGCTTTTAACTTGTTCAGTTCCACTCCATCAAACCAATCAAGCATTTCAAATTTACTGCCTTCCCCAATTTCCTTTGAAACTGTAAATTTTTAATAGTCTTTGTTAATTTTTGACATTTTCCTACCTAAGATCTGCAGAGTTATAAGAAATCCCTGCAAAGTCCTATGGCTCAAGGAGAGATCCAGCTTGTGGCCTTGGCATGGAAAAAATGCCCCTTTGGTATACCTCAGTCTTGAGCCCCTCCACCTACCATTGGTGTTACTGTTTTAAATATCAAATTAAATTAACTGTTTAGCAGTCAGTTTTGCAAATGATGCAATTTTGATTGACACCTCGAACAATGTGGCACATTTTGATAAGGATGCCCAGAGGTGGTGCCAGGAACAGAACCTCCAGTGAAATGTGAGGAAGACATGAGAGCTGCTCATCAACTTTAGAAAGAAGGATGAAGCAATGAAACCTCTGGTCCTCAATGGAGAACGAGCTGAGAGAGTCAGTAGCTTTAAGCGGCTGCATATTGAATAACAGTTTCAACTGAATAAAAATATGCAACGCATCTACAAAAAATGGCAACAGCACAGTTACTTATTAAGAAGGCTGAAGAAAATTAACATTTAAGCTAGCATCGTCCATCCATCCATCATCCAACCCGCTATAATCCAACTACAGGGTCACGGGGGTCTGCTGGAGCCAATCCCAGGGCGCAAGGCAGGGTGCCAGCCCACCGCATGGCACACACAAATACCACACACTACGGACAATTTAGAATCACCAATGCACCTAACCTGCATGTTTTTGGACTGTGGGAGGAAACCCACGCAGATACAGGGAGAACATGCAAACTCCACGCAGGGAGGACCCGAGAAGTGAACCCAGGTCTCCTAACTGTGAGGCAGCAGCGCTACCCACTGCGCCACCGTGCCACCCACCTTTACAACATTTAAGCAGTATTATTCAATTACCTCACTGTCTTAAACCTGCAAAAAAATGACACTGTCACTAGAGCCAACCTTCTGATATGAACAAGAACACAAAATTGTACTGTTGCATAGTTCAGTGGGTGGCACGGTAGCATACACACACACACACACTCACACACAGGCACACACACAAACACACACACACGCATACTTCAAACACACACACACCAGGGCCAAATGAACAACACCACCCATCTCTTCTTCTTCAAAACCTGCTTACTCTGAGTAGCGTCACGGGACAGCCTGAGCCAATCCCAGCAAGCTTTAGGTTCCAGGCAGGACAAATAACACTTCGACAGGACATCAGTTCAAAACAGGATGAACACAGACACACATCAGGGGCCGATGTCAGAATGCCAGTTCATCTAACCTGTAAGTCTTTGGATTATGGGAGGAAACCCACACACGCGGCCATAAGGACAACATGCAAACACCTGGAGTTTGAACCCCGGTTCTCTTGTTGCGAGTCAGCAGCAGCAATACCACTTCATCATCTAAGAGCATTCCAGATAATAGAAGCTTGAGTAAGGGAATATCATAGAAAATTTTCTTTTCTTTTTTGTGCCCTTTATTCAAAGACACTTCAGGAATTTGTAGAAGTGAAAAGCCACCCAAGTGTTAGTTTTGTGATTGAGCCAAGAACAAGAGTAGGTAATTAATGGATGGTTATGCAAGACAGAGAGAGATAAATGCCCAGGATGATCTACATAAACCAGATACCTAGATGGCTTTTGTAATTACAAAAAATTACATCCTCTCTACATGCAAAGCTTATTGTTTCACACATTAACAGTGACCATTCAATTGTATTTTATTCAAGTTAATACAGTGAAAAGAAGGATTGCTGTATACACTGTTTATGAAGAGCATAAAATGCGTTAAACAAAATATTAAATTATATTCAGACTCACATGCAGATGGCTATTTCACGCTTTACTAAAACTGAAAAATCTTTATTGGCGATTTTTTTTACTGCAGCCGGGGTTCCCAAGTAAGATCCATAGTACACTGTCCCGCTACCACCTCTGCCAAGTACTTCGTCCTCGTAGACCTCAATTTGTTCTTCAGGCACAAAAGGATATCTTTGAGTATCAGCTGAAAGAAAGAAAGAAAGAAAGAAAGAAAGAAAGAAAGAAAGAAAGAA
>JANRMT010049829.1:17947796-17964447 GCA_026402145.1 Polypterus bichir lapradei
GAAAGAAAGAAAGAAAGAAAGAAAGAAAGAAAGAAAGAAAGAAAGAAATTGTATTATTCTGAAGAGATATGTCATTACCATGTGAGGCTTCACTATACTTGCACTTTGGGCAGCCTATTGATTGTATTGTTCCGGAAACGTAAAATTGGCAATTAGAAATGTTCAAAAAAAAAACAAAAAACAAAAACATACCGAGAATTTCACAGACTTGTGGAAAGCTGCCTGTAAGTTGAAAGCACTTCTTGTTTTCTACGAAAATGGACGGTACCTAATTGGTACAAATGAGAAATGCTCTTGATTAGAAAAACCATTAAGCTAGATATAATGAAAGTATATGTAGCACAAATCAGAAATACTCAAGGCAGGGCACAGTGACATTTAAAGCAAACGTGTTAGTAACGTGTTGAAATGGACATGAAGAACATACCTTTTCCAAGCCTCCTGCTGTTAACAAAAAGACAACCATTAGAAAAATCAGGCACCACAGTGCAGTGGTGTAGAAATTCAGTAAATTATTAATGAGAATCATTTTCTTTTACCTTTAAGTATATTTTGAGGAGCACCATTCTATGACAAATAAAACAAAAACATATTAGCTTCATATTTTTATTGTGCAATATTATTTCATACAATTCACAGTTATTTATTAGAATGGCTTTCATCACAGCAATTTGAAATATAAGCAAATATAAGCAAAATTGGCTGGCACAGCTGCCTCGCAATTAGAAGACCCGCGTTTGCTTCCCAGGTCCTCCCTGCTTGGAGTTTGCATGTTCTCCCCGTGTCTGCGTGGGTTTCCTCCCACAGTCCAAAGAAATGCAGGTTAGGTGAATTGGCGATCCTGAATTGTCCCTAGTGTGTGCTTGGTGTGTGTGTGTGTGTGTGTGTGTGCCATGCGGTGGGCTGGCGCCCTGCCCGGGGTTTGTTTCCTGCCTTGTGCCCTGTACTGGCTTGGATTAGCTCCAGCAGACCACCGTGACCCTGTGTTAGGATATAGCGGGTTGGATAATGGATGGATGGATGTTCTTTTCTTAGAAGCTAAATCTGAAGTTTTTGCATTGGAGTGTAAATCAGTATAAATCAATAAATCTTTCATGTGCCAAAGAATGTTCTGTTCTGTTCCATGTATTTAGTGGGTGGCTCCCCAAGAGGCGGGGCTATCTGCCCATCACTGTAGGAAGCTGCCCTCAGCACTATAAAGGCTTAGGAAAACCCACAATCCCTTGCGGCTCATTGTGAATGCACTCATGGTGGTGATGAGTTTACAGCTTTTATTATCTACCTACCTACACACTGCTTACTTCTATTCTAGTGTAAGATGACCTGCAATCTAACTTTGGTTTATCAAATCTATGAATAATTGTAATTTATTCTCAGGCATATGTGAAAACACAGAATAACATAAGTCTTATTTTCCCAGAGTAATATGTCCGATTTCAGCAGATAGATAGATAGATAGATAGATAGATAGATAGATAGATAGATAGATAGATAGATAGATAGATAGATAGGAAAGTAACTATATGATATCTATCTGTCTCTCTCTTATATAGTATTTTTCATATCTATCTATTGTGGCGAACAGCTGGCAGCTTATCCCGGCCAGGACACCCAGAGAAGAGAAGGGGGGTGGGGAGAGAGGCAGCTACTGTGGGACACTGCCTCCCCCAAGACACCAGATGGCGAATTTCCTACAGCATAATGGTGCCCCGGATTCCCGCAGGGCACCATGGGATTTGGAGTTTGGCTTCTCAGCCCTGCTGGATACCATGGGTGCTGCCAGGAGACGCTGTAGGGGGACCTGTAGACTTGTATCTTTTCCATAGCCTGGAAGTACTATCCAGTCACGGGGACAGAAGCCCTGAAGTACTTCCATGATGAAGAAAAACAAGATCTCCATCTGACCCGGAAGTGATGGTGAGTTACGTGAACGGAAAGAGGAGAAGCACTTCAGGGTCCAGGATTATATAAAAGACTGCTGCAGACCCAGCAAGCGAGCCGGAGTTGGGAGGAGTAAGACAGAGCTGCTTTCCGTATATTGAGTTCTCTATTGAGTGATACATTTTTGTGTCAAAGGTTTGCGTAACCCTGCATTTTGGCAGAAAGATGGCCAGACATTGTTAGTTAGGTACATTAATGTTAAAGTTAGAGAGGTCCTCACACATCAATTCTAAAAATGCATCAGAAACAGAAAAGATTCTTGTTGCTCCAAGGCCAATAGAGTGAGCATATACTCAAACTCATCTGCAGGAATAAAGAAAAAAAACCAGGAAAAGGTAGATGGTAGGTAAAAGGAGGAGTATGTTGTTGGGGATTCTTATACAAAGTGAGTTCTTCAGTGTAGAAAAACACAGTAATATGCACAATGGTGAAGTTTGGTATGTTTCTGTGTGGAAATTCTGTTTAAAAAAAAAACACACAGTGTGGTCCTCCACTGGATATGAACAAGAAGCACAAGATAAAATTTTAATGGTGTGTGATGGACTACATGCATTATGTAGCTGTGGAAAAGAACACAGGTAAACACTGAAGGGCGAATAAGCCTTTAACAGAACAGAATTCCTTATTGTTCCACTACAAAATGCTTAAAACCCCTAAAAATGTTATAAGTGTGTTTTGCCTTTTGCAGTTGGAAATTTTAGGGCCGGGCGGCACGGTGGCGCAGTAGGTAGCGCTGCTGCCTCACGGTTAGGAGACCTGGGTGGTTCGCTTCCCGGGTCCTCCCTGTGTGGAGTCTGCATGTTCTCCCCGTGTCTGCATGGGTTTCCTCCCTCAGTCCAAAGACATGCAGGTTAGGTGCATTGACGATCCTAAATTGTCCCTATTGTGTG
The DNA here is from genome assembly GCA_026402145.1 of Polypterus bichir lapradei. Lineage (NCBI taxonomy): Eukaryota > Metazoa > Chordata > Cladistia > Polypteriformes > Polypteridae > Polypterus > Polypterus bichir. Next base: position 17,950,628 of record JANRMT010049829.1, read on the forward strand.
CTTGGTGTGTGTGTACGCCCTGCCCGGGGTTTGTTTCCTGCCTTGCACCCTGTGTTGGCTGGGATTAGCTCCAGCCGACCCCTGTGACCCTGTAGTTAGGATATAGCGGGTTGGATAATGGATGGATGGAAATTTTAGGGTCAGTTTCACAAAAATTACCATTTTTGCTTATCATTAGACGATACATATTGTCAGAGATGGCTGGGGTGGCGACCCGGCCGGGACGCCCAGGAGGACTGAAGGAGACCATGTGGGGGTGACCGCCCTGGTTGCTTTGGGGACTACGGGTACAGAGCTTTGAATCTCAACCCTGTAGGGGCTTGTGGTCACTGCCAGGGGGCGCCCCGGTGCCTTTGGAGCCCTGGACCTCAGCACTTCCGCCACACCCAGAAGTGCTGGGGGGAAGAAAACTGGGGACAACCGGAGTGCTTCCAGGTGCGCAGTTGGCACTTCTGCCACACAAGGGAGTGTCCGCGCAGGAGTGTCGGGAAACACCTGGAGCCCATTCGGGCATGTATAAAAGGGGCCGCCTCCCTCCATACGATGGCTGGAGTCGGGTGGAAGAGGATAGAGCTCGGAGGAGAGCAGTGGAGGCAGACCAGAGACAGTGAAAGGCATAGTGTGAAGACCTGGACTTAAAGGAGTGATTGGTGCTGCGGCACTGGGTTGTGCTCACCTTTGTAAATATTATAGTGTAAATAAACGTGCGTGGTGCTAAAAACATCATGTCTACCTGTCTGTGTCCAGGCTGTACCCCACAATATCTTCTTAATTTGGAATTATTCTGTGACAACTTTGTTAAATAGTTTTTAGATAAGCTGAAACTTCCTAAAATTTTTGATGAATGTAAACGAATATGTAGTTACCAAACCAACAAATCAGAATCGTAGGGGTCTGTAGAGGGTTCTCATCAATACGACGCACAGTCACATTTTTGAGGAGGTGCACGTCAGGCTACACCGTAGATACACCGTAGGCTAAGAGGGCTACGGTGCGACTATGACACAGGCTTAACACAGACATGTAAATCAGCCTTGAGGGAAGACCTTTCCTGTATAGTTTGGTGTAAAACAGCACTACAGGTATGGGCGTACCTTAGTGGCTGAAGAGCCAATTGCCAGGTAGGCTCGATAGGGCTGATGATCCACAAGTCTAGTAAGCACAAACGCAGATACACAGATTTAATAGATAGTCTGTGCATAGTAAAACAGAACTAATAGAAATGGCTATACCTTAGTGGCTAAGCCTCATCTACCTAGTGGGCACAATTATGTCCAGGTGACAGTGTGACATAGTACTAGAATTTGGAGTATATACTCCCACAAAAATAATCCAGGATATTACATTCAGTAAATTATGTTTCTTTTTGCTTTGTTTCTACATTTCATAATTGCCTTACCTTTACACATATGTTGCGTTTTGCTCTTCTGTTTATTTATTTATTTATTTTTTGACTTGCTGTTTTTTATTTTTTGTTGTGTCTCTATAGAGTTTTTCCCCCAGTATAATAACATATCTTTGTTTGATGCAACTTCATTTACAGTGTCCTTTTCACCCTAGGAACCACAGTAGTACAATTGCTGGTACTTTCCAGGTGGGAATCTCCCCAGGCCTGGTTATTTCCCATTGCTGCCTAAATCTGTTTTATGATTTTACTTATTCAGTGATATTAGCAGTGCAAATTAGTAAATCAATACATCACCTGTAAAAACCCTACCTACCTGGGAGAAAGCAAATAAGGCGATGTACGAATTGGCAGATAGTGTCTAATGATTCGTGTCTAATGGATCTGGTTATTTGTTTCTAGACTTGTAAGACCCTACAGGTAATATTATATTTATTTTCGATTTTTTTAAAGACATTTAGGGGGTGGAAGAATTTTTTGCTGTTGTGTCAATGTGCATTAAAATGTATCTCTGGTGTTCAGGTAGGAGAGTGCACAAAACTTCTTTTTTTATTATTATTTCCATTTTGTTATTTTTGTTCAGATTGTTTGTCTTGCTTTTTTGTATCTTAAAATAACCAAATTGGAAGTATACTGTAAATACCTCAAATCATTTTTTGAGCTATGTACCGACTTAAACATACCTTCTTGTATTTGTTAAGTAGCTTTTCTTGTATAAATGATATTGTGAATTGGAAGTACATATTTTGCACTTAAATATACGTTTAAAATAAGATGTACAACTAATTCGATGTGACATTAAACACAAAGTAGTTTAAACACCAAAGTGTGCTGCTGTCTTCTGTGACTATACTCTAAACATGAGTTGTCATAGAATAAATTGTGGATTTGTTTCAAATATAACTCACCTTTTCTGTTGTGTTATCATTTTCTTTCTCATTGGGTCTACCTGTTTTGAAAGAGAGCGTACATTAGATTACATATAAGTGATACATAACAGATCTTTCAAAATGAAAGTGTTGTGGAATGCCAGGGGTGCACAGCTCCCTAAACCCAGACACAGACAGTCACAGAGGCACAAGTCCAAAGCAACACACATTTATTTCAGTGGTGGAGGACTTTTTCTTTGCTCCCCTCAGCACAGCACAGCACAAGTACAATAAAGTACTGAATACACAATCCCTTCTTCATCTTAAACTTCCTGCCTCCACTCCTCCACACTCAAGCTTCGTCTTCCTCCTCCTGACTATGGCTCCCAGAATGGAGTGAGGCGGCTCCTTTTATTCCTTGAGCAAAATTAAGTTTATTCTAGATAATATGGTTTATTAGGTTCAAATGTTACCTCGCAGTTAGGAGACCTGGGTTCGCTTCCCGGTCCTCCATGGGTGGAGTTTGCATGTTCTCCCCGTGTCTGCGTGGGTTTCTTCCCACAGTCTAAAGACATGCAGGTTAGATGAACTGGCGATTCTAAATTATCCCTTGCGTGTGCTTGGTGTGTGTGTGTGTGTGTGTGTGCCCTGCGGTGGGCTGGCACCCTGCCCGGGGTTTGTTTCCTGCCTTGTGCCCTGTGTTGGCTGGGATTGACTCCAGCAGACCCTTGTGAGCCTGTAATTAGTATATAGAGGGTTGGATAATGGATGTACTGAAAAAAAAAAAAAGGTGATGATTCACACTTAATATTTTCAGTCTGAACCAATATAATTCTTTTTAGCTTATTGATCCCACAATTTTTAAGTTGAGGCAAATCATTTAGAGTGATTGGGTGCAATTCACTTGTTTTATACTAAATCTATTTTTTAAGTTGTTCTTTTTTGGCAGTTGGAAAGCCATCACGCTGGAGAGTTCGACTGGAAGAATATACAAACGGCTCCTCAAACACAGCACATGAATAAACTAAAATATTAAGTTAATAAAGTTAATAAGTCTATAAACTCAAACTATTTAAAGTAGACAAGGACCTCATGTTGTCCTTCTATCGCAGTATGATCCAGTCTGTGGTCTCTTTCAGTTTCATTGCCTGGTTTAATAGTCTGACAAACCAAAATTCAAAAAAAGCTCCAGCAGATTACAAAATATGCAGCTAAAGTTATTAGGGCCGACGCAGATGATTTGACTAGTGTATGGCAGAGGGCAGGCAATGTTAAAGAAACTGGAAATCATCTCAGCTGATGACAGACATCCATTACATGTAGAACTAAAGTTCAGTAAATCAGGAAGGAGAGTCGCTTTGAAAACCCACACAAATCGCTCCACAAACTATTTCTTCCTAGTGCCATACGACTTTTCAATAAGAAATATCGGAGATAATGATTAAGGTTTTGATATATATCCTGTAACCTTTTTTTGTGTAATTATTCATTATCTAACTGCCTTACCTTAACCTGTCTTGTTTCTATCTGTCTGTTTTATCTCATTCTGTCTGTTATTAGATGCAACTGAAAAGGCAAATTTCATGTTTTCTTGTGTAAACATGACTAAATAACGAAACCTCAAACCTTAACTGAAATAGGATTTTTCTATATTTATTCCCTCCATCATAACTTACTTTGGTACAAACATTTTTTTTTACTTTAATTGAGATCTGAAACCAGATATTTCAAGCTACAACACTAAATGACTAATCTTAAGTTGCTTGAAAGAGAAAATTTACATTGAATGAACAACATCAATGTTATACTTTTTTCAGTGTAAGTGGAGGTTCAAATGTTTGTTAAACATAGACATGCTGAGTTGTGTGTACTTGTTCGTAACTTAGTGACTTAGTGTACTTTGTATTTTACTTTGTTAAAAGACAACAGCAACAGGAATTAAAGACCTTTCTGAGTTCAGCCAGAGGTTGGAATGATTCATTACTTCTATACCATCAGGAAGGGAGAGTTTACAATAGTAAAGTTGTGCAACTGTGGAATTTCTAGCGGCAGACATATGATCATGACTATTGCCTTTTGGAATTTATCTAACCGGCATTTCCTGCACCAGCCTACTGTACTGAGGCCAGACCTCATTTAATTCAATAATTAATTAATGGACAGATGTTCCTGGCTCGATTCATGCTAATCTCTTTCAAAATACTTTTTTTCACATCTGTATAAGTAGTAATTTGTAAAATTTGTGTTTGAAGTTTGTCACAGTTCTTTGCAAATAAAATAACTATACTCTATAGGAGGCCCACTTGCTATTGCTAATGAGTTTTTACATAAAGGACTAAAAAAATATATCACTTCCTGGGTCCTCCCTGCGTGGAGTTTGCATGTTCTCACCGTGTCTGCGTGGGTTTCCTCCGGGCGCTCCGGTTTCCTCCCACAGTCCAAAGACATGCAGGTTAGGTGGATTGGCGATTCTAAATTGGCCCTAGTGTGTGCTTGGTGTGTGGGTGTGTTTGTGTGTGTCCTGCAGTGGGTTGGCACCCTGCCCAGGATTGGTTCCTGCCTTGTGCCCTGTGTTGGCTGGGATTGGCTCCAGCAGACCCCCATGACCCTGTGCTCGGATTCAGCGGGTTGGAAAATGGATGGATGGATATATATATATGTATTTTTTCTGTGAATGTGTTAATCACAGTGCTGTTTGTCTTTCCCAGTGGTGACAAAGCAGTCAACAATATCCAACTGCAGAGTCAGAGCACCATACTTCAACACAGGTCTATGCCAGCATCTCTACACCAGCAGTCATAGGACAGAAGTTAAAGTAAGGGGCTAGTATGGTTAGTGTGTAGGATAAATGGTTAAGGTTAGGGGTTAGTTAATGTTCAGGGTTAGCTTTGTTAAGGTTAGGGTTTGGTGTGGTTAGCATGTCAATCAATTTAAGTTGTGATGAGCTATAAACATTTATTACCAAACTGCTGGCCTAGACATGCGGTGAAGTTACTTCCAGCCTGAAACTGCTAGCGCAGACCTTCGGTGACGTATGGTGCTGTGGCACAGCAGGTCGATACATCTCAAAGCAGGGGACTTATAATGATTAGCCAATAACACAAACTATGACCAATGACCCATGTTTCTCTATTTTTAACTTATATTCATTAAATTAGAAAACCTTTGTATAAACATTTGATACAATACCAACACAGTTCTTCTCAGCAACCTTCTCAGTGACTTGCAAAGAGTAAAACAACAAGCAAACAGCAAAGTCCAAATTTGTGGTTCCAATCCTAACTCAATATTTTATAACCTACCATGAACGATTATATGAATAACTTTTTGTTTGTGCAAAATATCTGAAAGTCCAAATTTGACATTCATTATAAAAACCACTGTCTACAACTAGACCTGCATTATGGTGGACTGGCCCCCTGCCCAGGGGCGTTTCTTACTTTGTGCACATGCTTCTCTCCTAAGTTACTCTCTGCAACATTTTTTCCTTATCCAAATTTTCAACTGGGAACAGCAGGTTTAATAATGACTACCTGCCAGTCCTTTGCTAGGCTGCGCGCTGAGTAACGTTATTGACACGATGGGATAAAGTTGGCAGCACCAATCTCTGAATCGTGTAATTATTTATTTAGATTATTTCAAAGAACTCAGGGTGTAAGTTTTTACATTTATGTGATCACTTGGTTTTGATTTGTTTGGTTTCCTGACTTCGATTTTTGTCTCTCGTCTTGATTTATAAATAATGCTCGACTTCCTGGGTCCTGGCCACTATATCCTGTTAGATTCCGATTTCTTCTCCATGTTTTGGGCACTGTTTTAAACACATTTCTTGCTTATTGGGTTCAATCTTAGGTTACATTTCCTGCTTTATCTCCTGAATCTTAATTAAAATCCTCCTATGACTGTTTCTTCCCGTGTAGTCAGTGCAACAACATGTTACATGAAATACACCTTGAAATGAAAAATGTAATTTTCACCCGTCAAAACCGAGAGAGTGGACTCTAACAAGTGGTATTCTTTGTTTGGTGAATCATCAGAAGTAGGGACCTGAATCTTTGGCCATCCATTGCTACATTTAGAGCAGTACTTTAGATGCAGACTCTTGATTTTCTGCCTCAAAGAGACAGAAAGGATTTTTATAGTTAGAACCAAGAGAGAAAATGTTAATAAAGCCATGCTAGGATTGAGTAATAGACTATCATTATTAAAAAAATCAAAGGGTTAACCAAAAATCTTAAGTCAACAATCAGGAGTGGTCGCCCCTCAACTTTCTCATATACTCAGATATGGGGATGGATATTTCAGGAGTAAACTGCAAGACCAGGATTATATTTTTTATTATGTACATTACAGAAAAGAACCATCAACAACCAATCAAATCAAATGAATAATATATTCAACAATTATTATAAAAGTAAAGTTGAATAAATCAGACTGTGCAGCTCCATGAATAAAAGGTAAAGTACAACTTCTGGCAAACAGAAATAGCTCAAAAGTTGATAGAAGTCTACGTTTTGTAGCTAATACTTGAATGCAAAATTTGGTTGACTTAACTGTTCTCAGTTTATCGTGTTTACACACACGCACACACACACACATAATTCCAAAAATTGTATTTTTAGATTCAGGCAGATCTAAAATGTTGAGATTAATCAAAATCTTGAAATGAAACATTTGAACGATTCCAATACTTTCTCTATATTTCATATACAAGAAAGTCAGGGAGGTCTAAAATGTCGAGATTTATCAAAATCTTGTCATCGAATCTTTGGCCGATTACAATAATTTCCCAATACTTTGCATACGAGAAAGTGAAAAGGAGTAGAAAAAAGAAAGTTTTGAACTAGAAACAAGCCTAAATAAAGACCTCTAGTAAAATTGTACTTTTTATCCAATCTCGACAGAGCTCACAAGAACAGCAAAATGGCATTGCAGCATTATGATAATAATATACAACTTTCTGGGATCATTTAGAAAAGAAAAACAAATGCCAGAATTGGATTCCTTGAGTCTATAAACACTAGAATGGACATCAAGATAACCACAAACACTAAAAGATAATTAAAGAAAGAAAACAATCATGATACATATGATGAATTAAGTGCTGCTTGAATTAAAGTAGCCACTTCACACGCCTTATCCACCACAGACTCGCACAGTCACAACTTTGATCCTGTGTGTCACTGATGATTCACCAATTAGAACACAATACTCACTAGAGCCCACCCTCTCAACATTGGTGGGTTAAAATGAGTCATTTCAAGGTGTATTTAGTGTTGCATTTAGTGGTTTTATTAAAATAAATGAAGAAATATTTAAATAAATGCATAAAGAAATTAAAAACTGAAACCTTCCAAGATGGATTTGCTCATTTATGTTAACATATCATTGTATCTTTGTTTATTTACTGTCATATTTCACAATAGAATTCTTAATTGCTTATGCTTATTTTTATTTAATAATATTCCTCCATACCTCACCTAACTTGTCATGTACTGTACCATAGATTAAGAACCACTTGTACAGAACATTTCATGTTGCTTTTAAAAACTATAAAGATGATATCCCATAAATAAAATCATGCAAAAACATTATTATAAAAATACGAAGTTGTAGGTATTCTTCAGATACTTACTGCTATTCCAATAGATCAGCAAACATATTCCAAGGAAAATTAGAAGCACATATCCCAATAATACGATTATAGTATATGTGGCAGTTTCTAGACATAAAAAAAATAAGCAGTTAACACGTGAAAATGGAGATATGCAGATAGAGTTAAATTCAAAAGTATCTGTGCTGTTATCTGGAAGGCAGTCGGTTCAAATCCCATTACTGCCATAAGGGCTCCTACTAAGTTGGACCCTTGAGCAAGACCCTTAACCAGGAAATTTCTCCAGTAATGCAAAGTAATTAACAAAGTACATCCAAAATAATAATAATTTCAAAAAATCAAAAGAATATTACCATTTTTTTGCTGGCAATTAATTCTGAGGTTTTAAAAAGCCCCCAAGGCTCCCAAGAGTGATCAGGGAAGCTTCAGATAATTAGCTTTAGTTTCTAAAGGGTTCACCCAATGTTGGCATATACTGTGCTAAAGAATGGCATTCCCCAAAATCTGGCCTATGTGAACATCTGCTAGCAATCAGCTATCCTGCTACGTAAGGTCAGCGTGCTGGAGGTCCATAATCTAGGTTGATCTGATATTTTAGAGTTTCTGCTGTTCCTGGAATGACATTAAACTTGTTACTCCAGGACAGTGATTCACCTTCAAGCAACGAGCTTTAAAGTTAGCGATAGAAAGCCAGTAATTTTAGATCCATTTGGTATCACCTTACAATGGCATCTACCTGCCAGGTTAGTCCATTAAACCACTAGATGTCAACAAGGAACCTTAGAGTCTGGCTGCTGGAGTCCTGCTTATCTGATGGCAAGAGCAGGTAGCCATGCAGGGATCCTTTTTGAGGACCCATTTGGTTTTTGTATTAGATCTTAGGATACAAAAAATAAGGGTTAGTAAGGGATGACTTAGTTGTCTCCAAAATGTATTGGGAAGCCTATGAACCAGAAAACAATGCCATGCTGAGATACAAGTAAAAGGAAATATAAGGGGTTGCCCCATGCCATTGAACTTTATATCACAGAAAAGGAGAATGGGCTAATATGCATCCTTCTGTTTTCTAAACCCATTTATCTAGAACAGAGTGCCAGGAGCCTATCCCAGTAAGCATCGGGTGCAAGGAAGGATCAGTCTCTAGACAGAGCATCAGCCCATCAAAGGGTGAACACCCATGTGTGAGGGGCAAACTTAGCATCCACCTAACCTTCATGTCTTTGGAGTGTGAGAGGACACCTGAGCACCCAGGACTTGACCACTGATCTCCTTGTTGTGATGAAACTGTGCTACCATTGTGCCACCCAGTGCTACTGAAGTGCAATGTATAAATCTAATAACAGAGGAAAGGAGAGGAGAGGAGTTGGAAGGGAAAACAGTTCAGCTGGTAGAGAAGCATCCCAGCATCATTTGATACAATAGGCCCTTAAAAAGCTCTGTCTCTGGCATGAGCTGCACTTCCATATTCCATAATCACCTCCCCAACTTATGTTCACTTTTAAATCAAGGTGCCGCTCACGCCTTTCTCACATATGTTATTTTTCTGTCCTCTTTCCAAAAGACACCACTTTGTCACCAGTATATTTAACTAGCTGAAATACCCAACGTTGCCCGGGAGGGAAATTAAGTGTTTTTTTTTTAAATTGTTTGAGAAAAATATAATTTAAAAAAAAAAAACACAACTTTTAAAATAAAAATAAATTAACAAACAATTAAGACTCACATGCATTGGGCTGGCACCCTGCCCGGGGTTTGTTCCTGCATTGCGCCCTGTGTTGGCTGGGATTGGCTCCAGAAGACCCCCATGATCCTGTGTTAGGATATAGTGGGTTGGATAACGACTGACTGACTGACTGAAGACTCACTAATGTGCTTGTATTGCGGTCTTGTAGGTATGTTATCATATAGTTGATGCTTGGAACCGGCCAACTCTATTTAATTTCAAAAGCAACAGGCGTGCGGTGCTGCTCAAACATAAACAATGCTGGCAGTTACCTCCAGTTTGCCCTCTGGTGGTCGGTCAGAGTGTCAACTGGATGATAACATGCATACAAGACCATAAGATTACCCCTCACCCTATCTAGAAGGGGTTGGCCTAGGGTAGGGGATATTTGCCTGAAGGCATGCAGGTTTGGGTTAGGGTTGATTTCACCCTACAGTATTTTTAGTCGACCAATGAGAAACATGTATGCCAAGTTTCATGAAAATCGCTCTAGCCGTTCGGACGTGATGCTGGAACATACGTACATACATACATACATACATTGACTTTTATATATATTGTATAGATAAAGTCAAGCATAAAGAAGAACATTCTAAAAATGTTGATAGTAAAATTATACAAAAGATGCAAAAAAGTAATAGTTTAGCTTTATGGTAAAGTTATCTTCTTATATAATACGCTACCGTGGCTGTTCATTTGTCTGTCCAGGATTTTAAATCACCTGTAGCTCGCAAACTGTTTGATTGACCTGAAATTTGGTACACATATACTACATGACGTCTACTGTCCAATTTCGGGGTGATGATTTTTATTACTCTTTTAATTTAATTTTATTGCAGAATCAACTCTTGGCAGTCAGTGCTCAGCAGGGTGGCCGTGCAAGGCATGTGTACGGGCGCCGTTCTCATCCCTGCCACCTTCACTGTCACTTCCCCTACCTCTTCATATCTTAAATCATTCGTGAGACAGATTGAAGACTTAGGTGTCAGCTTAAGTGAAAAATTAAGAAAAACTAAGTAACTGCAACACAAACACTGGCAGTTGTAACGAAAAAGGATGTCGACGGAAGAAGAGAAGAAGCGGGCCACTGGAGTGGAGAAAACGAGCAGTTCATGAAGCAGCAAGCGCATCAACCTCACAGCAAACGAATGCTAAATGTACAGAGAAAGAGTCTGAAAACTATAAACTACATAAACTGCACATTATCGTGCAGTCCGCCGTTACCGGTACCTTATAATAAATGTAACATTGTATTATTTATAACAAATTGTAATTTATAATTTGTTACTAACCCTCACCTATTCTGTTTCTCGGTACTCAAATGTGGCACTTGGTGCCACTGCCCACCTGCCAAGTTCTTTTGTCTGCCTAAGGTAAAGTCATCCCTATCGCAGGATAGAGTGGTCCTTTCATCGGTTTGGCAGGCCCAACGCTGTTTCATTTGTGGAATGGCCAAATGGGGGAGGCAGCTTGATGGCCGAGGTCTCCAGGACTCTAAACAAATTCCAAATCATATTATGTGATATCATCTACTGTTAAATTCTGCTCCGTACTTGTAAAATTATTATTTTTATACTGTATCGAGGATCTGTTCTGTTCTGTGTATTATATTGTCTTTTTGACACCCACTGCACGCCCAACCTACCTGGAAAGGGGTCTCTCTCTGAACTGCCTCTCCCGAGGTTTCTTCCATTTTTTCCCTACAAGGCTTTTTTTTGGGAGTTTTTCCTTGTCTTTTTAGACAGTCAAGGCTGGGGGGCTGTCAAGAGGCAGGGCCTGTTACAGTCCATTGTGGCACGATTTTGGGCTATACAAAAATAAATTGTATTGAATTGTATTGTATACAATCCATGTGCACGTGACCCAGATGTGATCTCGATATGCAATACAGTGACACCGGAAGCATTCTCGGGTCTAACTTAAAAAATAGCCTGCCGTCTCACATTGAGGAGTGGAAGAAGAGGAAGACCTTTATTAACTCTTTGAAGGCTGAATATTTTTTCCCAAAACAAACACAAGTTTTCTGAAAAGCACACAAAGCAAAGGTTTCACACAGAAGTTGACACTGAAATGTCTGTTGCTGCATGCTGTGGCCGCCATAGCACTAAGAATATGCGTGACGAGGATGGCGTCAGCGGCAGTCGCAGTCACAGTGCATTGCAATCAGGTTTGTACATCTTAACGATGTAAGTGGTTGTCCTCCCACCACGTCAACTACATGAACCTGTTTGGCACCAACGATCAGCCGATGCTGACACCTCACATTTGTTTTTGACCACTTGTATCAAACACGGAGTCTGACAATTTAGAATCCAATTCAGCAATAATACGCAAAACGTCGTCCATGGAGTATTTTGCCTTATGCATTCTCTTCGATCTCTCACCAAATGTGGATGCCATTTTTGTCGCTCTTTGCTCCTCACATGAGAACGGGGAATCTCAGTCAAACCAATGAAACTAAACTCTCCTTCCAGAAAAGGGAGTCCAAGTAAAATAACAACAGTGGGTTTGGTGACCGTTTACAGTTGATTACCACTGGCAACCCCTTCCTTTTGACAAAAGTCTACATCGGCCCTTTTAGAGTTAAAGAGATATTGTGATATTTGTGGCTATGGGCTGAGCGCCACTCAAGTATACAACTACCTGTCAATCAGTCATTTCCCAATAGGAGTTTGTCAAGAAGAGGGAGAGAATCATTTTGAGTGTAGAAGGTGTGATCAAAGGCATAGGGACAGCTGTACCCAAGAGAGACACATCACATGGACGTTACAGAACATAACATGGTTGGAAGCAAATAAGGTTCCAGGGCAAAACAACAAGGGTAAATGCAAAACTAAAAAGAACAGGCACACAGACGAACACAGAGTATTGTGAATATCAAGTTGACTGGTGTACACCACTGGTCAACTCGTTTCAACCTCCCACCCAGTACTGCACTGATTTTCTTATAAGGCAGAGACTTACGCTGCACTGTAATCTTTACTGTAGCCTCCCGGGTGATTGAAACAGAGCTGACTTTGCACTTGTAGATCCCCTGGTCACCTTGCTCTACATTTTTGATATTCAGTGAGATGATCCCTTGGCTGATGAGATCCTCCTTAAACTGAAATCTCGAGGAGTGTGATGGAGTTTCTTCTTGTATATTGTCTCTGTCATACTCTCCAAGCACCCTGTCTTTATACCAGGATGCATAGGTGATGTATTCTGCGCTCAGACCAAGAATTTTACAATCAAGTGTCACATTTCCAGAGACGACAGCCATCTGTTGGGGCACACATTTCACTTCAAAAGAAACTACAGTGGGACACAACAGTAGAATCAATTAGATGTGTTAAGAAAATGTCACAATACGAACTCTTCCTTTATTGTATGTAACAAAACCTACCAATTTTAGCGGGGAGGAAAAGGGCAGAGATCCCAGCCAGTACAGTAAGACATGTCCTGAAAAGCAAAAAAATAATTTTTTATGTATTTTTACAATCTTAGCATGGCTACTATTTTTACTTTTGCAGTGGATCCATTAGAGTTTCCACTTGGTACAGTGTTAAGTATGCTATTCCTGATGCAGAATTCACATGAAGGTTGTAACGGCCGACCCCTTACTCAGCCAGCAGCTACACCAAGACCTGTGGCCTGGATAAATTACTGAGATGAATCTTATATCAAGCCGTTCCTCTAACAAATGAAATTTTCCCCTCAATCGACGGTTTACACAAGCACGCAAAATGAAATGATTAATTATATTAAATTAAATAACAAAAAAATACAAATTTCACACACAAAAAATAAATGCAGCCGGCATTTCTGCCACACTGGGGCGTGTCTTCAGAGAGTGCCGGGAAGCAGCTGGAGCCCATCCGGGTTCCTATTTAAGGGGCCGCCTCCCTTCAGTCGATGGCGGAAGTCGAGTGGAAGAGGACGGAGCTGGAGAGAGGACTGGAGGCGGCCAGGAGAGAGGCACACAGACTGTGAGGCCTGGACATTGGGGGAATCGGTGCTGGAGGCACTGGGGTTTGTCATGCACGTAAAACTGTAAATAATAGTGTAAATAAACAGTGTGTTGGGTGAAACAACGATGTCCGTCTGTGTGTGTCTGGGCCATCTTCCACAATATATATATATATATATATATATATATATATATAGATAAAGATAGAGATAGATATATATATATATAGATAGAGATAGATATATATATATATATATAGA
>JANRMT010049829.1:17964847-17984538 GCA_026402145.1 Polypterus bichir lapradei
ACACATTGAATGAGGAGGTGTGTCCAAACTTTTGGCCTGTACTGTATATATATATTCCCCACCAAACTAACAACACCATGTATACAATAACAAAACCCTTCCTTGTCCCAGTAACATATAAAAAAACACAAATAACGCTAAATGGATATGGAAATGCCAATGTTCATGAATTTGAGTCCGAGTATAAAACTGTCCTGAATATGGGTGTCTGTTCAACAGATAGGTGATGGGTTTGAATTCCCTGGAAACAAAAATGGAGCAACCTCACCGTGAATCCTCGGCGTGTGGTGGAAAATGTAGTTCAACCTCGGGGTCTCCGGCGATGATTGAATCAATGTAAGTCCGTCAGAATGAAAAACAAACAGGATCCCAAAATATGGAAAAATAGCAGGTGCTGGTGGTTCGTTGTAAGTGAATTGCGATCTCCGTCTTTCTCCTTCTCCCTCTCTGTTCCCTCCTGATTGGTTATATAGTGATGAGCTGGTTGCACTTGATTAATTGTGAACAGGTGTTTTCCATTTTCGGGCTGCATTCTCCCTCGTCCCCTCTGTATTTACAGGGGCAACATTCACTGACGCACACATGATAAACAGCAAACGGGATGATGGAAACAAAACGCACTTAGCACAAACATTGACAACACTAATTCTATGTTGTCACTGTTTTTTCACTGTTGGCTTAAACCTACAGGAAACTGGGTTCTGAACTGTGGCCTGTTCCCTGTTTGTGTAGAATTTGTATGTTCTTTCCATGTATAAGCAGTTTTTTATTTTTTATCCAGGTTTATAGCCACAAATTGATGATAGCAGATCTGTGAAATGCCAGTTGATTCCTGACTTTAAATGGACTCCTGCTACATACCTGTACAATCACACAGGTTTCCTTAAGCTGTTAGTGCCCTGCTATAGGCAGCCTACCATACATTACAGATTTCTGTTTTGTACACCAATTTCACATGCAAAGGACCCTACCTTTATCCAATCTGAAGATTTTTAACCAAACGGCCACATTTTGTACCTGAGCATTACTGTATAAAATGAACGACCTACTCGTTTAGCTTCCCCTGGCTTGTTCAAACAGTGTACATACATATTTTAAATACTTTACATGGCCATAATTCGTACTGTGAAGCCATCACTAAAGAAACACACTGAACGTCTTCTTCAATTTCCTCTTCATCTTTTCCTACTTGCATGTGTAGCCGATGTTCTCCAAACAAATCAGCACTTCAGCTTCTCCCCAGGCAGACCCTTTACTTTCTGATCTTCTTTTAGTTTATCCATTCACCTCCACTTTTGTCTCCCTCACTTTCTGTCCCCCTATACTTCCATTCCCATCACACTTTTTGCCCACATGTTCCTTGTCTCTCCTCATCATAAATGTCTGTACCACTTCAACTTACTTCCCTGTACTTTCTTAGATTTCTCTCCCACTGTTGCTACACTTCTGTCTCATTTTGCATTCTATCCTAAAAGCACATGAAACACAATTCAGAAAATAATAATTTTAAAGTTCTCACAACTGCAGAGCTCATTTATTAAATATGTCCTTTATAAATTCATGCACAATACTAATCTACTTTAATGTGATCTCTTAAGCTTTATGACATATGAGCACCAAGCACTGTGCCACCCCACTTTCTACTTTATTATCTACCCATCCATTTTCTATTGTAACGCACAACAATTCAGCGTAGCAGAAAGGCAGGCAGGCAGCAAAGTTTATTACCAGGCCCCAACATAACTCAACTCCATGGCAGAAATGATAGTAATTTCATGTTGATGAGTCTGGGTATTCACTATTTAGATAAATCTGTCCATTACATTGCAATAATGAAATAAGAATCCTTATTCAGGCTTACCTTAATTTCTTCATTTTATCAGGATGGACTTAATATTTATATTTAAGCCCATATACTTCTTTCTTCTCTAAAGTTTGTATCTAAATAACTCAAAGCAAAGTTCATCATAACAGATAAAAGAAAAATTAAAGCACAAAGAGCAAAGGTGTGGCAGAGCAGGTGAATAGATGGTGAATGTTCTCCACCTGAAGTAAACTCAAAACTGAAAGCTGGAATATTTATGATGCCGCTTATAACAAAAAAAAAAAAAAAGTATCAGGTTCAGAGAAACGGAAACTAATACTGCAGTCCTTATCACATCTACATACCTTTACTGTAAGTCCATCAGGAAATGAGGAGTGTTGCCTCATCTTTTTTTTTTTTTTATGTATTTCTGAGTTTTCGAGGGTCATTGGACTGCTCAGAGACATAGTCGGTTAGAATTTTTTAAATAAGAAACCAGAGACTGAAGAACATTTTTAATTCAGTGCTAACCCAGGGTTTTAGAGATGACTGGGTATATTTGTAAAATAGGTTCAGGAAAAAAAGCAAATGCTTATGTGTTTTTTAAATGGTGACCCTCTTGTTATTGCTCACTGTCCCATCCATCACCTACAGTGCCTCTCTATCAAAGTCTCTGCTCACATGAGACGAGAATTAGTTCTTTTTGTGTCCAATTTGACTTTAGAACTGCAGTGACTCCTTGCTGAGTTGTACCCGTGAATGCCATCATGTCTGACTTGTCCTCTTAGTTCAAGGTGGACAGTTCATAGTGCTTACATTATGAAGAAAAACTGACAAAAAAGAAGCAATCCTTTGATTCTCCTTTGTGTTGATCTGCACTTCCCCTCTCGATCAGGCCTCACCCAACACCCTCCTGCACAAGCCCATGATGCTCCTTTTTATATGACAGTAGATAGAAGCAGCACATGGTGTTGCTCGTATAAGTAATTCTAAGCTCTGATCATTTTGTCTGCTACTCTGGCGTAAGTCTATTTGCAAACTGGTGTGCAAACTGTAACACACAGGGGAAAAAAAAGCACTGGGGCCCCCAGGGTCAAAAGATTGGATTTCAAGTCAAGTCAAGACCGTATGGTCTTTATGAGAAAATATGCAAAACTTGGTCCAGATTGTTCAAAAGGTGTAGGATTGTATAGGTGCATACAGGCAGACATTCTATTTTATATATTAATGTATACAGTCATATGAAAAAGTTTCTTAATTCTTTGGATTTTTGTTTCTCATTGGCTGAGCTTTCAAAGTAGCAACTTCCTTTTAATATATGACATGTCTTATGGACACAGTAGGATTTCAGCAGTGACGTTAAGTTTATTGGATTAACAGAAAATATGCAATATGCATCATAACAAAATTAGACAGGTGCATAAATTTGGCACCCCAACATAGATATGACATCAATACTTAGTTAAGCCTCCTTTTGCTCCATTGAGCCTCCAGATGCTTCCTATAGCCTCCTATAGTGTCTGAATTCTGGATGGAGATATTGTTGACCATTCTTCCATACAAAATCTCTCCAGTTCAGTTCAATTTGATGGCTGCTGAGCATGGACATCCTGCTTCAAATCATCCCATACATTTTCAATGGTATTCAAGTCAGGGGACTGTGACGGTCATTCCAGAACATTGTACTTCTCTCTCTGCATGAATGCCTTTGTAGATTTTGAACTGTGTTTTGGGTCATTGTCTTGTTGGAATATCCAAACCCTGCATAACTTCAACTTTGTGACTGATGCTTGAACATTATCCTGAAGAATTTGTTGATATTGGGTTGAATTCATCCGACCCTCAACTTTAACAAGGGCCCCAGTCCCTGAACTAGCCACGCAGCCCCACAGAATGATGGAACCTCCACCAAATTTGACAGGAGGTAGCAGGTGTTTGTCTTGGAATGTGGTGTTGTTCTTCCACCATGCAAAACACTTTTTGTTTTGACCAAATAACTCCATTTTTGTATGATCAGTCCAAAGTACTTTGTTCCAAAATGAATTTGGCTTGTCTAAATGAGCATTCGCTTACAACAAGTGACTCTGTTTGTGGCGTGAGTGCAGAAAGGGCTTCTTTCTCATCACCCTGCCATACAGATGTTCTTTGTGCAAATTGTGCTGAATTGTAGAACGATGTACAGATACACCATCTGCAACAAGATGTTCTTGCAGGTCTTTGGAGGTAATCTGTGGTTTGTCTGTAACCATTCTCACAATCCTGTGCATATGCCACTCTTGTATTTTCAAATTTGATTTAATTTCATACAACTAAATACTGCTTCACTAAAAATATTTGTTTGGAAAACACTGCAGTACTCAGATGTTCCTAGGAAATGAAAGACATACCACTATTATCTTTTTTGTTGAAAGTAGAGTCAATTATTATGCAGGCTGAGAGGGGTTGACAAACTTTTTCATATGACTGTATAGATACAGTGATGTGAAAAACTATTTGCCCCCTTCCTGATTTCTTATTCTTTTGCATGTTTGTCACACAAAATGTTTCTGATTATCAAACACATGTAACCATTAGTCAAATATAACACAAGTAAACACAAAATGCTGTTTTTAAATGATGGTTTTTATTATTTAGGGAGAAAAAAAATTCAAATCTACATGGCCCTGTGTGAAAAAGTAATTGCCCCCTTGTTAAAAAATAACCTAACTGTGGTGTATCACACCTGAGTTCAATTTCCGTAGCCACCCCCAGGCCTGATTACTGCCACACCTGTTTCAATCAAGAAATCACTTAAATAGGAGCTGCCTGACACAGAGAAGTAGACCAAAAGCACCTCAAAAGCTAGACATCATGCCAAGATCCAAAGAAATTCAGGAACAAATGAGAACAGAAGTAATTGAGATCTATCAGTCTGGTAAAGGTTATAAAGCCATTTCTAAAGCTTTGGGACTCCAGCGAACCACAGTGAGAGCCATTATCCACAAATGGCAAAAACATGGAACAGTGGTGAACCTTCCCAGGAGTGGCCGGCCGACCAAAATTACCCCAAGAGTGCAGAGACAACTCATCCGAGAGGTCACAAAAGACCCCAGGACAACGTCTAAAGAACTGCAGGCCTCACTTGCCTCAATTAAGGTCAGTGTTCACGACTCCACCATAAGAAAGAGACTGGGCAAAAACGGCCTGCATGGCAGATTTCCAAGACGCAAACCACTGTTAAGCAAAAAGAACATTAGGGCTCGTCTCAATTTTGCTAAGAAACATCTCAATGATTGCCAAGACTTTTGGGGAAATACCTTGTGGACTGATGAGACAAAAGTTGAACTTTTTGGAAGGCAAATGTCCCGTTACATCTGGCGTAAAAGGAACACAGCATTTCAGAAAAAGAACATCATACCAACAGTAAAATATGGTGGTGGTAGTGTGATGGTCTGGGGTTGTTTTGCTGCTTCAGGACCTGGAAGGCTTGCTGTGATAGATGGAACCATGAATTCTACTGTCTACCAAAAAATCCTGAAGGAGAATGTCTGGCCACCTGTTTGTCAACTCAAGCTGAAGCGATCTTGGGTGCTGCAACAGGACAATGACCCAAAACACACCAGCAAATCCACCTCTGAATGGCTGAAGAAAAACAAAATGAAGACTTTGGAGTGGCCTAGTCAAAGTCCTGACCTGAATCCAATTGAGATACTATGGCATGACCTTAAAAAGGCGGTTGATGCTAGAAAACCCTCAAATAAAGCTGAATTACAACAATTCTGCAAAGATGAGTGGGCCAAAATTCCTCCAGAGCGCTGTAAAAGACTCATTGCAAGTTATCGCAAACGCTTGATTGCAATTATTGCTGCTAAGGGTGGCCCAACCAGTTATTAGGTTCAGGGGGCAATTACTTTTTCACACAGGGCCATGTAGGTTTGGATTTTTTTTTCTCCCTAAATAATAAAAACCATCATTTAAAAACTGCATTTTGTGGTTACTTGTGTTATATTTGACTAATGGTTAAATGTGTTTGATGATCAGAAACATTTTGTGTGACAAACATGCAAAATAATAAGTAATCAGGAAGGGGGCAAATAGTTTTTCACACCACTGTATGTATGTATATATATATATTATATATATATATACATACATACACACTAGGGGGCTCTGCCCCCTGCTCACTTTGCTCGCCAACTCCCGTGTGGGCTCTACGTGCTAGCCACTTTGCGGCTCTGCAGCTCATGTATGGGAAAACAGATGAACAATTTAAACAGATTTTTATTTTCATGGGAATTGTTACATATGCAGAATAGTCCTAACTGTTGTGGTCTATGGCCGTCCAGTCAAAATGGCCAATACCCCCAGGCCGCCATATGGAGCTCTCCCTGCAGCATAGAGGTGCCCCGAATACCAGCAGGGAATTATGAACAATGGAGTTTTCATCCTCAGCCTTGCTGGATACCACAGGGGCCACTAGATGGAGCTGCAGGGAGGAGCAAAGAATATTTGCCCTACACCCCGGAAGTACGTCCGAGTCACATGGACAAGAGGAATGACGTGCTTCCGGGGTGAAGAAAAAGGATTTTTTATCTGACCTGGAAGTGTTCCTAGTCACGTGGACAGAGAGGGCGAAACACTTCCGGGTCGAGGACTATAAAGGACTATGGGAAATTCCCAGATGGGGAGCTGAGCTGGGTGGAAGGGTGGCAACGCGTTTGGGAGTGGAGGATTGTGTATTATTGATTAGTGATTGTATTGTTTATGAGTATTGTGGAGAGGAGGGTGCTTTGTGCACTGTGCAGTTCAAATAAAGTCAATTATTGAACTTTTATCTGTGTTTGACGTATAGTCATAGGGTTCAAGGGAGCAATAGCGCCTTCGATCTGTCACACTGTTTAACATTAGAGCGAGTAATTAATCATAGTAAAAAATAGTAAAACGTAATAAATTGAAAGACAATTATGTTTCATGTTGCGTTAGAGGTATTCTTTGCATTATACATTTTCGTTCTGTTTGGCTTTGAAATTAACATGCAAATACTTTTTAAAATTACACTTTGACTGTTAAACTTCAGTAAAACTATAGTTGGAATTAACTTTTCATCAATTTCCCATTGAATTTTGATTCCGTGTTTGGACTTACATCGTGACAACACAACGTATATGTTTGTCCATGTGATTAGTTAATTGTCATAGCAAAAGCTATTCTAATGGGAAACTGTAAATGTTTTAATACAAATGGCATATCAAGATCTCCTTTGTTGTCTAATGTTATCTGTGGAAGATGTACTACATTACCTTTGTTGTCGCCTGTTAAAATTTTACGTCAGAATTTTTTGACCAATTTTAAATACAGTTAATCTTGTCCAATTGCATAGTCCATCAATCATACATAAATTACGCAATATCATTATGATACATCCTTCTTTCAACAGTACTGTAATTCGGCTGGTGAAAGACTAGATGGTGTTAATGGTTGTAAATATTCTACGGGATATTGAAAGTTGATGAGTGGCATATTTTTGGAGGTGGCATTATTGGCCAAAAGGCTCAGTACAATTCATATTGTGGCATGCGGCTGGGGGTGGAGCCTAGCCGGGACGCCCAGGAGGACCGGAGGAGGGCTTGTGCCTCCTCTAGACCACGAGGGGGCGACCGCCCTGGTTGTCTTGGGGGCCATGGGTAGAGGGCATGGAAGCCCAACCCTGTAGGGGCCCGTGGCCACTGCCAGGCAGTGCCCCGGTGCCTGAAGAACCCTGGACCTCAGAAGACTGGGGACACCTGGAGGGCTTCCGGGTGCGCAGCCGGACCTTCCGCCACGCGGGGGTGTGTCCGCGGGGGATTGCCGGGAAGCAGCTGAAGCCCATCCGGGTTGGGATAAAAGGGGCCACCTCCCTCCGTTCATTAGCAAGAGTCGGGTGGAAGAGGACGGAGCTTGGAGAGAGGAGTGGAGGCGGCGAGAAAGGCATTTTGTGACTGTGAGGCGTGGACTTTGGGGAATCGGTGCTTGAGGCACTGGGTTTGTGCACTGAATGTATTTGTAAATAGTTTGTAAATAAAGGAGTGTGTTGGGTGAAACAATGATGTCTGCCTGTCTGTGTTTGGGTCCAGTTCCACAATGTGTAAGCAGCAGGGTTCGGAAAAATATCACTCATGAATGAAAAAAGTTAAATTCTCTGTATTTTATCCACAAATGCTTCAAAAATAATTTTCAGACTGTCCTTCTGTGAAAGCATCGGACACAGCAGTTGAAATTGATGAGGCAATAACAAAAATAGACATAAACATTACACAGATAATAATTTCTAGGAAGATAAACGACTAATTTACAATTTATAATTTAATTTCATTGTCAATCCAAATGCGTTCTTGCTCTGCGCAGAAAACATCCCCAGCTATCACTTGTGCACTACACTGGTTCTGGTTTTTGCAACGTAATTATATTAAACTAATAATAAGAACACGGCTTATTAGTGTGTCTGTACTATATTCTTGTCTAGCTGATGCTTATAAATAATTAAATGTGAAAAATTATTGCTGTTTCTCTATATATGAATAAATCTATGCAAAAGTTATCCTAATTTTTCTCTATACGTCATTTTAATTTGCTATTTAAATAGGTTAACATATTCAGATTGAAGCCCACCCAGCCCCGAGCAGCACAAACTCGAGCTACACCACTCCCCTACTCTGATCCTAAATCTCATTTCCTGAAAGACATGAGGTGGCTCCATTTAGATGGACCAATGAGTACTTTCAGTGTCATGACATTACACCAAGAAACCTCCTCGGAATAAGGAAACCCATTTATAGAGTCATAGAATCGAGCAGGGCGGCCTAATTCCCAAATAACCCTGTGGGCATGCACTTGGGTGATCCGACTAAAGGATGGCAGAAGCTATCATACGAGGGGTAGCATCCAGCCTTGATAGGCAGTCTCCCCCTGCTCTTCAATTTCATAGTGCATTCCAGGAAAGGGTACACCATCCATCCCGGTTTGTACTCCAGTCCATCGCTACCTTATTTTACAATGTTTATAAGTAAAATACAAATTACAAAAGATTACAAAATATGCAAGATATAAATGCAGATTTGGTTTAATAGACTTTAAAAAGCAGCCATTTCAAACTTATTAACTTAAAAAAAGAATCTCAACCGTGTATGTCTATTGATTTTCTTGAGACATGGCCAACAAACAATAGAAGAAAAAAAAAAACCTGCCTGGAAATAATTAACAAGATTACAGATGACATCAGCTCGACTGGCATATTTTGATGTGTAAAACAATTCTCTTTATAGACTGGTTTACTAGGAAGAAAGAATATTTTTCATATTTTCACCTTTTACCTCCAGTCAAGAATAAAACAATGGGTGAGGCACAAAATCTTAAAACGACTTTTGCATGTTGACTGGAGGAGGAGGTGCTGCCAATGCAGAGGTGTTTTCCAAACTTGTAACATTTGAAGACAGGACAAGGTGTGATTTTTTTCCATACGGAATTTCATTTTCTTAAGACCATCCTTTTACAAGCAACAACAACATTTATTTCTAGAGCACGTTTTCATACAAATGATGTAGCTCAAAGTGCTTTACAAGATAAAGAAAGAAAAAATAAAAAATATAAAAACAAAATTAGGCAATACTAATTAACAAAGAATAAAGTAAGGTCTGATGGCCAGGAGGACAGAAAAAAAACAAATAAACCCCAAAGGGCTGGAGAAAAAAAAAACCAAAATCTGCAGGGGTTCAGAGGCCACGAGATCACCTAGCCCCCACTGGGCAAGAAACCGTTTCTTTTACGAGTTCTAATAACGAGGGAAATACAAGCTGAGAACTTCTGTTATTGGTGAAAACACGTACGGTAGATGGGATGTTTGGCATCAGCATGAGCAGGAATATTTAATTATTTACACAAATTTTAAGTAACCCGAGATCAATGTCAGTATGACCATGGTCATCCATTTAACAACCCACTCATTCTAAATATTAAATATTAGATAGATAGATAGATAGATAATTATAGTATAGTAGGCAGGATAGATAGATAGATAGATAGATAGATAGATAGATAGATAGATAGATAGATAGATAGATAGATAGATAGATAGATAGATTGTAGTATCTATCTATCCAGCCAATCTAGCCAGCCAATGTTAATAGTATATTAAATTGACTTAAAGGACTTAAAGATGGTCCTGAAGGCCTATTAAATAAGAGGATTGCTGAAATAAAATCACTTAATGTTTAACTAGTCTAATTTCTTAACCTGTCATAATTGCAGTCAATGGCGGGGACTGTGAAGTTACTGTCCCAAAGTGCAGTTGGCCCAAATAGACCCTTTATTCCTCTTTCACCGTCTCTGGAGAATATCTGAGTTTAAATTATGTGAGTTAATAACAAAAAAAATGCAAGATAATCTAGTGCTTCATCTTATTGTCTATTATACCTTCCTTGCACTCTCCACCTTGCATTTTTTAACTTGCACTGCGTTTTTATCATTCTTTAATTAATATTGTTTTTATCAGTATACTGCTGCTGGAGTATGTGAATTTCCCCTTGAGGATAAATGATCTATCTATCTTATTGTCACACATGTGTGAATAGAAGGCAACTGAAGGGCTTGGAGATGAATGGTAATACATCTGCCCAGGGGGTGGCAGGGTGCACTGACACTCTTTCTAAGTTCCCTGTTTACCCCCTTGGTGGAATTGAAGAGTCGCATAGTGTGGGGTCTCCTGTCAGTGGAGCAGGACGGTGACAGTAGTCTGTCGCTGAAGCTGCTCCTCTGTCTGGAGATGATCCTGTTCAGTGGATGCAGTGGATTCTCAATGATTGACAGGAGCCTGCTCAGCGCCCGTCGCTCTGCCACTGATGTCAAACTGTCCAGCTCCGTGCCTCAAATAGAACTTGCCTTCATCACCAGTTTGTCCAGGTGTGAGGTGTCCCTCTACTTTATGCTGCCTCTCCAGCACACCACCGTGTAGAAGAGGGTGCTCGCCACAACCATCTGATAGAGCATGTTTTATCTTGGTAGAGTAATATATTGCTCTACTTTCCCCTTTTGCATTATTAATAAGTAGCCTTTGTCAGAATGCCTAATCTCACAGACTTACCACTGTTTATAAGGTATTATTGTATATAACTTATCCCCACCTTCCCTTCTATATCTATAACCTCAGGCAATTAGGTGTAGTAAAATGACAAGCAGGGGTTACGTTACAATTTAAATAATGTATTATTGATAATATTCATAAATAAAAACAATATGCAAAGTACATTTGAATATTGGCAACCATACTCCCTGATAAATGGTGATGTGTAGTTTCTGGCAGCACACAGTCTTTTTTGTTACTTAATGTCTCTATTTAAGGCATCATTGGTGCTCAGCTTTCTTCAGAACAGGCCACAAGCCTGGTCAATATGGCTGCTGAGATGTGCTCTTCATTGTGTTGTCTTCATCATCAGAAGTTAGTAAGAGATGCTTCTTTCAGATGTTAGTAAGAGAGAGAATGTGGTTGAGCAAGTAGATTTATAGATGTTCTGTCCAACCCCTAGAGCCAATAGGGTGTCATAGTACGTAAAGGCCTCTGAGACAAGCCAATTCCAAACAGCCATACCTCAGACTAGTGGGGGAATAGAACATCTTAACACCTGCCACCCCTCAAACCATATGTTAAGGTAAAGTTTGGCTTCCTTGCGGTAGTTGAAAGACTTTAACAGAGAAATACTCGCCAACCTGGTTTATGCACATCCTCCCAACTCTGTTGTAAAATTACAAAGAGACTCAGTAGTAAAAGGGGTCAACATGAATACATTGCTTTGCCTAAATTATAAATAAAGACATACAAAATATTTATCAAGTTATATGCAAAATCTCACATAACAACAGAGCATCATCTTATTGCAAATGTTAAAAGACGCCAGCCTTTAGAGCCTATTTCTCTAGATGGTTTCAAAGTGTCCATCACTCACAACCTGTGCTTTTTTTTGTCCAGTCATTGTAAACTCAGATAAATCAGTTAAAGATTAAGGATTATTCCATCCCAAAATGCTATGTTAGCAACGCTACTCTCCTGAAGACTCAGTCCATGCGGAGTGTGTGTTGCCCTGCTGGTTGTAGTTCACATGGACAGATAGCTTTACTCGCCAAGAAGGTCAAGGCTGAGAATATGTATACTTTAATGTAGGTTTCTGGCAATAAGTCATACAAACTATTAGGCTGTGATAACCATTGACATTAACAAGGTAAAAAGGCGAAAATCTCTTTAACTTAAAATACAACATGGAGGGAGGCAAAGCTAAGACTAAAGCAGAGCCAGGAGCAGAAAGGGAGCTAGGGACATACCAATATGTATCAAATTAAAAAATGGGGTTTAGGAATATACCAAAACTGGCAAAGAACAATTTTAACAGAGGCTGCTGTAGCAGCACAAGGATAGATACTATATGTATGATTACCATGAAAAAATAAACTGCTAGAAGTCTGTGAACTATCTGATGTGTGTGTGAGTAGGAGATTCTTAATTGTCCTCTAAGGAGTTTGGATGTGTTCCTAAGTGGGCCATGGAACGGGCTCAGGTCTTGACCCAGGCATGTTTGTTACTGGGACCACCATTACTTGGGTGTGAGATATGTTATGTTTATCTACTAGCATTTATCCCGATTCTGTCACAGTGACCTTTATTACAGCTGCAGCACCCTCCTAGTTGGGCATAATAGTAAACTCAGAAGTGTTTACTTGACGCTAAGGCTTTCAGCGCCGTGGGAGAGCGGGAAGGGGACCCGTGCGCCAGGCAGGTTCACGCCTCACCTGTCGAAGAGGTAAATGCGGCTGCGCAGTCACGCGCTCTCCCTTTTAAGCGATAGAGAGCTCGGTGATAGGGACTTTTTGGACGACTGCCACAGCCGCATTCCACAGAGGCACAGCTGGCACGCAATACATCTGACATGATTTATCCCAGAAGGAGAAAATGCAAATAAGCAGTGTCAGAAATATCACAGGAGGCAACAACTAATCAGGGAACTCAAATAAATCCCATGAATTTGTGTGTTCATGGGTTTCCTCCAACAGTTCAAAGACATGCAGGTTAGGTGCATTGGTGATCCTAAATTGTCCCTGGTGTGTGCTTGGTCTGTGGGCATGTGTTACCTGCCCGGGGTTTGTTTTCTGCCTTGTGCCCTGTGCTGGCTGGGATTGGCTCCAGCAGACCCCCCGTGACCCTGTAGTTAGGATATAGCAGGTTGGATAATGGATGGATGGATGGATCACTCAAAGCGGGGTTAGGTGGACCGCAAACTAGAAATTGACGGCTGTGGACATGAGTGTACCTGGCGATGGATCTGCACCATTTACAGGTGCACATTTAATTAGTACAGTGACCATCACATCCAATTAAACTACAGTGGAACCTCGGTATACGTCCTTAATTCGTTCCAGACCCTTTGACTTATACCAAACAGGACGTATACCAAACAAATAAGAAATAATGGGAAAATGATTAATCCGTTCCCATGAAAAAAAAATCCTATTGCTATTGGCATATTATACATTGATGGGGTTGTATAAAATAATTTAAACACTGCTTAATATTAAAATACATACGGTAAATACAAAAGCAATAAGATGAAATAAATGAAAATTTTACCTCACCTTACTTTTTAATAACATCTTTGTTTTACACAATCGTAGATACCGTCGTTCTCGGCAAACGGTATGCAACAGACATGTCCCGGATACGCATGCCACCTTCATACTTTTCAACAATCAATTCAAATTTACATGAAAAAAACACAAAATCACGTTGTGACGATGCAGGTTTGCTGTATGCTCCCATCTGCTGCCGGGGAGCCCTTGAACACTACACCGTCGGTAATGTGCCTCACTGCTAACCTCATCGGTAACAACAAAGCAAGGGGATGGTGAAAAAGTGCAAAGTGCTTTTATTAAAACAATTAACAAAACAAGGTGTTCAAATTAAAGTGCAGCCTCCAAAGTTCCAATAAATAATCCATAAAATCAGAAGTGAAACGTGGAGGTTAAAAACAATAGAAAAAAGTCTTCTTAAAAACAACGAAGTTAAAATAGAGCAGGAAGCATTTAAATAAAATAAAAAAAACAAGAAGAAGCCCGGTGCCTTTTTACCTGGCGGCCCCCCTGCTTCTGCCTACTTCAGCTACTTCGCTCGCTCTCTCTCACTTACTGAACCTCCCCATTTAGCTGACTCGCGCTTCTGTTTTTCAAGATAAGCAGCCCCAGGAACAATCATTAAAGCTGGACTTTGACAGGAGCTGTGGACCCGCTATATCACACACGTGAAAGTTCACAGAGAGTTACAGCGCGGGTTGTTCACTGAATGCTAGCAACTGGCGCACTAACGCTCGTGGGCAGTCGTGGCTTTCTCTCGAGAGAGGTAAACAAGGTTAGCACGTGAGTCGTATTCCAAACAAAGGTCGTATACCAAGCAACATTTTTCGTGTCCAAACATGACGTATACCCCAAGTTGGACTTATTCCAAAGCTGACGTATACCGAGGTACCACTGTAATTTAGAATTTTTCACATGAAACATAAAATACTTCATAGTGGAAATCTTGAAGTCTATTTGTTTACGTCACTTGGAAGATTGGAGTAATACAGCGTTTTTAAGTGGATCGCAGAAGTTATTCGGTATTCGGCTCTGGCCTGTCTGTTCCTTAAATTTAGTGTGAGTCAGCAATGCCATGGTATGATTGATTTCAAATTCTAATATGTGAATCGTATTTTATAAATAATGCTATGTGTAGTCGGCAGGATTCAAACATGCACGGGGATACCCCAATGGAGTTGAAGTCCATCACCTTAACCACTCGGCCACCATTACCTCACCTGTAGAAACATACGCTGGAGCAGGCGGATTACAGTAATCTGTTACATTTACTGCCTTTTCTACATTTGCACGGGGTTTTGGATTGTTGCATTTCTCTCTTACTGGTTTCCTCTTTTTTTGCACAACTATAACACTACATCTTTATCTTTTAGGTCATTAACCAAAGTATAGATTAAAAGCATTCAAGACCGGCCCTATAATGACCATACATTCTGCAAGTGCTATACTGTATATTCTGTATCAAGATATTATTTGAATTTTTCTCGGCTGAGGGTTACATTCTGTTTTGTTGCCTTCCTTTTTTAGGTTTCTGATATATATAGGTTGAGTCATTTGTCGTATGCATTCGACTTGACTGTATGCAATACAGTTTTCTTCGAATAAAATTAAAAAGAAATTATATGATTTTTCTTACAGAGCTGCTTGAAACATATTTGAAACCCTGGATCGGCAGGGGAGAGGTTAGGATTAGGGTAGGGGATACCACCTAGGTGGTATGCACGGGTTCACTGTTAACAGTCCTATTATTATAGTTCCTTCTCATTTAATTTTTGATCCTATAATTCTTTATTATTTAAACAACCAGACACTTATTCATACATTCCCATCCTCCTATCTTTCATTCAATCCATTCGGGAAAATAGTATCCAAGGTCATTACCCATTCCTCCTCTTTCTTTAACCTCCTAGTCTTATTCCAAAAACTTTCTGATTCTAAAGGAAAAAAGAGAGGTGCATGTTCCGGGTCCTTAAAATGTAAGTATAATTTTGTTTCTTTTCTTTGATTATCTATCAACCTTAGATGCTGTATAAACCTTGCCTTAACCGTGTTTTTTGTCTCTCCTATATAAATAAGACCGCACTTTTTGCATTGAATGGCATAAATACAGTTTATTGACGTTAATGTTAAATCTTGAAAAATGGCTCGTTCTTTATTAGTTAACGGGTTCATTATCATTTTTTTTTATTTTTGTAAGGGATTTGCCAGGCTGTTTTATTTCTTTTTCGAATTGTACAAGATGCTCTTACTAAAAGATCCTTAAGATTTTTGTTCTTCCTAAATGCCGAAATTAATTTTACCTCTGACAAGTCTTCATCTAATAATTGAGCTGCCGAAAAGTTATTTTTCAAGATACGAATCACCAATTGTGCCTGTGTGGAATATGTAAAAATTAAGGGAACTATGTTTTAGGGTTTGGTTTGGGGTTGAGTTGACACTACTCGGTGCCCATAGACAACCCCTTGGTGCCCGGATCGCAACATCAACGGTGCCCCACATATTTCGGAATCTATGGAGTTGATATAATATAACTTTCCCTTTTTATTTATTTTGCTTTGGCCGTCAGGTGCCACATCCGGCAAGATGCTATAATTATCACCCAGACCTAATCCGCCACTGGAGCTCCACTATCCTTTACTGTTACTCTGTCATCAAGACACCGTTGATACAGATCGACAATGTAATGCATTCATAATGAGGAAGAAATCTTAATTATTGATTAACCAATTAATAAATACTTTAAGAATTAACAAAAAAAAAAAAAAAATCCCTTTCATGACGACCTTCCGCAGCGCTGCAGTTTTCTTTCACTTTCGTTTTCTTCCTTGCCTTTTCACTTCACTATTATCGTGGCAATTTCATCTGGTGAAGCAGCAGTTTTTAAGGAACGCACTCTACAGAGTTAGTGGCCTTTGTCAATTTAATTTACTGGTCTGAAAATCATTGAAATATCATATTGAGACGATAAGGATCTGTTATTTAAGCTATCTGAAATGCGAAAAGGAGCTTGAATCGTGCTATGCTACGTTCTGTAGGGGACTTTTTTTGCTTTCGCTTTTATTTAAGAAGAAACACTGCAAGGCGTGGAGCGTCTCTGCTTGAAGGAGTGCGAGGAAAAATACAAAATGTTTCGTTGGAATCCAGGTAAGAACACTCGGTCAGTCCATTAGGCCACACGGGCGGCCGCCGTTATCTGAGGGGCGCTAATGATGAAAGTTACCCGCTGGGAGGTGCGCAGTTTGGGGGATTGG
The DNA here is from genome assembly GCA_026402145.1 of Polypterus bichir lapradei. Classification (NCBI taxonomy): domain Eukaryota; kingdom Metazoa; phylum Chordata; class Cladistia; order Polypteriformes; family Polypteridae; genus Polypterus; species Polypterus bichir. Next base: position 17,981,528 of record JANRMT010049829.1, read on the forward strand.
GGCAGCTTGTGAGACTGAAGGAGCACGAGAGGGAAACAAATCGTCTTAAATATTAAACCAACTACCCGTTTTGGGCAACGATGGGCGACGTCCATCAACGCCAGTAGATAGATAGATCTTCTCGCAGAAGTAACTTTTAGACTGTTTATGCTGCATCTGAGTAATTATAGATTTTTGCGTCACCGCTACTATGAGTCATTTACTTCAAACAGTGTTGTAGTTATGGCCCAAACTCCACGAGAATTTAAAAATTGGATTAACATTCACCGATATTTAGATAAGGCGTATAATGATACTTTTGACCTGTAATGTTTATTACTACATCTGCGGTGGGTTGTCACCCTGCCCGGGATATCATATCACCTATGTCCATATATTTGAGCTCTTCTTGCTGTTCCATTATTTCACTGAATAATAATTTCCATTTGTTAGTGCTAATACGTTTTTACTATCAGTTTCTTAAGACTTTCGATTTTTAGTACTTCCATAATGTAAAACCTGCTCTGGTTGGCACGGTCGCGCAGTGGGTAGCGCTGCTGCCTTGCAGTTAGGAGACCGGCGTTCGCTTCCCGGGTCCACCCTGCGTGGAGTTTGCATGTTCTCCCCGTGTCTGCATGGGTTTCCTCCGGGTGCTCTGGTTTCCTCCCACAGTCCAAAGACACGCAGGTTAGGTGCATTGGCGATCATAAATTGTCCCTAGTGTGTGGTGTGTGTGTGTGTGTGACCTGCGGTGGGCTGGCGCCCCGCCCAGGATTCATTTCCTGCCTTGTGCCCTGTGTTGGCTGGGATTGGCTCCAGCAGACCCCCGTGACCCTGTGTTTGGATTCAGCGGGTTGGAAAATGGATGGATGGGTGTTTATTACTACATTGTACGATTTAGTACGGGCGGCACGGTGGCGATGCTGCCTCGCAGTAAGGATTCCCGGGTCCTCCCTGCGTGGAGTTTGCATGTTCTCCACGTGTCTGCGTGGGTTTCATCCGGGTGCTCAGGTTTCCTCCCACAGTCCAAAGACATGCAGGTTAGGTGCATTGACAATCCCAAATTGTCCCTAGTGTGTGTGCACCCTGCGGTGGGCTGGCGCCCTGCCCAGGGATTTGTTCCCTGCCTTGCGCCCTGTGCTGCTCCAGCAGACCCCCATGACCCTGTATTTAGGATATAGAGGGTTGGACGATGATTGACTGACCATTTAGTGCATAGCAGGAACCAGCGCAGAAAACGGCACCAGACCACAGACACATAAACCCAAATAGTCACTTCTGTCTATTTAATATTCTCCAATATCCCAATATTTTTTTTGGTTTATTGATTACCTTGGGAAAATCCCTTCCATCAGAGGAAAAACGTGAAACTCTGTATGGAAGTGATGAGGAGTGAATTGAAGTCTAGGGCAGTGGAGCAGCTCCTTTACCCAATTATAGCTATGTGATTCAAATGTCCAAAAATAATTCAAGATGACTCAGAATATACAAAAAGGAACTTCCTACTATCTTTATGTCTCATGACTATAAATAGGGCATCTTGACTGTTTTAAGTTATTTGGAAATATGCTTAGTTAAATATAAGATTTAGCTCTATATGGGCAATTTCATTTTGTGCTTATCCTGTTTTATCCAGTTTAAGGATCCTAAGGGTTGAGCCAATCCAGACATAGGACATGAAACAAAGTTTGGATGTGGCACCAGAGGGTACAAACCCTCACTCACTCCTTCTCCTATGCTGGCCTGGTCAGAGCAGGCAGTCGACTTGTTAAGTCCTCCAATCTCTAGAAAAATAAGCTGCACGGGAATTATGATGCTTTGATCACAGACTTCTCTACAAGTTCTTTCAAAACGTGGAAAGCTCTAATTTATTATTAGATTTTTGTGATACATTTAGCAATTGAAGCTTCACTCGTATTAAATAATAAAGTGTAAGACAGGTTCATATTGTGCTTTTTCCTGAATTTTCACCTGAGTAAGCAAAGGAGTTTTTTTTACATAAAATTTAACATGACGACTCTTGTTTCTCATTTTTGCAGGAGTTATCCTTTACATAATCGTCCTGTTTTGCATCTTCAACAAAAGCAGTAAGTCTAAGATGAAGTATTATTTAAAACATTTGTTTGACAATTGTTACACTGAAATAACATGCTTATTGCTTTTACTTTCTGTTAATTGTAGATCCTTTTAAAGTGAATTGCACTTCTTCTTACATTATAAATCTAAATGGGAATGCCACCCTTTCCTGTGTTGTTGAAGAGAATGAAGATGAGGTGGCCATTGTAACTTGGGCTAAGGATAAAATCATCTTGGCTGAATATACTGCAGAAACAACTGAAAAAAGAGTATCGGAATCACCCAGATTTTTTGTCTTTGAGGACCACATAAAAAAGGGAGACATATCTTTGACCATCATCGGCGTGGAGAAGACGGACCAGGGGACCTACCAGTATGCAGTTGGCACCTCAAAGGCGTATCGTTTTGGCGAAGTGAATGTGCAAGTCTCTGGTAAGTAACTCCTCTTGTCTAATCTGATGCACAATAATTGTTAATTTATAAAATTCATGACATGGATATAGTTGGAATTAAAAAAAAATACTCTAAACCTTTAATCTCTTAGTTGCATTTGTCATGTTGTTATATTTGTTTGTCTGCTTGTTTAATCTCAGGGTTTAGACTGAAGTCTGTTGTTGTTTCTGTGAAGGTAAAATTGACCTCAAATTGGATGATTGGAATGAAAAGTAGCATTGAAATAGGAGTGTTGTTTATTTACAGGGTGTCCCAAAAGTCACTAAACACTTTCAATAAATTCCTAAAAATTACACAAGAAACTGAGTTTATTAATATTCCTAGCATCAACAAAGGAGTCATTGCAGTTTTAATTGCTAGGCTTGCCATCAAGTTCCAACACCTTGAAGACTAGTTGTACACCTCCACATGAGCGCCTCCATTTTCAACAAATTTCAGCCACCTTGGGACACAAGCCTCTCTGACGTTTTGAAGCATCTCTTCCCCAACCCTGCTTCAGGCCG
>JANRMT010049829.1:17989538-18017379 GCA_026402145.1 Polypterus bichir lapradei
CTATCTATCTATCTATCTATCTATCTATCTATCTATCTATCTATCTACGTAGTATTGTTTGTTGCCACCAAAAAGACATAGAAATTTTTTTTTTCCCCAAGATGCAGCTATTCCTTATCAGCAGAACTCTTTTGTGAATGAGAACTTCATCCTGCATTGCAAACTCCCAGTCTTACTCAGTGAACAGGTCATACGCTTCACATGGAGTAAAGGCAACAGGACCTTAACAGCGTATACCAAAGGGGAGGAGAGAGATGAGACATCGGGATTGCTCCGATACCATCTGGAAATGAATCATGTTCATGAGGGTGACATCGCCATGAGCATAAGCAAGGTGCTGGAGTCTGATGTGGGAACCTACCTCTACAGCCTGGAAACTGATAAGGGGCGCTACACTGGGGAAGTAGAGCTTTATGTGTCCAGTATGTGTTTTTTTAAAATTCCAGAAATTAGATTTTGTTTTCTGTAGATTGGTAGGGAGAAACATCGATTGTATTTTTTCTTGTGCATTTTGTATAGATGGTGAGCTGAGTATACAAGATGAAGTCTTCGTATATTTAGAGTAGGGCTGTGGGATACGTAATTCCTGCCCAGGATTTCTTATTCTAATGTCTGCTCTCATTACAAAAAAAAATACTTACTGAAGTTTATCCCTTTTCTTATAGTAATATAATCTATACTAATAAAAGTCAAAGCCCTCACTCACTCACTCACTCACTCACTCACTCACTCACTCACTCACTCACTGACTCATCACTAATTCTCCAACTTCTCGTGTAGGTAGAAGGCTGAAATTTGGCAGGCTTATTCCTTACACCTTACTTACAAAAGTTAGGCAGGTTTCATTTCGAAATTCTACGTGTAACGATCATAATTGAATCCTACTTATGTACATATATACGGCCATAGCCTGCAGCTCGGTCGCTGTGTGAGGCGGCGTTGCGTCACCCATCACCACGCCTCCCATGTAGTTGGCTGCCTGCCTATATTGCGTCCCCCATACCCACGCCTCCCACGTAATTGAGTGTCTGCCCATATAAGGCCGTTCCGTCACCAGCAATCCAATAGACACGCTGCCACTACAAGACGTTTGTCATGCCTAAGATGAATACGATTTTCGCGAGATACAAGTTTAGTGAGAAGATTCAAGTTATAAACGAGACTTTTGATCACTTTGTAATGGAGTTAAAATTGCTGGTGAAGGACTGTGCTTATGCAAACGAAGATGAGATGGTCAGGGATAGACTAGTGTTTGGCACAAACTCAGCGAAAGTGCGAGATAAACCTTTAAGTGCCGGGTCTTAGCTAACATTAAATAAAGCCGTGGACATCGCAAGATCGCACGAGATAGCACAACCACAGCTGAGAACCTTAGATGCATGTACTCCGAGCAGCTCACGTGAACTGACTGTGAACGCAGTATGCAGAGAACAAGGAAGAGCTCCAAAGAGTGCTGAACAAAAAACGCATTACACAATTGAGAAGGCAGCAAAAGAATATGAAGCGAGTGACGCATACAAGCATATTAATAAGTGCAGCTACTGCGAAAACAAAGCACACGGTGGAAAAAGTCAATGTCCAGCTAAAGACAGTGTAAAAAATGTGATAAATTGAACCACTTCGCTAAAGTCTGCAGGACTGGGAAAGGTAAACCCGTGCATGAAGTGTGTGATGTCTCAGATAAAGAGGAAGACGAGCTGTTTATTGATGCAGTAAGAAAGGAACAACCCTCTGAACCTGAACAAGCGTTTGTAGACATATCAATAGGAAAGCAAGGTGTAAAGCTTAAGTTTAAATTACGTTTATAGACACGCTGCCGCTAAATATTCGCAGGCAAATCCACAACTTAATACCGGGAATGCCTGTTAGACATCTTAGATTCACGAGTACCGATTTGGGTAGTCAACACTTCGATGAATGAAACCTGTTATCTTTACAACGGTTTACAAACACGGAATGTAACTTGAACACAACACGTCCTCCAAATATGAACCTGATTGAAAGAAATAATGATAATCAAATCTTTGATGACAGCCACACTCATAACAGTCACAAAACAATTACATTGACAATCATGTTACATTATTTTTAAAATGTTTCCTTTTCTTTTTCATAACTTCTTTAACACACTACGAAGCGCGGGTATTTTGCTAGTAATATATATTATACATAGTTGAAAGCTGTACAGCCAACCCAAAACAAAATGATCACAAAAGTGTCGATAATTATTGACTTACCCTTGTTTGTGTCTGTGTGTATGTGTCTATATATTCAAAGATGACAGTCTGTATGGAGTCTGTTCCTATGTGCATGTGTAATGTCACCCATTATCCACAAGAGGGCAAGTATGTTCGATGAGCAAAGGCAAGTGGCTGGCATAAGATAGTAAACCATGTGGTGTACCTCACATAAACCAGTGGACACAAATGTCTGGAATGTCTGACAAAGAAAGGCAACTAGAAACACAAAGAAAGAGAAATGAAAGGAATATCTGGTGAACAGTGATTCATACGAGAGAGAGACGTATCATTATACCATTAAGCTAGTTTTAATAAATGGTTATTTCATTTCCTAGTATCTATTATATGATAAAACACCTAGGTCTGTGTGTCCAGTCCCTCAGAGCAATCTGATTGGTCAGTTTGGCTTTGGTGATGTGAAGAAAGAGGAAGTGAGAGTGTGAGACGCACAAGGAGGTGTAAAGGCACACACTGAGAGAGCCACCTTAATAATAATAATAATAATAATTCATTACATTTATACAGCGCTGTTCTCACTACTCAAAGCGCTATCACACAAGGATGACCCAGGACACAAACACATGATCTTTTTTTTTTACTGCAAAGCAGTAGCACTACCGCTCCACCACCATTAAAGGCAGCAAGTGTAAACCCAGACTGGAGGCAAAAAAGGAGACTTGTCAATAATGACAGAGTCTTAGAAGAAGGCTTTATAGGAAGACACTCGATAAAAGAAGTACCGGTGAAGAGACGTTCAGACACATGCAAATACAGAGGAAAGGTACTGAAAGTACATGTAGGGCAAGAGGTAACAAATGTTTTAAATGATTCTATTTCCTGTCTTTGATAGGTATCATGGATTATAATATAATATAATATAATATAATATAATATAATATAATATAATATAATATAGGGCGGCACAGTGGCACAGTGGCAGCACTGCTGCCTCACAGTAAGGAGAACCGGGTTCGCTTCTCAGGTCCTCCCTGCGTGGAGTTTGCATGTTCTCCCCATGTCTGTGTGGGTCCAAAAACATGCAGGTTAGGTGCATTGGCGATTCTAAATTGTCCCTGGTGTGTGTGTGTGCCCTGCGGTGGGCTGGCACCCTACCCGGGGCTTGTTTCCTGCCTTGCGCCCTGTGTTGGCTGGGATTGGCTCCAGACCCCTGTGACCCTGTGTTAGGATATAGTGGGTTGGATAATATAATATAATATAATATAATATAATATAATATATGCAGCTGAACACCTCAATCCTCACCGGTAAAATGTGTGTTTGTCTGGTATGCTAATCTCCACCATAATTACCTCCACTAAATTTTGCACAGATTCCCCATTCCCACAGTGAAACATCTTCGGCTATTGCTTCATTCTGAAAATGATTTGGTGTCATCATTTTGAGCAGCACCACCCCCTGCACAACCAAATACCTCTACTAGTATAATTTAATAACAAAAACATTTAATAGTATAACATATTTCATAACCAAGTCAAATAGCATGGTCCCAGCTGAAGGACTGATTTTGTTCAGTAGATATTAGATGAGCTCAGTAATTTTAGTGTTTCCTCCTACACTCCAAAAAAGATGCTTAGTTGGATAGGAGATTATATGACAAATGTGTTGTGACGTCATGAGGTGGGAGAGACAGTAGTTCTACTCACTAATCATGGTAACGTGCTGCATGTTGATTAACACAAATAAGAATTTGACTGTACTCTATACTCGTGATGCTGGCCTTATAAACCTCATAATTCTACTGTAGATGGTATGGGGTCAGAGTGGCTAGCACAGTTGTCTCTCTACTTCAGACAACCAGGTTTAAATCCCGGCCCAGTGACTGTCTGAGTAGACTATACATTTTCAACGTGTGTTTATGTCTGTTCTCAGGTTTCCTTCCCACATCCTTTAAAGCACGTTAGAATATCTGACAACTCCAAAATGAAATGGTATGAGCTGTTTATGTCTGCTCATGTCTTTCAATGGCCCATTCTGTCCAGTAATGCTAGAAAAGGCTTCAACAATCCACAATGGAGCTTCATTGCAGAGCATATGCAAGCACACACTCAATTAGGAAATTAATTAACTTTAAGTGGTGGTCACTTGGATGTAGGAACCAGGGACACTTTTGGAAACCAGCAAAAAATATGCAGACACTGCACAATGACTGAACCACGAAAAGAACTCGTGGTGTTTGAGAAAGCAATACTAACCACAGTGCCGCTCAACCACTATAGGACAATACACTGTTTCTCAATGGTTAGCGCTGCAGCTTCATAACTGCAGGCATCAGGGTTCACTTTATTGTATTATGGAGTCTGCACCATCTCAGTGCCACGTATTCCAATACATTTGTACATCATCAGTAAGTATGGGTGTATGTGCAAGAGCAACCTGAGATGGACTGACATTCCATCCTAGCTTGGTTCCTGCCATGAAGAGCATCTGATGCTATTGGGTTATGTTCCAACTCTGTATGAAAATGTGGTGGAAAAATCAGTTTTTAAAAATGTATTTGTTTGGTAATATCCATCCATCTATGATCCAACCCGCTATATCCTAACTACAGGGTCACGGGGGTCTGCTGGAGCCAATCCCAGCCAACACAGGGCACAAGGCAGGAAACAAACCCCGGGCAGCGGGCCAGCCCACCACAGATGGTAATATTTTATTTATTTAAAAATAGGAATAGACATTCGAGAAAATTGGGTCACAAATTGGTACTGTTAAATTTTGATTGCACGGTGAGTTTGCATGTTTTGCTGATTCATGTTGTAGTTTGAATGCTTATTGTGAGTTATATTTTTTTTTTCTTCGCTCATACAGCCCCTCTTAAAATAAAATGCAATCATCCAGAAACTGTCCAAGCTAATTCAGAAGCAGCAATTATCTGTCACGTTGTGGAGCTCTATGGAGAGAAGCTGACCAGAGTGAAGTGGAGCAAAGACAATGAGGTCCTTGTGGAATATTCTAGGAAGGACACACAGTGGACAATCAGTGCATTACCTGGATTTAGACTATCGAAGGACTTAATCAGCGAAGGCAACGTTTCCCTCATCATCAGTAACTTGCAAGAAGCAGACCAGGGGATCTATAAGTATTTGGTTAGCACTGCAAAAGCATCTAAAGAAGGTGAAGTGATGCTCCTTGTAGACTGTAAGTGTCATTTATTATATTCAGCTTTTTTTAAGGTCTAAGATGAAATATTCTGCATACTGTCCAGTCTTAAACATGTATTCTATGCTTTAAAATTTCAACGATTGACCCCGCTTAGTCCATGTCAGAGTTGTAGGGACTGAGGCCCATCCTGTTTTCATTTGGGTTCAGCATGGCGTGATGCACCAGTCCATCATAGGACTCACTCATACACTCATCCACATATGTTAATAAAAGCGGCACACATTGTTGTAGGGTTAATGACGAACATAAAGAAAAACACACACAGACATGGGGAGAGTAGAGAGTGAGAAGTAGCTGGGATTTGAACTGAAGAATCTGGCATTATGAGGCAGCAGCACTGACCTGTAAAACATGTTATTGTGCAATAGACACTTAACAGTGATTTGAATTACAGTACAATAAATTCAAATATAAAGACATAACGTACTATCATTTCAGGTTCTCAGACTAATGGAAACAGTGGAGTCAAGTGTTTGGTAAAGTTATTGAAAGTTTATATGTATGATTCATGTGATACTATATTTGCAGGGAAATGCTGTGTTTCACTAAAACATCCTGAAACAAACTGAAGGGGCTTCCCTGATTACGCGTTTTTCCTGCAGAGAAATGCACGGCGGTGCATTATAGTGTGTCTTCATGTGGAAGATATGCAGCATTTTTAAAAAATCTACTGCACTTCTCTGCAGTGACATGAACAAGAGCGATAAGCAGAGTTGATTTAACTGGTGTATGGAAGATTACATGCATTATGCAGCTGCAAAAAAGAATACAGATAACCTCAGAAATGTGAACATGGGTTTATGGAATAATATTCCTCACTTTCCAGCACAGAAAACCTTTAAAAGCAACAAAATACTCTCTTTACTGTAGTGAGTTGTGCGTTTCACATTTGCAAAATCACTTGCAAAACAAATTTTAATGTTAGTTTTGCAAAACTGTATGTGAATCAAAATTTGTCCATTTAACATATCTCTAATCATACACTGTAACATATTTATAATGGATAATGTTTACTGACCAACACAGCTGTGTAACTGTAGTGGACTAAAAAACCCAGCTAAGATTCACACCGACTTTGATGGTGATTTATTTATTTTTTCGGTGGGGATCCCAGGAACGCACCCAGCCTTGGCCCGACTCACACACACTCCCTCACAGAGACAAAAAAGCAACCAGTAATAAAACAGAAATTAAAGAATGTATTAGGCCAGAGGGAGTTGTATTGTGTCTTTGTGGACCTGGAGAAAGCATATGACAGGGTGCCTCGAGTGGAGCTGTGGCATTGTATGAAGAAGTAAAGAGCTGTACAGGATATGTACAAGGGAAGTGTGATAGTGGTGAGGTCTGTGGTAGGAGTAACGGAGGTGGTATTACATCAGGGATCGGCTCTGAGGCTATGATGTTTGCTGATGACATTGTGATCTGTAGCAAGAGTAGGGAGCAGGTTGAGGAGATCCTGGAGAGGTGGAGATATGCTCTAGAGAGGAGAGGAATGAAGGTCAGTAGGACCACCAAGACAGAATACATGTGTGTGAATGAGAGGAAGGTCAGTGGAATGGTGAGGATGCAGGGAGTAGAGTTGACGGAGGTGAATAAGTTTAAATATTTGGGATCAACAGTACAGAGTAACGGGGATTGTGGAAGAGAAGTGAAAAAGAGAGTGCAGGCAGGGTGGAGAAGAGTGTCAGGAGTAATTTGTGACAGATGTGTATCAGCAAGAGTGAAAGAGAAGGTCTACAGGACGATAGTGAGACCAGCTATGTTATATGGGTTGGAGACGGTGGCACTGACCAGAAAGCAGGAGACAGAGCTGGAGGTGGCAGAGTTAAAGATGCTAAGATTTGCATTGGGTGTTACGAGGATGGACAGGATTAGAAATGAGGACATTAGAGGGTCAGCTCAGGTTGGACAGTTTAGAGACGAGATTGAGAGGCGAGATTGCGTTGGTTTGGACATGTGCAGAGGAAAGATGCTGGGTATATTGGGAGAAGGATGATAAGTATAGAGCTGCCAGGTAAGAGGAAAAGAGGAAGGCCTAAGAGAAGGTCTATGGATGTGGTGAGAGAGGACATGCAGGTGATGGATGTAACAGAGCCAGACGTAGAGGACAGGAAGATATGGAAAAAGATGATCCGCTGTGGAAACCCCTAACGGGAGCAGCCGAAAGAAGAAGATTAAACAGTAATAAATGAAATATATACAAACTACAATGATCCCATCCCAGTTCCCCTTACGGCGATATACAATAAACACAAACTCAACAATAACAAACCACTAACAAAAACCACACATGGTGAAGTCCATGAAAAATGGCAAATGATGAAATGAAATGATGGAGGTAGATAGTCCAGAGATCAGCACGCTGTATATGAATGTAAAGGTCAGTCCTACCAGTTTTTCCTGATGAGATGATGATGGGTGAATGGGATCAGGAGCGCTCCTTTCTTTGTAGGACGACAACAAATCCACAGACAGTCCTCATGCAGCAGGAAGACACCAGACAGTCCATACACCCAAAACAATAGATGATCCCGGACAAAAACAAGAATCCACAGGTAGTAAAATGGGAAAGCAAACAATCAGGCAACTCCAGACACAAAACCCAAAAGACTTCTCCTTTTCTCTGTATAATTGGCTCCCTTTTAAATATCACGCCGGGCTCCTTGTCCCCAGCAGCCCCTGCACACTTAGCAGATGACCAATCAGAGCCACTGCAGGGACTGCTGGGAGTTGAAATTTCATTCCCCATTAGCACCACTACGTAACTACTTAAGTTGCTGGCTCACATCTCTAACGTCTTGGATTCAAAATTCTGACTTGATCACAAGGTCACTAGGTTTTCCAAATATATGGAGGAATAGTTAACCAGTGATTCTAAATTGGTCCAGTGTGTGTAAATGTATCCAGTGAGAGATCGCCAGGCCTTCTGGGGATGGCTCTTGCCCACCAGTGTTGCTGATATGGACTCTGACCGCCCCATGACTCTCATGTATGTCCCATTATACATTTTTAGATGTTGATTGCCTGAACATCAAAACTCTTCAATTGTAATCTCTTATATATATTTCTCTTCTGGTTCGTCCTGCTTCCTCTTCAAACCCGGTCCTACCCACACGCAGCCCACACGAAATTTCTCGATTCCTATTTGTCCTCTTTCAAACCCTTCCCCACGCTGCCTACGTCCTCCCATACAACCCCAAGCTGCTTTTCTCGAGTCCTATTCCTCCTTTGGACTACCACATTCCCCGCTCTTCTCTCATGACCCCATTGGTGTCATGTCATGCCCAATATCTAGCCTGATCGCGTGACCTTTCACTTCAGCCATGTCTGTTTCTGGGAGTCTTTTCTGTAGCCTGCTACAGGAAAGTACTCTCTCGACCATTGCCATTGGTTTCGCCCCTTCCTATTTTCGCTATACTGCGACGGTTGTTTCCTAAGCCTTTAATTTAAAATGAACGACAGTATCTTCTCTGTCGACGGGTTTTTGTACAACGTCATCTGTATTCTGGGATCCGGCAACTGCCTTTTCCTATCGGTTGGTTATTTCTTGACACAAACGGTTGACAAAGGCAATGCACTCTCACTATGACACAGGGCAGTAGATTTCGTTGCAGCACATTGGGACAGATTTGGAGACGTTCTTCCTGTTATTCTTTCCAACGCAAGTCGAGTTATCACAACAAGTCACGAGTACTATCAATACATGGGAACATCTACAGTTTATGCTGGTGAAGCTGAAATTCAAGAAGTATATCTTTCTTCTTGATTTCTGAATTCCTTTCTCACCGTTTTCCATTCCTATTCTTACACCACCGTATGCTACGGCGGGTGTCCACTAGTGTTAAATAATGTTACAGTTAATAATAATGATTAATGATAATTCTTTATATGGCTTTTTTTCTCACTACTCAAAGCACTTCTGTGAGTCGGGAGCCACTTCAACCACCATCAATGTGCAGCATCCACTTGGATGATGCAATGACAGCCATTCTTGCACCAGTACGCTCACCAGAAATCAGCGATTAGGAGGTGAAGTGATGAGAGAGATAGTCAGCTAGTTAGAGGCAGGGGATGATTAGAGTGACAGAACAACTAGGCCGTGGTGGACAATTTAACCAGGACATCACCTTACTCTTTACAAAGGATGCCCAGTGATCTTTTATGACCACAGAGAGTCAGGAGCTCAATTTTACATCTTATCCAAAGGACGGCAGCATTTTTACAGCACAGTGTCCCCATCACTGCACTGGGACATTGGGATCCACACACAGACCACAGTGTAGTATGGCTACAGTTTGTCACACACTTTTTACACTATATGGTTTCCTCAGGAATATTTTAGTGTCTGACATAGTTCATTCAAGTACACTGTTTTTGCTTCCTGACCTCTGTTAGTTTCAGCTTGATGTGTCCATTTATTTATTGCATTGTAAAAAATTATAGGCTCATACATTTATTAATAGATGTATTATTTTATTTGTATGCACAAAATATGATGAAATATAAAAGTCAGACACATTACAGACAAACTGGAAGGTGCCTAATGTTCTTGGAAATATGAATGCAATGCATCTGACATTTTTCAAAATGATGACTAAACTTCATGGAAAATGTCAGGTAACAATATCAGAAGAGCCATAATTGGACGTATTTCATGACTGTCAGCGTAAGCAAGTTTGTATGTCTATTTTTTAAATTTAAATAGGCAAACAAAGATGTGAGCACAAGTATTACGTGTGACACAGCTCGACAAATATAACACTAATTTATTTTTCCAAGAATATTAGAATGTGCTGAGTAGTATATGTCCACCAAATTTTATTGTGTTGTGGTGTTCTACTCCATTAAATTGGTAAAAAGCAATTTGTAACACCTCAGCTATGTGTTTTGTGGTGGGAAAAAGGTGCAATTCTTAAATATCAATTTATTTTCAAGGTGCTTATCTTGTTCAGGGCCATAAGGAGTCAGTGTATATCTCAACAGCACAAGGGCACATACAACTAAGCCTAGATGGGATGTCAGTGTGAGTGTACCCAATAATGCACTCTCCCCCTACATCAGGTCAAATTAGAGTCTCCCCGATCACCCAAAATGTGTGGGGGGGAAGAGACGCTTGTCAGACAACCAATACATACACTCGGAGATTCCACACACTTGGAACCAGGACTCCAGGCAGGTGAGATATTAGTTGTGAATCGCGGCAACACCACACCACCCAGCTCACAAAACAGGATTATCATTCTGACTGGTGTTTTGGAAGAACGTTCATTGAAACAATTTCCCCAGTTTCTAAATTGAGCGTTTTATTTGGAATTGCTATGTCATTTATGTGATTTCTTTGTACTTTATGACGTAATTAGAAGAGCAATTGCCTCTGGTTAGGGAGAAGCACATGCTGAATGAGTTACCTGCCGTGTGTGCTAAAAAATACTGGAAGTTAAATCATGCAAATGGTTTTATATATCTCTGTCCTTGTCTCTTATTTTTAATTGTGTATTTTCTTTTTTTTTCTTTCAGACAAAGCAAACCACTTGTGGTGGCTACTTGCTCTACTGGTTGTCCCAGTGATTTTGATCATCATTTACTGTAAATGCAGGAAATCCGAAAATTAGAGTATGTATTTAGAAAGCGTTACAATAAGCCGTGTTTCAGCCCTGTAAGGTGAGAGAGCTCCTTAGTACATACAGTTGTCGAGAAAGCTTTACAGAAGGCTTTACTTCATGAAATCACTACAGTTGAATGAAAAAGTGGCCATTTTTAGGTAAAAATAGGTGTGATAATTAAATTAGCTAACTGTAAAACAACTCTAACTAGTTGATGCCGGAGAAGTTAAGATGGTTGTCCTTGGACATCCCAGATAAGGCCCGATTCTGTTCAGAAGCAACTGGGCAAAAAGACAACTCGGCGACTTCCTTTATCAGTTAGGTAATACTTAGGTTCAAAGAGATTTTTTAATGATATTTAAATGACAACGTAGGGCGCTGGAAAATCCACAGAATCACCTGCTTTATGAGAGTCCCAATAGGTTGAGAGTAAAGATATTCCTTAAGCCGTACTCACAGGTCACCTTTTGTATTCTAAATATCGTTATCATACGATTACAATCAATACAATTTATATAAAGGATTAGCAATTTTGGTTGCAGAAAATAATGTAAGATAGAGTTTTTTCCATCTGCAGAATAAAGTTTGTTCGTCAATTATATAAATTTATTTTCAACATTTTAAATCATGTTGTCATTTAAATATCATTAAAAAATCTCTTTGAACCTAACTATTATCTAACTGGTAAAGGATGTCGCCGAGTTGTCTTTCGCTGAGTTGTCTTTTCACCGGGTTGTCTTTCGCCGACTTGTCTTTTCGCAGGGTTGTCTTTTGCCAAGTTGTCCTTTCACCGAGTTGTCTTTTCGCTGAGTTAACTGTCACCCAGTTGACACAGAACCACCTGATTCATAGATTTTATACTTTTGTGAATTACTTGGTTAAGGGGCACCTTGTTTGATGCTCGAAGCTGACTGAGCAAATTCCAAGTATGTTTGACAGCAATTTTATGTCACTGACTACTATTATTTTTATGATTCACGGTGGTGGCATGCAGTAAACAGACCATGTCCTACCTGTACAGAGTTGGTGGTGAAGAGGTAGTGCTACTACTGCCTCGCAACAAGGGGACTAGGGTTCGAATCCCAGGTGCTCTATGCATAGAGTTTGCATTCTCTCCCTATGTCTGCGTGGGTTTCCTCCCACAATCCAAAAACATGCAGGTTAGGTGACCTGGTAATCCTAAATTGGCCCTTATGTGTGTGTGTGTGTGTGTGTGCCCTGGAACCCTGAGCAGGCTGGGACTGGCTCCCACGACCCTGTTCAGGACAAAGCAGGTTAGAGAATGACTGACAATTCATGGTCTATATGCTAAATTAGAAGAGTGACAATCAATTTGAGAATTATAAATGATGTCACATGACAACTTACCCAGAATGTGTGTTGTGGCTAGCAGTGTGATCTCCTGAACCTCGCTGGTGCTTGGTCTTTCTGGGAGCAGGCCAAAGCAGCTGATGAAACCCTTTTTAAGGGCACTGAGAGCTCCAATGACAATTGGCATGGTTTTCACATTTGTGCTCCACATTCGCTTGATTTCAATCTCCAGATTTGGGTATTTGGGTGGGCCTGGAAACAACCGGGCTGAGTAAGCAAACAAACCGTTTTAGGGAAGATGTCCCTCTTGAAATTTTACTGCAGCTCGGTTTATTACTGGTCGATCTAAGGTCCAGGGTGAGTGACTGAAATGATTGACATGACCAAACATAAATGAAATAGAAATGTTAAGGGGGAACCTGGCTTCTGAATGGAGAAGTTGTCCATCCACCCCTGAATTAACATCTCCCGGGATAGCAACATGAATAAGAAGTCAGGTCTTTGCCTTTCTGTCGTGGAGCACTGTATCTGGTCGATTGGCAGCCATTGCTCGATTGGTGTCGCCCATAATGGGAGCGTCACTAATATTTGTGATACCTTGTGGCTTGTGCTCATACCAGAGGTCAGAAACTTCATGGTTGAGTTCCTTGCATGCCGACCAGTGCAGCTAGCCAAATCATAATGCCTGTGCGGGCATTCAGCAGGTGCTAACAGCACTCTGTATCTTATGTGCTCATGAAATGCATGGTACATTCTTCAACTGCTATTGACATTCATATTACGGATGGCATTTTGATGGTGTCGAGTACTGAGTGCCTGGTCTTGTGCTGGGAATATGGGACTCTCCACCTTTCTTTCGTATCCTGAGCTTCAAAGCCATGCACAAAATGCTTCTTTATCTATATGGAGTTCTTCTCGTAGCTTAAAGAATTGGCCACATAGTGGCTTCTCTTTCAGTCTGGCCTTCTTGTGCTTTTGCCTGTTCTCTTTCAGGTGGGTCTTCTAGGGTACACACGTGTAGACTCTTTCACCTGAAATTGTTCTCAGACCTCGGTTGCAATTGTTGAAAGCTAATAATATTAATATGTTTATTTTCAGGACACCAGCTCCTCAATGATGAGACCAACAGAAAACTGAACAAAACAAAATGAGAATTCACAAAAGTTTTAGGTGGACAATAACCTTATTTAAGAAGTTCTGATGAAAATACTTGAACGTCATGTGGAGTCGTTTAGATGCTAACTGACATTCAGAGTCTGGAGTCCTTTGATATCTCAGGTGCAGTTCAGATACAGAGCTCCACACGCTTTCGTATGGCTGATGTGACTCCTCTGATGTTTCTGTAAATGTGTTAAATATTACTCTGCACCATTAAGGGAAACTACTAGGTGTTCTGACAGGACCGTGGATCCCAAACTATCAAAAAAACATTAGCTTTCATAACTTATTACTTATTACATCCATAAACTAACAAAAATATTCTCATTTTTAGTATTAGGTTATGGTTTCTCATTTGCTGTATTTCTCTGGTAGACTCAGTTCTCGTCTGCTTGAGACTTGAATAAATTACAGCTCAAAGGTTGTTACATCATTCATTCAAGCAGGACACTACTTAATGAAACAAAACCTCTTGAGATGTTCTGACAAAATTAATCTAAAGACATCTCTCCAAAGTAGTAAACAACATAAGCATTACAAGACGTGGTTCTCCAGAACTGGGTGTAGCACTAGATTAAGGGAGCTGATGAGAAACTTGCACTGATTCTCGTGTTGTGAATCTTTACATAATGTGTGCTTTTAATAAAGTTGTCAGTGGTGCTTTTTGAATGTCTGGAAGCAGACAAGCAGTAACTGTCAGTTTTTTTACTGTGTGTTATCGTCAGTACATGTATTGTGTGTTAATTCTGTAAGCTGTTCCTGGCTTGCCACGCATTGCCATCAGACTTTTCTGTTTCAGCAGTGATGAAATCCATGCTATTGTACCCTGCAAACAAACAGTGAACATGATGTTCCAATTCATTACCGAGTGAAGAGCGATGACTTCCGAAAAGCATTTTTGATTGCATTGTGCAAGTTTGTCAAGCTCTTTGTCGACACTGGTGAGAACACCACTCTCAGGGGAAAAATCTGAGAAGCAAGATGTGAAAGATCACGTCTCCATTTTACTTCTTTCTGATCTCATTGTTTTCTAGGGGAAACCAAAACGATTTTGAGGAGATCTCTTTTTTGATACTTCATCTCTATGGTAATGTAGCTAGAACTTAATTGAAGGAATTTATTGAAGGAGAACTCATTGAAAATAAACCTTTTCACTTGGTTATACATTTCTTTGATTTCTTTTTTTTACATTTTTTCATGTTAGCGGGAACTCTAGATCTTCTTTATGATGCCCATCATTGTGAAGATGTAAAGGCTTGATTGAGTGCTTCCTATTTTTGTTAAAGCTTTGCCAGCCCTCTCAACGAGGTCTACTGGTAGGTCAAAACCTTAGGTTACCTCAAGTTTTACTACACTGAAGAATCTCCTCTCTTCGTTCTACTGTATGTAAACTCTCTGCTGCCTCAAAAACCCTAAAAACTGTCCATTTGCCCGGCAATGTGAAGTCATCCTCTAGTGTCTTAACTTCACATTCATTTCTCTAAAGTCGAGATTGTCTAAGCAGCTTCTCTCAGGGTCGCTGAAGTTACACTGAATTTAATGATCTCTTGCCAACAGTCACTCTTCAGATGTTTCAGATAAGAATGGTACATCTGATTGCTGTTCTTTGTTGTAAGTTTTTTCTTATTTATTTTATTTAAAAATGAATATTACTGCTTTGGATTCTACTGTAGCTATAATTGTAAATTCTTCAATATGGCATTTGCTTTATCCATATGAAAATCACTTCAATAAAGACTTTTTTTAAATCAACAAGTCTGGACCCTCCTATTCATAATAATAATTCAGCTAACAATAACACGATGTTACATTTAAAATATGGTAGGGTGCGGCAATTTTTACTTTCTCGCATGTGAGGTATAGTGAAAGTATTGTAATCGTCCAAAGATTCGATGTCGAGATTTTGATGAATCTTGACGTTTTAGACCTCTCTGACTCTCTTGTATACAAAGTATAGGGAAAGTATTTGGAATCCTCTAAAAATTCAATTTCGAGATTTTGATAATCTCGACGTTTAAGACGTCCCTGAGTCCAAAAACACCATCTTTGGAATTATGACTGTGTGTGTAAACACGATAACTGGAGTGCGCTTTCACTTAGGGCAACTGAATTTTGCATACAAGTAATTGGAACAAAACAGATTTGTATCCACTTTTGGGCTATTTCCACTAACCGGAAGTGGTACTTTACCTTTTATTCTTGCAGCTGCAGAGTCCGATTTATTCATCTTTACTTTTGTAATAATTGTTCTATATATTATTAATTTGATTTGATTTTTTGTTGATGGTTCTTTAGTGTACATGATATAAAAATATAATCATTGTCTTGTGGTTTACTCCTCAAATGCCCATCCCCATATCTGAGTTTACAAGAAAGTCTAGGGGAGACCACTCCCAATTTTTTAAATTAAAGATTGCCTGAAGATGAATAATCTTAATAAAGTGGCTGCCATTACTTTTAGAGCCCCTTATGGATCATGACTTTGGAGTCACTGTATGGATCCTTTTACTTATCTAAATAAACAAAGATTCTTTCTGGAACCTTCATGTGAACGGGCCTTTTGGGAGCCAAAAAATGTTCCCCTGTGACATTACTCTGAAGAACCACTCTGGCCTCTTTGTTTTTAAGAGTGTATAAGATAGATAGGACTTATAAATAAACAGGACTCTTAAACCAAGAAAAAGACTAAACTTAAATGGCAGGATGCCCAATGTCTAAACCCAAAATGCAATCTTTACTTGTAATTAAAACCAGAATTGAATTAAATTATTGAAGACTTCAAACACACAACCGCACTTAATGTTTTTTATCCTTTTAAAATCCGTAATCTTGGACAAATATGGGACTCAAAAGTCTGAAGTTTACACCCCATGACCTGTGATGTTACAAATTAATGACTGCTGAAACAAAACAAAAAAAAAAAAAAAAGAAAAATCAAAAATTGGTATTGGAAAGGATGCAAAATTATTATAATGAATTTAAATCAATCAGGTACAAAAAAATAGCTTAATCAGACCCAAAAAATTTACAAAATGAGAAAAAAAACTTAAGAAAGAAATGATGATATAATAACAAAAAATAAATAATCATAATAATGTTATTGTTAGGGCGGCACGGTGGCGCAGTGGGTAGCGCTGCTGCCTCGCAGTTAGGAGACCCGGGTTTGCTTCCCGGGTCCTCCCTGTGTGGAGTTTGCATGTTCTCCCCGTGTCTGCATGGGTTTCCTCCTACAGTCCAAAGACATGCAGGTTAGGTGGATTGGCGATTCTAAATTGGCCTTGGTGTGTGTGTGTCCTGCAGTACGTTGGCACCCTGCCCGGGATTGGTTCCTGTGTTGGCTGGGATTGGCTCCAGCAGACCCCCATGACCCTGTGTTTGGATTCAGCGGGTTGGATAATGGATGATTGTTATTGTGGTGCCATTTTGAAAGAGATTTTTATTGAGGGTGCTGCCATTTCACACTTACTTGTTACGGCCATGGCTATTTTATTTATAATGATGCTGTCTGTTGCCAAACATGTGATTGACAGTGTTGTGACATGTGACGTGATTGCTATGAAACAAGGTGATGTGGTAACCGATGTCCCATCTTAGGACTTCGTTTGTGTAAGCAAAAGCTTTTCTTCTTAAGCAAATGTTTTTCAGTACATTACCCTGTGATCCCTACTTGCTAGAAAACACTAATGTTTTCTATTCATATATAAAAATCTGAAATTTCGATACATTAAAAAAACTTTCTTGAAAATTAATTTATTAAGATTGCATGTTTACTTAAACTATTCAGTCACAAATATTTTTTTCATTAACAGGATGCCTCACTTTGAGAAGTTAATCTGTTCCTAAAAATCTCTTTGTAAGTTGAGTTTTTGTAGAGCATATTGACCTTAAAGAAAAAGCAATAAAAGGCAATACACTCAGGTAACAAAAAAACAAATAAATTTAAAAAATGCTTAAACTAAAACAAAGAAAAAACAAAAGGGGAAACTTCAAAGTAGTCCTGGCCTGCTGTTTCACACTGGGAAAGAAATATTAGATTTAATGTGGACACCACAGGTTTAGGCCAGACAGTCGTGACCATAAGTGAGTTTTAAACTTTATATTCATTGTCTAAAACATTATGCTCTATCTTTTGCATATGAAGCAGCTTGGGGAGCTGCAAAGTTTATTCATTAATACAAATACTATTTTTGTATAACCTAAAAACTGCTCCAGGGTTGCTGTACAATGGCTTACCCTGCACTGTGACCCCCAAAGGTCATACGAAAATCACCTCGGGGATTAACAAAGCATATTGAATAAATCCTGTTATCTTATTGTCCCTTACGGTATTTGTATCTTGAATGCAAACATTAGTCCAGTAGAGGTCAGTATTTCATCACTGGTACCAATACACCAGTTTCGAGGGGCCACTTTACATTACGTCTATGAACTGCAGTATGAAGTCCAAATGAATGTGAGACACCCTGGCTAGGAATCAAGTGAGGGTTACAAGCATTCAGTGGCAGCGGTGCTTCTCTTTCAACCACTGCATAACCTAAAATTTGTATTTCAATGCAAATTAATATATAAAAAATATTAATATACAGTAAGTCAGTACAGCCTGAAATCCAGCATAAACAGATAAGCTTGTCATACTAATAATAACGGCATATGAATAACTGTTATAAACACTGGGACATTCCCATTCATTCCATGTTGATTGTTTTTATTCTACGTTGCCTTGAATAAAAGTGTCTGCTTAATAATTAATAATAATAAGAAGAAGAAGAAGAGGAAGAAGAAGAAGAAGAAGAAGAATACAGGTTTATAAGGTCATTATTGTATAAAACAAATTGCAAAAAGTTATTCTACAAACTGTCAAAATTTGATTCACATACAAATCCTCGAAATACTGCATTACAGGTACATTTTAATGATTTGTTTAGTTTTTCATTTATTTCATTTATTCCGTTTAGACTGACTTAACTTTTTTCACTAACACAATTCAATAAGATGAGGTCAAGAAGAAGGTGGTGCAGTGATAGCGCTGCTTCCTCACGGTAAGGAGATCAGGGTTTACACACCCACACGTTTTTACTTCATGGAGCTTACAGGTTCTCCCCATGTCCACATGGGTTCCTCCCACATTTGAGAGATTTGCAGGTTAGGTAGACCCGTGATGTTAAATAATACCGTGTGTGTGTGTGTGTGTGTGTTCACCCTGGATGGATCGATACCCAGTCCAGGGTTTGTTACTGCCTTGCGCCCTGTAGTTGCTTGGATAACAGAATGTATGGTCAAGAAGAGGAGTCCTGCTGTTGAACAGCTTGCAAAAATAACAATGACCACAACCATCTTAATTCTTACGACTGAAGCTATTTAACAAAATGGCAGATTGACTCCAATACTTTCTGAGAGACCTATGCATACATTAAAAGAGGAAGTTAATTCTGTGTTTCATTTTCAGGTTATTGAACTTTTGTCGAGAGCGTTCCCATGGTTTTAGTGCCAACAGAAGATAATTGTGTCTGCTAGGTCAGGGCACTTTCTAAATTTAACAGTTACCCTTTGCTCTGAGTTGATTAATCGTCATAAAGACTTGGGGGTACTTCTGATATAAGCACATTATACTAAAACAGGGGGTTACTGGCCGGTGTGTCTTAGGACTTAGGGTTTGACACTCTCTTTTTCAGCTTTTAAAGTTTTGTGTCAGACCTCCAAATACTTTGCGGCATATAATACACCAAGATATTAAATTGATGCTGGACATATTCAGATTTATCTTGATAATAATATTATCTGTACTATAAATCTGAGAAAAATATCAGATTAATTATGTGGACTGTGCGTGGATTCCAATTTCCGTTGTAGCGATGGGGACACAATGCTGTTAACATGGCGCTGTTCTTCGGATGACACATAAAATTGAGGTCCTTACTCACTGTGGTCATAAAAGGTCCCTGAGCATCATTAGTAAAGAGCTGGTAGCCTGATGTCCTGTCTAAATTAACCACCACGGCCTTGTCATTCCGGCCTTCTAATCATCTCCTGTCTCTAATTGTCTTTCTCTCTCGCTCTTTCTCACCCCTTCACCAACTAACAGCTAATATGTGATAAGCATACTGGTGCAAAAATGGCTGTTGTCACATCATTCAGGTTGATGGTACACATTAGTGGTGGTTGAACTGGGTACTCACTCACTAGGAAAAGTGCTATAAAAATGTAAAGAATTATTATTATCATCATTATTATTATTATTAATGATTCCAGGTATGCTTTAACACAATCTGAGGTACAGTATGTCAGGATCATTAAAAAGACATAAAGGTGTAAAAGGTCTTGCGCTGTACAATGACTGACCTTGTTCTCTGATCCCCAAACGTCATGCAAAAAGACAAATTTCCCCTTGGAGATTAATAAAGTATGTCAAAAAAAAAATCAGGAGATGGATTAAAGTGTAAAGGGGCAAGACAAAATTATAGACCTTCACAATTGGACTTACTGTTTATTTTTGAGAAATTATGTGCATAGGATTTGTCAAGTTTTCTTGGGCAGAATGGCCTGTCCGCATCAATTCGTTTCTAATGTTCGAAAGCAGAATCGTCACAATTTTACAAACAATAACGGTTATGTTATCCATCCTGTGCTCTTCTGATGTCTTTATCCAATATTGGTCACTTTTATTGTAACTCCACGGTTACAAATCCTGGTTCTTTAATGGCACTTTATGGTACTTTATTGGGTTGTGTGGTTCCTTGTAGAACAATAGCTTGACAAAGCGCCATTTCATTCTGGGAAGCTTTCTCTGCATATGAAGTTTGTTCTTTGTGCTTTGAAAGAATAGAAACATTTCATGAATGGTAGGCTACCTAGCAGGATACTAACAGAAAACCTGGAGTTAGCCTGTGTGATTAGAGGCAGTGAGAGTGTTTTTAAAATCAGGACTTATTGGTATTTCACAAATATGTTACCATCTAGTCATGGTTATTTACCATATGGGGCCTGTTACAGATCTAATTAGATAAAGAGTTATTTCTGGAACATTCATGCTGCTCTGAATGTTTTTTTTCCCATGAGGAAGCACCGTCTATATCAGTAGTAAAGCATAAAAAACAGGAACTTACTTTTTACACTTCTGCCCATAAATGAGAACCTGTTTACTTTTACTAGTCTATCAGACATATTTGTAGCTTGTGCCAAACCGTATCTCACTTCTCTTCACGATGTGGTGCCCTTTTTTAACCTCTTCTTTACAATCTTCAGTCAAAGCAAACCCGAGTACAGGGAGTTGTCTCTGCTCACACAAAGTAACAAGTAGCAGAACATGGACAACTGGATCAAAGGATGGTAAGGAAGAGAGAATATTACAAAAGAAAGTGAGAAAATATTGGGCAACCCATGTCCTAACTGGCACCTTCTTAATTTTTGAGTAGTACATTTTATTTTTCCTTATTTTAGAGATCATCTGTTGTGCGTCTAAGAATTTAAACAAAATTTCAGATAAATAACGGAGACTGAGGACCATTAAGGAGGAGCGTTGACTGTGTTCAGCACCACTTGGACATTTTATGAAGAAATCAGATTATTAACTTATTACAAATGGGATTCAGGTAAGGTCTGTGAACCACTGCTTTTAAATTATAGGCTGTGAGGATAGATAGATAGATAGATAGATAGATAGATAGATAATTAAAATTGTATATTCTTATTCATTACAGTTACGCAGCACAGGATATCAGTCATTGGCACAGTTTATTGGCGCAGTATGTTACATTTAAAAGTCTGATAAGAAGTGTGCATGACCAGCTCAATACTGAACAGCACACAGAGAACAAGACCTCTTTGGCTGCAGTGTGACTACTTACACATGTTTTCCAAAAAAAATCGAATAATAATTCACTCCAATCAAAATTTGTAGGTTATTTTTTAAATAGATTTGAAAAAAACTGTATTAAAGTGATACGCCTGTGTTGTTACTACCTGTTGTTACAAAGTTTCACTCTCAAATCACACAGTTTTGACATAATCAGTTTCTGAGACATAAAGCTTTTAAAGGAAAAAATGTTATTTTACACAAAAGAGTATATATATATAGGGTAGTACGGTGGCGCAGTGGGTAGCACTGCTGCCTCGCAGTAAAGAGACCTGGGTTTCCTCCCTCAGTCCAAAGACATGCAGGTTAGGTGGATTGGCGATCCTAAATTGTCCCTAGTGTGTGTGCCCTGCGGTGGACTGGTGCCTTGCCTGCAGTTTGTGTCCTGCCTTGTGCCCTGTGTTGGCTGGGATTGGCTTCAGCAGACCCCTGTGACCCTGTAGTTAGGATATAGAGGGTTGGATAATGGATGGATATATATATATATATATATATATATATATATATATATAAATATAATTATTAGATTTGAAAAACAATAAATTACACCTATGGGTGTTTTAAGTAGAATCTTTACTTACAAAAAGCGGTCGCTACGCCTCTTAAAAATGTGTCAGATGCAACACTTTTATTGACTCCTTTAAGGCAGGCTTTGTCTTCTTTCCACCTTTGCTTAGCTGTTACCTGGTCAAGGCACTGGATGGATCAACTCGAACGTGAATATTTTTGTAAAATACATTTAAACAACAGCTTTCTCTCTTTTGGATAATAATGAGTCGCCATTCTAACTTCTAAATATCCCACAACCCAAAGACGTGCATGCAGGTTTGGTGAACTGGCAACACTACATTGTGTGTGTGTGTGTGTGTTTGCGCTGCAATGGACTGGCACCCTGTGCAGGGTTTGTTCCTGCCTTGTGCCCTGTGCCCTGTGCTAGCTGGGATAGGTTTCAGCATCCATGTTCAGGAATAAGGGGGTTAGAAAATGACTGACTGACCATCTTAGACAAATATCATCATCATAATCATCACATTATACCATCACTTCGCTTCTGTTAGCTCTGCTCACAGAGGCTAAACAGAGGAAATTCAGTCACTGACACCATCTTGGCGGGCAGCTGCACAGTCAAACTCTAATGTCCCCCTCAGTTTTAACTCTAAAAAAAAAAAAAATCACATTAACTCCAGCCATTTTAATTTTGCAGAAAGACAATCTGGTTACTTGTTGGTCTCCTCTTCAGCGCTCCCACCCAGATCAGTAAGTAGATAAAGTTTTTCTTTTATATTATATTTTTCTTTTTACTATGATGTATTTAAATAAGAATTAGCCGCACTGTCAGGATTTTGATCTAAATGGGAAGGTCATGTTGAACTCCACTGAGGTGACCATTCTGACCTGCTCCAGAAAAATGACATTTGATTAACTGTATAATTAAATGGATAAAAAAATCACGTTTTTACTAACATTTCTGAAAAAAGCCATATTTATTCAGAAATAGGACATGTGAAGGTTAAATACTTTAATGAAAAAATCTATGAATCAAAGAGCACTGTTATAAAATTAAATATTTTACTGGTGTATTCTTCTGTTTGGTTATGGTGGTTAAATTAACTGTAACTTAACAGTAAGGTAAAAAAATTACTGTAGTTTAATTATGAAAAATTATGCTTTATTAACTGTATATATTTAAATGGTAAAAATAAAAAAATAACAGTTAAAGGTATGCTTTAAATGGATACATATTTAGACTCATAATGACACAATTACTATAAAATGTTATATATCTCTCTATTATAAAAAAAAAAATCTTGGAAGTTCGGAAGGAGATGAGACATGATTTTCTCAGAGGGACACGTTCATGTCCCACGAGACGAGTTTTTGTGCCAAGAGATTTAACCACGCTGGGATCAGAAATAAAAGACAAAGAGTAGATGACAAATTAGAACATTATAAAAATTCAAAAACGTTGGCACGATACACAGGCAGCGCAGGTTAGAAATAATGGAAGTACGAAAATTCGAAAGTCTCAAGGAAATTATAGTAAAGATCACATTAGCGCAAACAAACGGAAATTATTACTCGGTGAAATAACGGAACAGCGAAAACAGATCAAATATATTTAAACTTCAAGTCGGAGACTTGTAGATTGTCTAATTTGTGTTGCCATCAGGGAAAAAAATCAGTGTTTCTTCCCAATGAAGAGGCGTATCCGCGCAGTGGCGGTTCCAGACAAAATTTACCAGGGGTCCAGGGTGGGGCCAGTGTTTTTTCATGGGGGCACAGAACATCACCGTAAGTAATAATTTAAAATTTTATCTCTTCAGTACATGGTCCATAACTGGGGCCAGGGACAGTTATACAGGGGCACTGGCCCCTGTTGGCCCCCGTCTAAAACCGCCTATGTATCCACGAGAATTAAAAGATTTGCTGTTTGGTGAAAGTGAAATCCCACGAGAGAAATCATTTCTCAGTTGTGTGAATGCTATTATCGGACACATTTCTTGTAGAAAGAAAGAAACGATATTCACTCACTGGCAGTTATACGTTGTGTTGTCACGATGTAATTCCAAACACAGAATCAAAACTCAATGCGATATTGATGAAAAGGTAAAAGCGAAAAAAGAGATCGAATATATGGACATAGGTGCTATGACAGAAGTATGTAGATATTGTTTGGCTTTAAAATTTGGCGGAGATTTGTAGATCGTCTAATTGGTGTTGCCATCAGGGAACAGTAGTGTTTCTTCCCAATGAAGAGGAGTATCTGCGAAAATTAAAAGTTTTGTTGTTTGGTGAAAGTGAAATCCACATACGCGAGCAGCAGAGATGTTAAGTGCCTGGTTCATAGCGTAGGCAGGGGAGTTGGCAAGCGAAGCGAGCAGTGGGCAATATGAGATTGAATATATATGGACATAGGTGATATGACAGAATTACACCATTTGAAATGCAAATCACGCGGCAAGGCAGCAGCAGCAAGCCAGCAGCTGATCGAGCAAAGAGGAGGTAAAAAAAACTGCATGTGTTTCCCATTATATCACCATTTAAGAGGGGGTTTCGTAGGAGCGACCGCATCTCCTTGGGGTGCATTCAGCCCCAGTTTTCACAACGCGAGCGGCAGAGACAGGGGGTGTTGGCAAGCGAAGCGAGTAATATGAAAATACCTGTATTGTAGAATCTGCGTTTTCTCTAACATTTCTGAAAATATGCATTAAAATAATAGAAAATGTGAATGCTAAACAATATTATGTAATTTAATGGATAGGTCTATGAATGAAAGAGCTCTGTTATAAAAAAAAAATATTTTAATGGTTTTTGCTTCTGATTGGTTTTGATGATTAAATTAACTTAATTAAATTTTAATAAAAAACAATGTAATAATTAAAATAATTTAATTTCAACTATTTTTAATGAAATTAACGGGAAAACAACTAAAGTATAGCTTATTTATTGTTGAATGAGAAACAACAGAAAGTCAGATGGTGGAGAGCACATCAGATAAGATAAGGACGAGGCCGAGATTTTATAAATCCTTATGTACAGGAGGTGGACCAGGAGACCTCGGATTTATTGGGTCTGTGTGTTAACATATCAGCAGCGATTCTGTACGATGTGGAAACAAATCTCAAGGGAGAAAAATAAAAGCGAAAAAAATCCAATAGTAGTGAATGAAAATGAAGAAGGGAGTCAACTATATGAAGGTCTTTTACAAAGAAAATGTATGATAAAGCAGCAACTTCTGTCAATTAATTGATAGATTGATCCTTCAATCCATCAAACGATAAATCAATCAGTCCATCGATGGTCTACAAAAGCTGCAAAAGGTCTACCATAGAAAGCACCTTGAAAAGCGTTAGGATGCTCATTGTGTTCTTTTCCTTGAATTATGATGAAAACTTAACGTATTTTACTTTGTTTGAACTTAAGCCCCACTTGAACAGGAATGCCAGGCACAGCAGTCCGCCTGCCTCGATGACAGCTTTGTGCTGCAGTGTAATATCCCAGAGCTGCGTGGTAGGAAGGCGATGTACGTCTCCTGGAAGAAACAGGACAGAAAGTTAGTAGAGTATTCCAGAGGTGAGCGCGGCTCAAAGACATCTGGGTGGACCGGGTATCGCCTGAATCCAGGACGCTTTGGTCTGGGAGACATCTCCCTGAGCATCAGCAAGGTGAATGACTCGGATGCCGGAAGCTACCAATACAACGTGGAAACCGACAAAGGGAGATACCAGGGAAACATCGAGCTCCATGTGTGTAGTGAGTGTTTCTTTCTCTTTTAGTACCGCATTGCATTTGCTAGTTTAAGGTTGACAACTGACTTGCATGAATGTGCTCTGAGGTGGTTTTGCATCTCATTTTGGCCTTCTGCAACCCTGCAGAGCAAGTAGAGTTTTGAAAATTAATAATATAATATAATATAATATAATATAATATAATATAATATAATATAATACAACTGACTCACTCATCACAAAGTCTCCCGAACTATGAGGACTTGGGACTTGAAATTTGGAATGTAGGTTACCCTTGGCCCATAGGTGCTCACTAAGAAACGGTTTTAAAAATTTCATGGTCCAAGCTTGAAAGTTCTTATAGTTTTTTTAGACCTGTTGATAGGTCTGTTTGCTTTTCACAAGAGAACGACTTAACGGATTTAGATCAGGTTTTTTTCTATGATTTACTTGGACGTTCCGTTGATTTTGCTTGCGTTACTGATTTATTAGCGCAAATCCGAGAGAGACTCATCATTCTGCGGGGAAGGGGGCGAGGCCTGCTTCTTTTATGTGTCTTCCCTGGGGCGTAACCTTAACTCTGCTTAGTTAGCGAATGAGAGAACTACTTAACAGATTTAGACTGGTTTTTTTTTTGGGAATTTGCTTGAACATTCTGTTGAATTTATGACTTTCTCATCACGCTAAGTATCATAGTCTGCTTGCAGTACCGATTTATTAGCACAAATCCGAGATAGACTCATCAGGCTGCGAGGAGGGGGGTGGGGCCCTCCTCTCTCACACGCCTGCATTGGGGCGTAACCTTAACTCTGCTTAGTTAGTGAATGAGAGAACTACTTAACGGATTTAGATTGGGTTTTTTTCTGAATTTGCTTGAGCATTCTGATTGATTTTTACGACTTCTCTCATTGCGCTAAGAATCATAGTTCACTTGCAGGATCGATATATTCACACTAATCCGAGACAGAGGCTGCGGGAGGGGGAAGCGTGATGTCAGGAGTAGAGAGCTGGGCGGGGGTTTTCCTCGCTGTCCTGTTTCACTAATACGCGGGCAAAGCTGCGGGGGATGGCTAGTATAATATAATATAATATAGATTTTGAATGACAATGTACTATGAGTCTTTCTGCTCACTTTTTCACTTTTATTTTTTTCAAATGCAGTGAACTTAGTAGTAGAATGTAAACAGCGGCATACCGCTGAAGAGAAAGGAAACGCCATCATCACATGTCAGACTGGAAAGCTCTGTGGAGAAAAGCTGATGAACGTAACGTGGACTAAAGACAACATGATCCTTGCAGAATACTACATGCAGGACATGCAATGGCGAGTCAGCGAGTCGCTCCGATTCAGACTTCCAGGGGACTTTTTCAGAGATGGCAACATTTCCCTACTCATCAGCAACGTGCAAGAAGAAGATCAGGGGACCTATCGCTATTCTGTTGGCACTGCAGATGCATATACGCAGGGGGAAGTGAAGCTCGAAGTGTACTGTAAGTCTTTTTCATTTTCTGCTTTTACAATGCCTCTAAAAAGTATTCAACCCCTTGGAGGTTTTCACATTTTCTGGTTCTACATTATTATGCAATTTTGTCAGCCATGACGGCCTCGAGTCTGTGTGCTCAGGTCTTTTTATCTATAAGCTTTGCACATCTGATTAAGCTCAGTCAGCTGCCATGTTGATCGCAAATAAACAGCGCAAACACATTAATTAAAGAAAATAAGTAAAGTAAAATGATGAGGTCCATACTAACGTTGATGGTTATATTGTAATTTAACATGAATGGCAAGTTTAATAATGATTGACACAGTTTATGAATAAAGGAGCTGCATGTCAGATGACAAACCTACGTAACCTACCTCTCTGTTCAAATAAACTGGGAATAAAGCTGTCCCCATCTTTTTTTAACCTCCTGTAGCATCACATCATCTTATAGTTTATTTATTATGTTCTTTTCTTTTTCAGTCAAAGTCAGCTACTTGTGGTGGCTTTTGATCTTAATGATGGTGACTGTGTTGGTGCTGGGGATCATCATTCGTAAAGCTTGCAAGAAGGTAAAGTACGAATGAAATGGTCAGCCATGTGAGGGCTCAGCTCCTTTACAATACACACTGAGAACGGCGGCCATCACAAGTCTGGAGGACAATCAATACATTCAAGTGTATTGTGTAACTTTGTGACTTAAATCAGACCACTGTTCACGATAGATAGATAGATAGATAGATAGATAGATAGATAGATAGATAGATAGATAGATAGATAGATAGAT
>JANRMT010049829.1:18023016-18074418 GCA_026402145.1 Polypterus bichir lapradei
AGCTGTAAGGAATAAGCCTGCCAAATTTCA
The DNA here is from genome assembly GCA_026402145.1 of Polypterus bichir lapradei. NCBI lineage: Eukaryota > Metazoa > Chordata > Cladistia > Polypteriformes > Polypteridae > Polypterus > Polypterus bichir. The sequence continues at coordinate 18,023,047 of JANRMT010049829.1, forward strand.
GCCTTCTACCTACACGGGAAGTTGGAGAATTAGTGATGAGTCAGTCAGTGAGTGAGTGAGTGAGTGAGTGAGTGAGGGCTTTGCCTTTTATTAGTATAGATTAATATGGTGCCAGTCAATAGGACACAATGATAAAATTAATAATAATAGCAAAGATGACCTACACAGTTCACTGTGATGACAATCAAGACATGGTGCTTTAATTTTCTTTTTCTTGGGTTAATTTCAGTCTTGCTAATTGTTGTTCTTTTTCTTTAAATCCCTCCAGATTGAAAAAAGTCTAATAACAAACCAGATGGAAAGACTAGCAGAATTGTCGGGAGAATGATTGTTTTATGAATAAATAAATACATACAATAAAATAAAATACAATGTCTGATCTGTTTCTGTGTTTTCATTGGGAATCAGACTTCAGAAGGGCAAGAAGAGAGGACTGTGAAAATAGGAATCTCAAGAAAAGTTCAATATCTATAAAGTCTCCTTCTTGAACCTCCAGGAGAAGTCATACATTTGCACAAAGACGATCAGATAAGAGCTAATTCTCTAAGCAAAGATTACAAGATGGTTGGACACTACAGGGCTGGTGTAGGCCCTCAGTTCCAGGGAACATGACTTGGAAGACTGGAGTTGAGTCTGACCAGATGCTCAAAATTCCTACTCTGGTTTTCGCCTGGCACTGCTCAGTATACAAGATAATTCAGGACCACAAACTTCATCCTTATTGTGACCAAATGAGTTAAAAGTCCAATAATAACAATAAAGACCAAGAGATGAGAAAGCCAAAGAGGATATCAAGGAATAATCACTAGATCAGAGGAAAGGGTCAGAATTTGGAAGTCAAAAAACAAATTTTCTCAAAATTCTTGGGTCAGGAGAACAAAGCGGAAGTCCAAATCATATCCAGAAATTCATTCCTTAACAATAACATTGAGATAACCAAGGTACTTATTTTAGACAGGAATCTGGGCATATCACACACATCTTGTTAGGTTCAGCTACTTTACTTAACTTTTTCTGAGATGTCTTTGGGCTTTTATCAAAATGTTCATTGTGTAGAATACAACTTTCAAATTCAAGGTATCTTTTTCTGAAACTTGTTTTAGACTTCATCACGTTAAATAGTTTTGTCATTTTACCTTGATGCCATTTTGTAACCCAGCCACAGAAAATGCACAAACCATTGTATTTCTTCATGCCGTGTTGTTTTTCTTCATGCCAGTCCCAAGCCTGAATAAATGGGGAAGGTGAAGGCAGGAAGGGCATCCGGGGTGAAATTTTGCCAAATCATTATGCGGACAACAATACAGATTTCCATATCAGATCGGTCGAGGCCTGTGTTAACAAAGGCCGCAACCAGTACTGTTGGCCGCTGAGGGAGAAGGTAAAAAGAGTGGAATTGATGGTAGGAACTTTGAATGTTGGCAGTATGAGTGGTAAGGGGAAAGAGTTAGCTGATATGATGGAGAGAATGTAGGTTGATATACGCGTATTTTGCGTGCAAGAGACTAAATGGAAGGGGAGTAAGGACAGATGGACATGGCTGTGGTGAATACGTATTTTAAGAAGAGGGAGGAACACAGGGTGACATACAAGAGTGAAGGAAGATGCACACAGGTAGATTACATCTTATGCAGGAGGGTCAATCTGAAGGAGACTAAAAACTGCAAAGTGGTGGCAGGGGAAAGTGTAGTTAGGCAGCATAGAATGGTGGTCTGTAGGATGATGTTGGAGATCAAGAGGAGGAGGAGAGTGAGGGGCAGAGCCAACTATCAAATAGTGGAAGTTGAAAAAGATTGCAAGGTTGAGTTCAGGGAGAAGGTGAGATAGGCATTGGGTGGTAGTGAAGAGTTACCAGACAGTTGGGCAACTACAGCAGAAGTAATAAGGGTGACAGCAAGAAGGCATGGCATGGCATCTGGACAGAGGAAGTAGGAAAAGGAAACCTAGTGGTGGAATTGGGAAGTACAGGAGAGTATACAGAGGAAGAGGATGGCGAAGAAGAAGTGGGATCGTCAGAGAGATGCAGAAAGTAGACAAGAGTACAAGGAGATAAGGTCTAAAGTGAAGAGAGAGGTGACGAAGGCTAAATAAAAGACGTGTGATGAATTGTATGAGAGGTTGGACACTAAGGATGGAGAAAAGGTTCGATTGGCTAGAAAAAGGGGCCGAGCTGGGAAAAATGTGCAGCAGGTTACGGTGATAAAGGATAAAGAAGGAAACGTACTCACAAGTGAGGAGAGTGTGTTGAGAAGATAGAAAGAGTACTTTGAGAGGCTGATGAATGAAGAGAATGAGAGAGAAAGAGGGTTGGTTGATGATGAATTAGTGAATCAGTAAGTGCAACATATTAGTAAGGAGGAAATAAGGACAATGATGAAGAGGATGAGGAACAGAAAGGACATTGATCCAGATGACATACCTATGGAAGCATGTAGGTGTCTAGGAGAGGTGACACTGGAGTTTTTAACCAGATTGTTTAATGGAATCTTAGAAAGTGACAGGATGCCTGAGGAGTGGAGAAGAAGTGTACTGGTGCTGATATTTAAGAATAAGGAGGATGTGCAGGACTGTAGTAACTACAGGGGGATAATATTGATGAGCCATGGCATGAAGTTACTGGAAAGAGTAGTGGAAGCTTAGTTAAGAAGTGAGGTGATGATTAGCGAGCAGCAGTATGGTTTCATGCCAGGAAAGAGCACCACACATGCAATGGTTTTGCACTGAGGGTGTTGATGGAGAAGTATGGAGAAGGCCAGAAAGAGTTACATTGTGTACTTATGGACCTGGAGAAATATGACACGGTGACTCGAGAGGAGTTGTGGTATTGTATGAGGAAGTCGGGAGTGGCAGAGAAGTATGTGAGGGTTGTACAAGATATGCACGAGGGAAGTGTGACTGTGGTGAGGTCTGCGGTAGGAGTGACGGATGCATTATTCAAGGTAGAGGTGGAATTACATCAGGGATCAGCTCTGAGCCCTCTTATTTGCAATGGTGATGGACAGGTTGACAGACGAGATTAGACAGGAGTCCCTGTGGACTATGATGTTTGCTGATGACATTGTGATCTGTAGCGATAGTAGGGAGCAGGTTGAGGAGACCCTGGAGAGGTGGAGATCTGCTCTAGAGAGGAGAGGAATGAAGGTCAGTATGAACAAGACAGAATACATGTGTGTAAATGAGAGGGAGGTCAGTGGAATGGTGAGGATGCAGGGAGTAGAGTTGGTGAATGTGGATGAGTTTAAATACTTGGGATCAACAGTATAGAGTAATGGGGATTGTGGAAGAGAAATGAAGAAGAGAGTGCAGGCAGGGTGGAATGAGTGAAGAGTGTCAGGAGTAATTTGTGACAGACAGTATCAGCAAGAGTGAAAGGGAATGTCTGCAGGATGACAGTGAAACCAGCTATTATATGGACTGGAGATGGTGGAACTGACCAGAAAGCAGGAGACAGAGCTGGAGGTGGCAGAGTTAAAGATGCTAAGATTTATATTGGGTGTGACGAGGATGGACAGGATTAGGAATGAGGACATTAGAGGGTCAGCTCAAGTTGGACGGTTTGGAGACAAAGTCAGAGAGGTGAGATTGTGTTGGTTTGGACATGTGCAGGGGAGAGATGCTGGGTATATTGGGAGAAGGATGCTAAGGATAGAGCTGACAGGGAAGAGGGAAAGAGGAAGGTCTAAGAGAAGGTTTATGGATGTGGTGAGAAAGGACATGCAGATGATGGGTGTAACAGAGCAAGATGACGAGGACAGGAAGATATGGAAAAAGATTATCTGCTCTGGTAACCATTAATGGGAGCAGCCGAAAGAAGATGACCTTGACCCCATTTTTTAGTGAATTTTTGTTGACATTGCTTTTTTTTAATGGATGCGGTGTTTGGTGATGTCAACAGTGTCCTGTCTGTTAAATGGCATGCATATTTTTAGAGCAATACTGGGAGATGCATGGAAAAGGAACAAATCAGAACAAAAAATAAATAAATTAATAAAATACCAACCAGGGCCTAAATATGAGGCCAAATTAGAAGTCAATAGAACAACCAAGATGTTAAAAATTCAGTCACAGTTTTTGTTATCTAGAGATTGGATACGAAAGCCCTTTTATCCTGTCATGCCGATTACAAACAGGTCACAACGTCTGAGGCCACACACCTAGAAACATGGGATGAAGGAATAATGACGGATACTCAAATATGGTGGCAATTGGAAGACCAAACATAGCTTTGAAGACATAACAAAAACCTGAATCATTAGGAAAATCAAGCAAGTAATAAACAGGAAAAGAATCATTGACCTCAAATGCCCCCACAGTTCAGTAACAAAATATAACTTTTTATATCCAACAAAGGCTAAAAATGAAAAACAAAACTAGATCATAACAAACAGAATGTGTGTGACAGGTGGCATCACTTTGTCAAAAATATAAAGGCCCATGCCGTACATTTCCCCGTTTTCCACATTTCATATACCATTTGAAAAGACTTCTCATTGCATTTGTTTCCACACTTGTATTTTTAGTTACTGGACTTGCGTTGGTTTCCCTCGTGAAGAACTTTAGTATAATATATGGGGTTAGACGTCATGATTGATTGACATTTCCACTAGATTTTATCTCACAATCTTTCATTCAGAAAAATTGATACATAAAATTAAATATAAAAAATTAAATCTTTGTCAATTGACTCATAGAGTCTTCTACTGGACAAATCTGACTTCAGTGTTTTTGTACTTACCTCTGCCACACCGATGTGTTCATCTATTTTACAAACTTCGCATATCCTGATCAGGGTCATGCTGAAGATACTGTATAGCTTATCAAAGTAAACTTTGGGCACAACACAGGAACAATCTCTGGCCAGGGCACCAGGCCATTACAGCCTCTGTCTATATGTGAAATAAAATGCTTCAAATAAAAACACCCGTAACATGAGCTCTTTTCTCCGTGGAAATATGTTCATAATGTGACAGGCAGAGCCCCAATGTCCAGTACACCATGAACTTTGAATTTCATATGTGAATCTCCAGAAATGCTACTAAAGTTGAAGGCTAATAATCTCTCCGTGTTTCTCTTTGATATACACAGTACACACACCTTCCAATACCACGCTGTGCTCAGGGGACTCTTGGACTGTGATGCAGTTTCTTTCCATTGGATCTTCTCTTACAGAACTCGATATGATCAGAACATTCAAAGCCATTTGGAGACATGATTTCAAACAAAACCAGCCAATTGTATGGATAAAGGATTTCAATTCAACAAATACATAAAACTTGATATTCAACCATTTTATAATAAGTCTGGTTGTGTGCATCACCAAATTCCCAGTTTCTCTCTGTGACAATCTTTCACCTGTCGGGGAAGAGATTCTAGTGCTTACAATTATCCAGATATGACAAAAAGAAAGAAGAAGAAAGGCAGTATCATGCTACACTGCTTCAGACATCTTTTTCTTCTGTTCACCTTCCTTATTTATATAAAAACGTCACCCACAGCAGTCACTGTGTACAACAACACATCCTTACCTCAGGAAATAGTGTGGCCAAAACCAGAGACAAAATATATTACTTTCCAATTTCCTTTTGTTATCAAAAACATACTTTAGAAATGCAGAGAACAAGGCATTCTGAAATTAAAACATCTGTTGCTATAAAATGGACGTACTCAAAACATTTTAAAGATTTCGTTATCCAATTAGTCTGTTCCCAGTGGAAATCATTTTAAACAGCAAGAAATGCCTAAGATTTTCTTTTATTTAGATAAGAAAAAGAAACTAATTTAAGAATAGAAATTTTCCAATGGCAAATTAATGTATACCAGGATTGTGAAAAATAAGGGACATTCTAAACGTTTCCGCACTTTCATATTTACATTGTAAACGGTGAGGATTTGTTCCTTCCTTGCACCCTGTGTTGGCTGGGATTGGCTCTAGCAAACCACCGTGACCCCATGTTAGGATATAGCGGGTTTGACAATGACTGACTGACGGTGAGTAGTAATTGGGCATTAAAAAGTTGGTACGATGCTGGGAAAGATGCACTACAAATGAAGGTGACTATGCAGAGAAGTGTTGCAATTTGAAATTCTCAATAAATAAGAGTTGAAAAAAAGTGTGAAAAAGTTTTGCACGTCCCTCATACCAAATATATCATTTAACTATTATGTTTCAGGTGCTTAGAAAGGTTTCCTTACATTTTCTTCACATTTCATTTGGACATGCCAACACTCAACCAGGCAAGTTCAACCATCCATTTCAAACATTCTAAAGGTTCTTGCAGATGAGATGCTGGTTTTCATTACAACACATCTCTTCAGAGACTAAAGCCCTCGTGTAAAACAACAATGACCTCTGAAACTTTAGTCCCATCTGAACCACTCACATTACTAACTTTTTACATACTGCACATTCACGTCTCAGTTAAGGATTACAGAGCCTTTTACCTTCTACTAATTAATAACCTGTAAAAAAAAATAAGCCAATGTTAAACTAGCCCCGTGCAAATCAACACGTCAGTAAAATTCTGTCATTTGAGCAATTCGGATGGGACCAAAATTACAGAGGTCCTCCAGTAATAATTACTTTACTCAGTGTGTATTCTGAATAAAGTGGGGTGGGGAATCCCCTTGGTGGTGTGAGGGGGCTCTAATGAACACAATTTATATATATATAAAAAAAAAAAGAGGCGGATCCCCCTTGGTGGTGCAAACATACATAAAGGCAATAAGGCTGATGACGTGGTCCGAACCGACAGTACTTATGGATTAACTAGAGGGAACAGGGGAAAAAACTGTCCCATTTTAAACACCAACTGTGCCCCAACCTCCCAAGTGTGAAACTAATCCCATCCAAATATGGCTTCAGACATTTCCCTTGATCAAGGACTTTGAGTAATGCACAGCCCTTTACTAAGAATAAATTGTAATCTAAACACAAACCATTCCTTGAGAAGTTCACCTTTAAACAAAAAATAAAAACAACCCTGATGAACAAGATGAACATGTGCTAAAGCAGAATACCACGACAATAAAATGAACATTGCTGAATGCTGAAGTAAACAGCACACCTTTTGGTTGCATGACATGCTTTTATTTTGCAATACTTATATAAAACAATGTAATTTTTTTAATAACAACTTACTATTTTCAATAAAGGATTGCTTGGGGGAAAACAAATCTAAAAAAAAAAAATTAGATAACTGATTTATATTAATTAATATGGTATTTTGGAATTATGATGGCTTTTTAAGCATTATTCAACTATAACTGCCAAGTAGCAGCCTTTTAAATACAAATGCAATCTTTCAGAAACAGAATGCAAGCAACATGATATGAACAAAATCAAAAATGGATGCTCTATTTACAGAGCTGATGTGCTCTGCAGAATTTCTTTTAACAACTTCAACTAGTACAGTGAATCTTTTAAATTGTTATTGAAGGGTCACTATTCATGAGCCCTCTTCTCTGAAGCATTTTTTTTAACCCAGCACAGGGCTAACAGATTTCTGTGAAAACATAAATGTCTTGACTTGTAATGGTAAACATTTCCCATTCACCGCATAACTAAGATTTGTGTGGGTTTCAACGTACCAACCAAAGATGGCATATTTTCATAACTTCTCCATTTTTACTCCTTGGTCTGCGTCACCTGTGATTCTTCCCAAGCACTGACTTTCATGAATCCTCAGTGGTGGCAGAGAGTCCTAAATGGCCGAAGACTCCTGAGACAAGCGAGATTTGTGACTGGTGTGCAACTCCCGTGGTTTTAGAAATCACAGTTTAGAAACCACAAGCAGTAAGTCATACAGTTCACTGTAAAATGTGCCACCGTCTCAAAAGCCACCCAGACTGGATGAAAACTGGCCATTCATTTGGATCACCATGGTTCCCGGACTCAAAATTCTTCACAGTAAAGGTATTAAACCATGGAACGACTCTAACAAACTCCCGGGACAGACCGTACGACAGAAGCATGTTAACTCTTTAGCTGACACTGCTCATTCATTTCATAATCTTCAAGGCATGGCTGCTCGCTTAAAAGCCCTTGTACAAAAACTAGCGGGCATGACTCACGATTCCTGTGAAGATGGTCTTTGTGCTATATGTACACACCTAGGGCAGCATTCTTAGAAACCTCAACCTCTCCTTACCTTTGTGTCCTTTCTGCAAAGCTCCTTCGGGCCTCAATATTGCATTTCAAACTAAAGATAACACTTGTCTTTGCTATAGAAGAATGAAAAAAACAAGGAATTTCAAATGCTTTTTTAATCTTGCTCAGGAAGAACAATGCTAATCCCAAAAACTGCCATGCTGTATGTACCCTACAACCTTCATTGTTCCAGTTTCCTACACTGTAGTGTATTATCTAGAATAACTTCAAAGGAGAAAAAGTATAGAGTATTTGGTAACATTACTCTCAACTGTTTTGTGATCAGCAAACAAAATAGAACTTAAGCAATGAATGATTAGTTTTATGGAGGATGCGTGTCGTAATGACTTTTTTTTTTTTTTTTCAAACTCTAAACAGAAGCATGGCTACCTTTCTGTAACAATCCTTCCATTTACCTGCACTTTCCCAGCCAGCTCTTTAGAATATAAAAGGGTGGCGTCTTCCGGTCATTGATTCTCCAAAGTGACCAATGCTCCTGCAAACAAATGAAAACCAGTAATTGCTTAGGAAAAATTGGAGTTCTGGGCAGCTTGAGCTTGCTAGATACTTAAAAGCCCATTGATATCCAATGCACCATTAGGCTGCTCTCCTACATGAATCCGCCGGTGTCTCTGAAGATGCCCAGATTGGCTAAAGGCCCTGCCGCATTCGGGGCAGGTGTATGGCTTTTCTCCCGTATGAATCCTTTGGTGTCTCTTGAGGTGATCTGAAGTAAAGAAAGCTTTTCCACAGTCAATGCAGCCATATGGCTTCTCTCCTGTGTGAACTCTCTGATGTGTTTTAACTTCTGCTGCTGTCCCAAAGCCCTTGTGACATTCGGGGCAAATGTGTGGCTTGTCTCCAGTATGGCTCCTTAGGTGTGCTTGGAGGTGGTCAGAACTTATGAAGCCCTTGCCACACACTGGGCACAGGTGGGATTTCTGACCAGTGTGAATCCTTTCATGCCGTCGTAGATTATCCACATGTTTAAATGTTCTCTCACATTCAGCACAGCTAAACTGCTTCTCTCGGGTGTGAATTCGCTGATGTTTCTGAAGAGGTCCACACTGACGGAAGGTTTTCCCACACTCTGTGCAGATATAAGGTCGCTCTCCAGTGTGGATCCGCTGATGAGCCTGAAGGTTGCCCGACTGGCTGAAGGCCTTTCCACACTCATTACAACGATAAGGCCTTTCACCTGTGTGAATTCTCTGATGGATCTGGAAATTAATTTTCTGCTTGAAGCTCTTCCCACAAGTCATACAGCAATACTGTCTTTCCTGGCAGGATGCAGGCTTCTTTTCCGAACGTTGCCTTTTACTACTACACGCTCTGCTTGGTTCAAGCTCTGTTAGGGTGGGAAACTGACTCTTTTGCATTGGCTCAAACTGAATTCCCTCAAAAGGCACATCAGCAAAGATGTTTTCACGTGGAGACTGTGGTTTCATATGCAAAAAGAAAACATCCATTTCATAGATCTCCTCTTGTTTAACCATCTGCTTATGTACCTCCTCTTTAACAGGCATCAAATCATGAAGCACAACCTCTTCTCTGAAATGAGCCGCGGACCTCTCTCTGCAGGGACTTAAACACTGTTTATGTGCCCAGTCTTCTCCCTTAGGAGAAATCAGTTGGAGGGATCCATGGATGTTTGCACAGCAGTCAGACTCTGGGAACTCTTTTTTAATGTGAAACATTTCAGTTTGTATCCCCTTTTCTGCACTGGGTGGATCAATGTCCTTGAGATCTGCGGAAGAACACAAAAACTTGTAACTGATGGCTCTTCTTGAGAAGCAACTTAAAAAGTAAAAACTAACTTTTAAAAGTTATAACTACTTAAAAAGCAATTAAAAATAGCATATAGCCAGATGTTGAAGAGCAGAAAACGATAACCTGCAACTTCTCCTCCCCACGTAACCGTCATCTGAAATAAAAGTCTCAGCTCAGATGGGAGCCATTTAACAAAATATGTGTCTGCCTCACATAACTGCTTCCCAATCCCGGTAAATCAGGAAAGCAAAAGCAATTAAAATGCACAGAAAGAAAAAGGGGATGGGAAATAAAATGCTGATTGAAGCATTTTTCCCATTCTGTACAAAATGCTACTGGTATCATCATCCCAGGAGCTTTGCAGTGTTCAAATGCTAAGGGATGATTTGGAGTTTTGCAAGTAATTCAAGGGTGAGCTAATTAACTCACTCACACAAAAAGTAATTAAAGATCACTTTTCATTTTTTCATTAAAATAAAAAGAAAAAGAGACACATTAAGTACAGTAGGTCTCATACCACACCAAAAACAATGCAACTGACAAAAATATTTCTTGCTGAGATGAATTATTGTGTCTCTTATATACTGAAATGAGGTCGCATATCAGATTTGGACAAATTTGGGCAAATTAGGTTAACAAATTTACCCCTGAATGGTCTAACAAGAAGCTACCACTTGAAAGGATATTTAACTGAAATTTCCCATTAGGAAGCCTGTTTTCCCAGATTTCCCATGTCATATAAATGCTACTTTAGATATTATATATAGACAAACATTATTCTTCTTTTAAAAGCCATGATTATCATGATTTCATTTAGGATCTGCTGCTCTTATAAATGTACAACTGTACCAAAACTGCTGTTACATTTTCAAATATGCATACTGATTTTTCTATTTACGCATTTCCTAAATACACTTATTCAATGACTACGCTTCTGGTCAAAAGTTTTCAGACACCTCCTTTTTTCTTTTCAAAATTTAATCAGGTGAAATGCAATGAATGACTGAAAAGATGAAAACAATAAGCAGTAAAACTGCCAGAGGTTTAAATTTAAAGTTTAGGTTTGCAAAAACTGAAAAAGTGGAAATTTCATAATATTGCAACTCGGGAACTTCAACGACTTCAGGGAACAACTAATAGGTTACAATCTACTGATGTTTTGCAGCAAATAAAGTAAATTAAGCCTTGCAAGTTGAAGCAAACAATTTGCACAGGTGTCCCAACTTCTGTGGATTACTTCAAAACCCCGGTCTGTCTAAAAGCAGAGTTGGAACAGACTGTGTTACGACACCCACCCTCTACACCCTAGAAAGTTGTAAATTCTAGTGATAATGGCAAGAAAATGGCAATTAAATTAAATGAGGCAGAGCATTATTACCCTTAGATGTGTAGGTGTTTAATTTAAAGAAATTGCAAAAAAAAAAAAAAAAAAAAAAAAAAATCAAAGTGTCAGTGTGTCCAGAGGTGTCCTACACAATCCAAAGGCAATTGGAAACTGGAAGAAACTCCAATAGGAAGAGGTCTGGCGGAACCAAAGTCACAACCCCATAAGACGACAAGTTTGAGGGTCACCAGCTTGTGTGATAGGCGCCTCACAGCACAACAGCTTTAAGCTCAGCTAACCAGTGGATGAAAGAAGCAAGTCTCGGTTTCTACTGTGAAGAGACACTGTGCTGCAGGTTTGACAGGGATAGTGGCAGTAAGAAAGACATTCCTGAAAGGACAAAATAGGGCCTTGAAATACTGGTTGTGGACTACTGCAGACTGGAAGAAAGTCTAATGAATCAACGAATAAAAAATTTAAATCTTCAGGGTGTTTGTATGCCGTCAAGTTGGTGAACAGATGGTTCCTCAGTGTCTGACCCCAACTGTCAAACATGGAAGAAGAAGTGTTATGTTCTGGGGTTCTTTTGCTGGAGGCAGACTTGGTGACTTTCACAGAGTGAACAGCTTTCTCAATGAAAAGGTTGACCACAATTTGGCTGTTATATCAGCAAAAGGTGGCTACTTTGATGAATCAAAAATTTAAATAAAATTATATACACTTAATGATTCCTCAACTTATTCTTTATTTTCCATAGTAGTGTGTTCTATGCCAGTGTAATATTGTCCAAGTAGTACTTCAGAGGGTGTAGTACCACAGTCTTGTCCAACTCTGCTTTAAGACAGACAGAGGATTTTTAAGTAATCAACAGAAGTTGGGACACATGTACAAATTGTTTGCTTCAACTTGCAAGGCTTAGTTCAACTGCTGCAGAACATCTGTAGATTGTAACCTATTAGTTGTTCCCTGAAGAAGGCACATTTGCAATATTCTGGTATTTAATTATTTTCTGCTTTTGCTAATCTAAACTTATATTTAAACCTCTGGCAGTTTACCTTTTCACCATTTTAGGTCATTCATTGCATTTGAGTTGATTAAATCTGAAGAAAAACTGAGGTGTTCTAAAACTTTTGACTGGTAGTGAATGTCACAGAAAGCCAGCAAATATCCTAACACTATTGTGTACAATGCAGTGACCAACACTAAGCAAATCCTCAAAAGGACACACTCACACAATGTTACTATATGGTCACCAAATTAAGCAGAAGCATAAAAACAATGTGTTGTGTTGGCTAAAACACTGGAGTTTAAGCCTTAAGTCCCACCATCAACTTACTTTATGACTGTTACCAAGTCATTTAAGGGCCATGTCAGATTTAACTACTTTTCTGGCCAATTTCAATTGCAGTCTTCTTTTATATAATCTTACAAGTTGGAGGAAGTCTGCGGTGTGCTCTTGTAAAGGCCAATTATCCAGTCTGACATACCCAGCATCTCACTCCAACAGGTCCGCAGCATACCCTGACTTTTTAGTAGCAGGAGTGGGCTCAATGTACATTAGGGCTGGCAACCAACACATGCTAACCTGGAAGAACAATGATAGAATGTAGCAACAAGAAAAAAGGGGATATAGGTGCTATGGAGTTAATACCTAGAAAAGACGCTTCGCTGTGGTTTACACACGTCAACAGAAATGAAAGAAGGAAACAAGTAAGAAGAGGGCTGAAAATGTTGGTGAACTCCAAGGATGCCATTGGCTTTTGGACTTGAGAGAAAAACACAAGGCTGCTCCCAGAAAGAAATGTCAATGCAACTGATAAATTTAACATGCCCCTCATCGTAAGATCACTGAACTCCCAGTAACCTGATCCACCTGCCCTGTGTACTGTATGCATCTGCTGGATTATGTGCAATTGTAATGTATGTCACTTTTTTCTTGCACCTATCTTATTTACTGTATTTATTTATAGATCATCACAACTATGGCACAAGAATGTCATTATACTCTTGTGACAATAAAGTTCTCTAATCTCTTTAATTTTTAGTCATATAAGTCAACATGGTTTGCCAACGAGATCGGCAATTAAAGCCAGCAGATCTGACAAACCCCATGACTATAAGTCATGCAACGTGACGTTGGCTTAACCTGTCTGTGCTCCAACCACAAAAAAAAATTATACTGTAGTCTGCCCTTTAACATTCTTGTCAGCCAAATACAAAGTAACACTACTGTGCAGTAGTGAAGAAGTCAAAACTAATTCAACCAAGCACTATAATAAAGACTATTTTTTTCAGGATTATTATAAAGCATGCGAGAACAGAAAGATACAACTAGCAAGAGGATACCAACATGACGTTTAAATTTCAGTATTTTTATAAATATAGTGTCCTGTCACAAAGCACTTGTTATAACAAGCATAAAAAGACTTTTTTTTTTTTGTACAATAAAATTCGAAGTCTGCAACTATCATTAGTTTACACCAATTTTACAGAACCCCCACACATCAAGTAGAGCAAGTCAGGTTGGTCGTCAACTCTGAATTAGATCTGCAAGTGTGAATGTGTGAAGGTGCACTGCCACAGACACGAGGACCTGGGTGCTTCCTGCCTCGACACTAATGATGTCAGGATAACCTCTGGCTTCTTGTGACACAGTACACAATTTGGAGATGTCTAAACTGCTGAGGTTATACCTTACGTGAAATAAGATCAGCACTTCTTGTATCAAAGTTTTCAAGTCTTAGTCATGTCGATTGTAATCCTAAAGCCTGAAACAGAATGACAGCTTTTACAGTAAAGCAATTCAAATTATTTGGTTTTATTGCTATGTCTATTTAGTTTATGTTACAATGCCTTAATACTCTGAGAATGTACTGTATGCGCATATCTATTTGATATCCTACAAATACACTCACAACGTACCCTACAATGCTTATCAATCACAGACACATTGTCATTACATGAAGCAAGACAACTGATTGCTTTTATACATTTAGTTAGAAATTAAAAAAGACTTATTGAGAAGTGCTGGATTAGACTTCATTAGTATTTAACCAATTCCAAATGACAGCAAAAGGCTGCACTATGACAATACACAAACAGTGCTTCGAAGTGATTACCTTCCGGGACTACACAGTCATTGTGTGATAGTCCAGAATCATGACATCCCAGATTAAATACCTGCAAACTCAAAACAAGAAAAGGAGATTTTAAAAGAATTGTTCTTTCCAAAAATGTCCATTCCTTTCTGTGGATGTTGCTTACCTTTCTCACAGAGATCTGAAATTGTTTGATCCATTTTACTCTGCACACCCAATTTACTACAGCAGTATGAACCCAAAGGTCAGGCAGATTTGGATTCACAATAATCCCCAACTCTCTAGCCGCACTCTGTATGAGTGAACACCCTACAGAACCTCAATGCTTAATGAAGCATGTACTGTGTATTCGTATCTGACATACTGGTAGCATGCTGCTTTTTTGCCTTATCGCATTTAACTAAGCCACCTACCATTATACAGTGGGAAATGAAAATCCTACTTTCCTTAAAACAAAAAAACTAACTATGAAGAGCTATCTAAAATGTTTTTACAAATTGTCAGATATATTTCTTGTCCTTATTTAAACATGATGAACACCAGCTGACCATTGGGATGCCTCAGTATACTATAGTGTTCACCTTCGTTCAGTATTATAATTGCCACCAGTGTGCATTATAAATACAGCTTAGTGTCATCGGATTTTCAATGAAATTTATCACAGACTCATGTCAGATTGTTGTGGTCTTCGGTATTTGGTAGTTATGCAGATATGGAAGTGCATATAAAACCCCATTACTTTTCTTTCCGACTAAATTTCAACTTAATTTTAATCTAGTGACTTGTGTTGTTTAAAATATGAAAGAAGTCATTTTGAGGTGGATTAACAGGCCGTAGCCATCCCCAACACCAAGAAATAGCACTTCACACTACAGACTCTCTTACCATTTTCAATCATTTTGAGCTTTTATGCACGTGTCCCCAAACGTTGTAGCAAACACAGCAGGCACAGTCACAGGTAAAGCTGAAATCACACTTTGCAACTTCTAGTGGTTGGGCATATTAAATGTGTTGATTGCTGTTGCAGATCTTGTCACTGAACCATATCAATTTACAAAAATGAAAATGTTACATTTGGCAATTGCATAACGACCTTCACTCCCCTTTTTCTGACAGCCAATAATGTGCTGCCAGATGGAGCCTGTTCTGTGCCACGGTTGAAGAAGCACACAATAATTTAGAAATATGAAACTGTGTCTTACGACCATTCAACTTGTGACCATTACTGCGTCTAACAGGCAAACGACAGTTTTAGCCATGCCAGCTCCATGTGTCATGACTTATTCATCTCAATCTCAGTTTATTACCTGCAGCAGTTTCGACTACATTCTATTTGTCTGATAATTACAGGAAAAAGGGCAATTGAGGTCGACACAAAAATGAAGGCGATCAAGTAGTATAAGGGAGGAAAAGAAAGCAAATTCAACTGCAAGTGACTAAGTTATCATATTGTAACCAGTATTTACCGCACACTCTGTACTGCTGCACTCTGGCTTTGAGGCTCTGAACCCGGTTAACCCATGACGCTTCTGGGTTAGGGTTAGGGTGATGCTATGTGATGTTACACATGATGTGTAAACCGCCACGAGGGGGGTAATTAAACCACACTTAACTCCTTTATCTGTTAATGTTTATTATTAACAGACTTAAGTGTTAAAACAGAAAACATATTGGTGCTTAAACTCTGCCGGTACAATTCCTCCTCTCACAGTTAACACAATGAACACTGGGAGAGGCTCACTCTGATGACGTAACACAACACAGACAAAGAAAGGACTTGTGAAGCTGTTAAAAGTAAAAAAAAAAAAAAAAAAAAATACAAAAAATTGGTTAAGAATGATGGATAAAAAAATGATAGAAAAGAAATAATATAACTTAAGGGACTTATTATACAGTACTATACATAAGTCAGGTTTGAGCACACATACCAATCCATCTTACGTCGACTACAGACTGGTCTGTCAGAACCAAATGTGGTCATAAGTTGATGACTAACTGTAATGCGGTCACACAATCTGATATCCCCAGAGATTTCAAGATGTTAAATGGACATACTCAGGCAATGACATCAACAACTGTAGACATCAAATTTGACATTCCCTACGACTAATAGATGTGTGATGAGATATCAGCTTAAGGTATAGCACTATACGTCAGACTGACATAATTATATACATAAGTACATTCTCACACGACTTTTAATTAGCTTTCTGTTTGTAAAAAAGTAAATGAATAAAACAAAGACCAAGACAAACTGTTCAAAGCCTCTCCTTTAAGAAACGTCTAGTGAAGAAATGACATTCACACTTTTTTTCCATCCTGCCACAGCACCACAAAAACGGATGAAAACATAACACTATGGTTCCACTCCAGCTCTGGTCAGCCTTACCTGTCATTTCTTAATTATACTGTGCAGTTATATCTCTGCTTCCTCCTGTTAGGGTATGCTTGGGCATAACACGAGACAATTTTGGGCAGGAACATTTGGGTGGTGAGTCACAAAAGATGATATCAACTCCGGAAGAGCTCTCAAGTTGAGGTCTTGGGTGTGCGTTTAAATCGAGAATTAATTTTGAAACTTTTGAGACAAATTAACTGTATTAACTGTTACAATCTTAACAGTGTTGTACGTGCGAGAACCGATTCTTGCGGCTAGGGCTCAGCAACTGAAAACGGAGGCACCGACTTCGTTCCCAGGTGGTACACAAACCGAGAATATGGGATGACTGAATGAGAATGTGCGCATGCACTAAATCATGGGTGGACGCTAAAGTTTTAAAGAAAGAAAAGCGGTCGGCGTTGAAACGGACAAATAAGAATGGCAGTCGAATTTTTAGGAGTAGCACAAGGCTGCTCATTCGATATTTACTTGGAAAGAAGCTTAAGCATCAGTAGATAATTTGTATCATTCTCACTATATTTTTTTATCGGCCCTGCCATTAAAAGTAAGATTGTCATTATAATTGAATAGAACTGATCACTCACACTGGATGATACTGGAGAAGTTCAAACATTCTGATTTAATTAATCGAGATCTGCATCCAGTTGCTTAATGTTTAAAAATTAAGGCGCGTTCTGATGGCAATGAGAGCTTTCGGATACGCCCTACCTGAGATGCTGCCTGCTCGATTTGTACACATTAACTACATAATTTGTTCACCCTTTTGTGAAAAAGACAAGAAGCGCTTCCTGTTGCGCGGCTTCATTTCGGCGCTCGGCCTCTGAGGCACCACGCTACATGTAATACCAGGCCCGCAGACCCCTTCCGGCCTCACCTCGGAAAGCGCTCTCCAGCAGCTCCCACTCGGACACCAGCAGCGGCGAATCCCAGTAACTCCTGGGCGCTTCTCCCAGTTCCGAAAGTACTGGCTGGTTACTGAAGCCCGGTTGCCAGGGCTGCAATCCCAGCGTGTCCTCCATTCCGCTCATACCGAAGAGCGGCTCGGCGACTCTCAAGGGCGGCCGCGTGTACATTCCCGTTTCGTACGAGGCTGCGTCCAGCTGCATCTTCAAACTTTTGTCCATTTTTCCTTCAGCAGACATTCCTCGCTTGGCTTTAAAATGGCAGATCGAGCACTGACATATGTGACACTCGACATTCCGCGCTGGAAATGAACAAAATCTCGTGAGCGCCTGACGCGAGACCCGGCGCCACCGCCGACTGCAACCACGAACCCTGACTCATCGCCCCGCCCCTTCGTCGACGGTGAGCTGGCGTGTGACACGAGCGCGTCACGTCACTCGTGATCACAATTAAGTGGAAGGCAGCAAACCCGGGCAGAGGTGGAAATGTGCTTTTGTAAGGTGATATTTGTTTCATGCTTTCAAGCTTTTCTGTTTTAGCTGCATATATGTTCATTTATATTGGAGCCTGATTTTATGATACACGAAAGGGGCAATATAGTAGTTATAGTAGTTAATAAAAGGAGAAAGCGAGAGATGTTAGGAGTCGTAAAGTTACAAAGTTTAACATACACCTTAGTAATATAAAGGAACTCGAGAGACAGAGAGAAGCGGGCCTATAATTTTTGATTCTTTTTCTTCTTCTGCCGGCTGTTTATGTCAAGGTTTGCCACAGTGGATCATCTTTGGCCAGTCAACCAAATTACATGATTCTGATATGTGGGGGGAAATCTGTATTTCCCACAACAGGCCCGTACACTTATAAAAAGCACAGGCAAAGAGATTTGGAAAAGTCCTTCCCACATCTAAAACATTTACAACCACGCGTGCAGGCGTTGGCTCAGCTGGAATTCCAACCCTTCTTATCGGAGGTGGGAGATGTCAGTATGAACGTCTTTGCATGTATGATACCCTTTAATTATTGTTAACTCTAAATTATATCTTCCTTTTAAGATTACAAAAAAAAATGGACAAAACATCCTTCAGTGTTAATTTAGATTAGATAAACTTTATTAATCTCAAGGGGAAATTCACATGCATACAGCAAGAGAAACATAAAAAAAGGATACAGAGTCACAGGACAGATAATACAGAAAATCAACCAATCGTGATAAGTAAGTAAATAAAAAGTGTATATATGGAACAATATTTCCATATTTACACTTTGAATATGTGTTAATGAAATACTACAAATTTGGCGCTGATGTATAAATTTATTTATTTATTTATATATAAAGCACTTTAAAAATAACATCAAGAGTGACCAAAGTGCTGTACAATAAAAACCCAACATATCAGACACACAAAACCAAAGGGTAAATGAAACAGAAACACATAAACACACAAGAACTGAAGAGATTCTTAATAAAAAGTATACAGTTAGCCAACATATCATACTGGGTTAAAAGCCAGAGAGTAAAAATGTGTTTCTAAAAAGGATTTAAAGACAGCTAGTGAAGGAGCCTGCCTACTGTGCAATGGCAAATCGTTCCAGAGTTTTGGGGCTGCAACTGAAAAAGCTCGATCATCTTGGGGTTTGCATCGTGCCTTGGGAACACGTAAAAGCATCTGGTCTGCTGACCTGAGAGAGCGCGACGGTACGTAAGGGTGCAGCAGTTCCGACAAATAAAGAGGGGCACAACCATTAAAGGATTTAAAAACAAATACAAGGATCTTAAAATGAATTCGAAAACGAATTGGAAGCCAGTGAAGGGAAGCCAAAATCGGGGTAACATGCTCATGCTTTCTTGTGCCAGTTAAAAATCGAGCAGCAGCGTTTTGTACCAGCTGTAGGCGAGCAATGGAGCAATGTTGCTCTAGTCTCAGCCTCCTGAATAAAAGCACCAATTGCAGAGACAAGTATTCTTCTGAAATGTATTTATTTTTATTTAGTTACTTATCTTATATTAACTCCTAGAAGTTAATATAACACTAGCAGTTTTTCTCTTCATATATGTGGGTCTGTTAAAATGAAAGAAATTATCACAAATCAAATTTTAGCATCAACGTCATTACAAATAAAAATTCCATTTACTAATTGTGCCTATAACTCAAATCAAATTAAATTTTATTTGTCACATACAATTATACACAGTACAATATGTAGTGATATGCTTAGTTGCTGAACTGCAAGACTTTGCATTAGAATAGTACACTAAATACTCTGAAAATATCAATAAATATCACAATGCAATATTACACAACTATAATAAAGTATCTATCTATCTATCTATCTGTCTATCTATCTATCTATCTATCTATCTATAAATAATTTAATATTAAGACAGTTGGCAATAGGACATCATGTATGTGCAGATGATGCCCTTATTTAGGATGTGGATAGATTGTGAACAGAAGTTCCTTTCCCAGTCTCTATGCACTGGTCTTCAGGTAGCGGTACTGTTTCCCAGAATGCAACACAGAGAACAGGCCATTGTTGGCATGGCTGGTGTCATTGATAATGTTTTAGCCCTGTTTGACATGGCTTGTTTCAGATGTCCTGGAAGCTAGAGACTGCACACACAGTGATGTATTCAGCCAGCCGCACCACCCTCTGCAGAGCCTTACAGTCCTGCTGTGTGATTCATAGCTTTGGTCAGTCCCCATGATTCAAAGTTGTGTCACATCAGTAACGGATGCACATATGCAAAAATCATGCCATTCGTTTCATCCGAAGACTGTTTTTTTTTTCTCAATTTAGATTTTACACACATTGAACTCCTTGACCATGTTTTTAACAGGTATTATGTAAATGTACTTTCACCAAGTAGGTCTGGAAGTCAAATGATCATAAACTTTCTGTAAGCAGGGTAAACAGTTTTCACATGGGGTGCTCTCCTACCGCAGAAACTTTTCTCCTGAACCAGAGAATTTTTAGAAAGAATAGGAACTTGGGCCATTTATAGTTCCTGGTACTTTTTTTTAGTTTCTATCCCACGGTATGTACTTTTTGTTCAACCATGAACTGTTGTGGGTGGAACTCAGCTGATGAATTGCTCTGTTTGGTTGACCACAAGCATTGAAGGCATCTTACAGATCTGTTAAGATGTTTGAATTTTGGAGATTTACCAGTGAAGATGGAGCACCACACCCTCCACTGATCAGACCCTAGAGCTGCTTCCACCATGCACCGCATCAAAGCAATAATTTCCCTGGTTAAGTCACTTTGGTGAAAGTGAATTCCCGCAAGAGAAAATTTCAAGCCCCGTGATACAAGACTTTATGCAAAGAGATTTGGAAAAGTCCTTTCCACATCTAAAACATTTACAACCACACACACTGTTCAATCATTTCTCATTTGTGTGAATGCTATTGTCAGACACAGTTTGTGTAGAGAGAAACGATATTCACTCACGCACTCAGTTATACGTTGTAATTCCAATACAGAATCAAAATTCAATCAATCGATATTGATGAAAAGGTAAAAGCGAAAAAGAGATTGAATATATGGACATAGGTGATATGACAGAAGTATATAGATATTGTTTGGCTTTAAACTTTAAGTCGGAGACTTGTAGATTGTCTAATTCATGTTGCCATCAGGGAAAAGTAGTGTTTCTTCCCAATGAAGAGGCCTATCCATGAGAATTAAAAGTTTTGTTGTTTGGTGAAAGTGAAATTCACATACGCGAGTGGCAGAGACACAAAGTTGCTGGTGCGTAGCGCAGGAAGGGGGATTGGCAAGCGAAGCAAGCAGGGGGCAAAGCCCCCTAGTATATAATATGTAAAGGTGACAATGGTCATGGCCTTAACTGTAATGTCTCAATTAGCATCTTGGACAAAAGGCTGACTTCAGCAAGGATGACACTTAAGCCATGATGAAAGAATTCTCAGCATGAATTGCTCCAGCAGATGATGCTGGAAGGTGTTTGAGAAAATAACCCTTAAGCATCAGGGACTCTTAGACACACAAGGTTGTTCCAACTGTGTTAAATAAGCAAGTATTGTTCTGAGAAATGCAGCCGAGTTCAGTATATTCTTGTATATACTGTGTACTGACTTTTGTCTAACTGGTTAAAGTATGCAAATGCTTCTGTAGGAAGTAGCCACTGACCTTGAGTCCCAACAACAGGAATATATTCCTCCACTAGTATAGTGAAACACCCGTTTAGCAAAGCAGGCTTAATGGTATAATGGTAAGTCTGTGTGTTTTGATCGCATTGTGCATTTTTACAGATCTCTGTTCACAAGATATCCCTTACATCCCATTTTCTTTGTACATTTTGTTGGCTTTTTTTCATCGGACATTCTAGTCCACAGGTGTCAAACTCCAGGCCTGGAGGGCCGCAGTGGCTGCTGGTTTTCTTTCTAACCCTTTTCCTAATCAGTGTCCAGTTTTCACTGCTAATTCTTCTTCTTCTTTTCCCTCTGTTTTAATAGCCCTGTTTTTAAGGATTAAGTCTTCTGAATTGATTTGTTTCTTCATTAAATGACAGCCAAACAGAAATGAGACATGAAACGAGCCAACAGATGACCAGCTAAATTGGGGCTTCAAACTCCAACCAGTTCCTTAATGAGAAGCTGATTCTCACTGTTAGTTAAACCCGTTATTCAATTCCATGGCTTATTGCTGCTCTCTTTTTGCCACAGCAGACATTTCCAAAACTGTTGATATTCTGTTTTTTTCTAAGAACTCCTAAAATGTTTTGGTAACCTGAGGGATGAACCTTACTGAGACCTTCATCTTTATTTTCAGATTTTGTTTGATGGGTACAGGTGAGCTGGTCATGTCCTGCTTGTTTTATGTCTCATTACTGTCCGGCTGCTAATTAAGAAAAAAAAAAGCTAAGGGGCCTGAGTCAAGCTAATTAAAGCTAAGACTAAAAATGTTAATTAGCATCAAAAACTGGTTACTAATTAAGAAGATGGTTAGAATGAAAACCTGCAGCCACTGTGGCCGTCCAGGACTGGAGTTCAACACCCCTGTTAGTCCATCAATCCCTCTTTCTTTGTGCATCTTGTTGCCTTTATTCATGATGCCTAGAGGCTTGGACATTCACCTCACAGTTTTATTATTTATGTCGGCCACTTGCCTTTGCTCATCAGATATTTGAGGACACAACAGGTTTCCATTGCAACCCAATTACTTAATTAGAAACTAATCCTTACCAATCCTCAGACCTTATTTAATTTTATGGTTTGTTAGTCTGCAACGTTAGGTTCTTTTATTGTAGATTGTTTTTTCCTTTCCAAGGATATCATCCAAGTGATTTGAAGCCTAAACCAGATAATATTCAGGCTGTCATATTTTTTTATTAAACCAAAGAGTTCATGATGAATGCACAAAGGTGTAATTGGAAACAAGTTAGATCGAGAACTGCTGGCTCCTTTGTCATTTGCATCTTATTGCTAATAATGAACAATTAAAAACAGTGAATTTGGCTGTTTAATACTAAAATAAGCAATTAAGGGTGGGGAACCTTAACAAGTGAGACCACTAAAATGAAGCATCAAAATGTCACTTGAACAATAAGTGCATCAACAGCAATAATTGAATTCTCTTCAAGAAACTGGTTTGGAACAGAAACCTGCAGCCACTACGGACCTCCAGGATAGATGTCGCCCACCCCTGTTCTGAGGTCAGCAGTATGGAGCCTGTCTCTCATTGTTCTGTCACTGATACAGATGTTGGTTCTGCTGACAGTTTCAGGAGCAGGACAGCTGACCCATCTGGACCAGTCTGATGTGTCAGTCCTGCTCTGTTGTGGTCACTTGAGAGGGAGAAGACCTTGGACAGTCATCTGTCCTGCATGTCTACCGAAACCCTGCCTGCAGTCAGCACACAGTGGATCAACTTAATTTGCAGGGACGTGACATGCCTAAATTCATCATGCCAATGTCCGAGAATAATTCTTTGCTTCTGGTGCCATTCGAGGCATTATGAAACACACAGAAAAAGCCTGGCTTTTGCCTTGCATTGAAATTAGCTTTGAATTAAGGCCTAGTTAAAGGTGATCTGTTCAGCAGTCATGAGTGAAACGATTCACACACAACTGAACACAAAAGTGAAACTTTGATTTTTTTTTTTTTTTATCCTTTGGTAAGATTATTCGCAAAACAAATGTTTTGAAACTAGGAAAATTTGCTCCATTACCTCACAAAGTTTCAACTCATCTGCAAACTTTTTCTCAGAGTGCAGAAGCATAAAGAAAATTTATTTTGGAATTGGAACACAGATAGAGATCACTTACCTATAAGCACTTAATCATTGCTGAAGTTCATTAACCTGGGTGTGGGGTCACTGATGAGTCTCCTGAATAATCCTGTCTTGGATCGGCTTAGACATCTCAGAGAAACTGAGTGCCAATAGTTCTACCTACCAGGTGAAATGTGCTGTTCAAAGTGAATGGCAAGGCAGATCAGAGCATATTGAGCTTCATGGAAGGAGCCGTTAAAGATCAGGGCGGCAGCAGCAGCAGCGTTGGAGGGCAGCCAAGAAAGTAAACAGTGGTTTTGATTGCAGAATAACCTTAAGGATGCAATATTCCTTGCTTTCCACCTCAAACATCTTAACACATGCCATAAAACCTCTTCTGAATGACTTTCATATTTCACAATTGCAAAATTGAAAGTAAAACAAATTTTAGGGGCATTCTGCCATAAGGAACTCAAGTGTTTTAGCATGATGCCAATGATGTGACCATAATGGAGGAGATGGTAGCTCAACCTCAACCCCTCCACTCACTTTTTAAAGCTGCACAAGGATGGACACCCTTCCATGGCTTACCTGACTGCCGCTACCACCCTGCACCACTCTCGTCTTTTCTGCTGATTGTTATATGTGGAGAAAAAATGCATTTGTATTTTCGCTTGTGTTAAATGTGATCATTGCTCATCAAAACTCCACTGCTGAATCTTGAGGATAATGAAGTAGCTTTTCTAATTAACTCATGAAAAAATGTCTGCATTTCAGAAGCTCATTTGATTTTTTTTATTTTCAGAAATACATAATTATATTATGCTTAACTTTAAATGCAATACATCAAACACAACTTTTGTTGTTATCAAAAAATAAATGCAATGACAAATTCTGTATTTTGTCAATTACTGGTTTTTATTTATTATTCCTAAAATGCCCGATTTTTTTAGTATTAAATTCAGGCCTTCGTAAAAATAACTTATTAAAAAAATAAATAAAGACTGTTTTTGAAATGCACAATTTTGTATTATCCTTTAAAAAAATTGTGTAATAGCACTAGCAGCAGATATGATTTCATTAATAAATGCAAGTTTGAAAACGAGCACCTCTATCAAGTTGCAGCAAAAGTACCAAAGGTTGAAAAACATGGCTGGTGCCGAGCTGCTCCTCACATATTCTCGTGGTACACTACAGGACCTTAGAGTAATGCAGGTTAAAAACCACTGCCATATGGGAATCATTGTCGATTCTCAAAAGAACCATCCATGTAGAAGTTCCAGAAAGAATGCTTATTTAGATCTGTAACAGGTTTCACAAAAATCAATAAATAAATGTATACATACACACATACATGAGGGTTGAATTGAATTTAGTCTTATCAACTTTGACTTGATCGTATGGGAAAAAAATAAGGACAGGCAGCACCCTGAACTAAATAAAGTAACTTTGACAGTGTAATGTTATATTACAGAATGTCCACTTATTTGTACTTAAAGTTATGGAACCAAAGTAATTATTTTGGAAATTAAAATATTGCATGCAATAACAATTAAAGTAACATTTGGTAATAGATTTGTAAAATATTAGTGGGTTCATGGTTTGAAACAGTACTGGCAAAGTTCAATCTATCAGTATCCTGGGCATGGTATTACATATATTTTAAAGATTTATATTTTGTTCACCTATTACGAACCTGATCAAAACCCAAATAGTCAATTGCATGTACAAATCACCCTTCACATAATTAAATGGCTCTTTGTCAAGCAATTAGTCCACCAGGAACCAGACAACCCAGTAAGGAACTATGTAAGGAGTATTATTTTTAGAGCCTGGATACAGGATGTGGTGGTTAGGGCTCTGAAGATTGTACTACAAAAATTGAAGTTGTGGGTTCAGATCTTGTTACTGACACGGTGTTAGCATAAGCAAGCCACTTCCCCTGTCTGTGCTCCAGCTGAAAAAACAAAAGTTACCCAACGTATCATAGATGTTGTAAGTCGCCTTGAATAAAGGCATCAATCAAGTATTAAGTAATGTCTGGTGAACTTGTGTTACTATATGGACTGCAGCCCACCTCACTTCTGAATTTATTAAAGCAAAATGTTATGTTTTATATACAACACACACACATTACATATATATATATATATATATATATATATATATATATATATATATATAACAGCATATCTACAAATATATGGAACACACAAATACATATATTTGTAGATATGTTGTTTTATGTGTGTTTCTTAATATGACACTGGCCCACAGGCGGTGAACATCATCCCATTGAGTTCAACAATGCCCTTTTTTATTGTTTAAATGACACACTGAAGGTCATACAGAAGGTTGAATGTAACAATTGATGGCTAATGCAAAATATGTGTTATCTTGATTGATGAAATTGGGATTGGAAAATTCATAAATGTAGGGTAATCGTAATTTTAAAGAGTTACCTTAAAGCCGTTACATTAATGGAAAGAGAG
This sequence comes from Polypterus bichir lapradei, assembly GCA_026402145.1. Taxonomy (NCBI): domain Eukaryota; kingdom Metazoa; phylum Chordata; class Cladistia; order Polypteriformes; family Polypteridae; genus Polypterus; species Polypterus bichir. Next base: position 18,049,415 of record JANRMT010049829.1, read on the forward strand.
AAAAGCACCTGGTTATGAAGAAACCAAATAATAAAATATCTTACCCGAGTCTGGGCAGCATACGGGCACTTATTCATGCGGGTGGCATTCTTAACGTTCCGTCCTGATGTTCCGTTATTTGAGGTCACCATCGGAGAAAACCGAAACGACCGTACTTTGCAGCAGCTTTAAAAAGACAAAATTGCGCTATTAAATATAAAAACTGGACAATCTATTCGTTTTTTCAGAAACTGCGGCAAAGCTGAACTGTTTTTTTTCTTATTGTTTAAGTTAAAGGCGGTGTAATTTCCTACTCGTAATTATAGTTTTAGCGTATACTATCCGCGTTTGTAAATTTAGCTAAAAATACCAAACCTGAAGGATCAGCATCCCCTTCCTCGTCACCTTTCATTTCACCTAATTCACTCATAACCTGCAAAGAAAACAGCACATTTGGTTAACAATATATATAAACCCTGCACTCTAGTACCATCAACCATGTACACCCCCTCTTTCTGGATGTGTGCACAATTAATAAAGACGCCGTCAATTCATCAAAAAATTTTATTTCACTTAGCAAGTAACGTGATTTGAGGGGTGTGGGAGGAAAACCAGAACACCCAACAAAAAACCCATGGAGGCGGTTTTGAATTCATAAGCAGCGCTAACCACTGCGCCATCCTACATTGGTGTTTTCAATATTGCAAAACACCATTTCCTGCATAAGCTGCGAGTCGAAGTCAGTACCTCTGCAGCTTTTTGTCCTGGGATAAGCTGCAGTAGTCTATTCCTATCCATTTTCCAAGCCTGGGTAAGAGTCAGTATATCGCGGTCGTGCTCCTCTTTCATTTTTTTTATTTTCTCCGTTGTTTCCACCTGAAAGCTGTCAAATCTCGTGGACAGCTCTTTAACTTTCTGCATCTCCTGTTCCAAAGCATCTTGAACCTCCTTTAGTTTGTGGTTATCGATTTTAGGCTTTGATTTGTTCCCAGCTTTACTGATAAAACTACCCATTTGGCCATTAAACAAAACGTAGCGGTACTATCGGATCATCCAACCTGCTAATAGTCCTTCCTTGTTTGTATCCAGGACGAGACTGGTGTGGAATGCTCGGGGCTCTGCGATAAATCAGATAGGTCTAAAGGACGGGTGACGTCATAGCATTCTGCTTCAGCAACTGGCTCGTATTACTTTGGGCTGCGTTTGTGGAGCGGCTTATTTAAAACCTCTCGCTCGGTTACAACAACGACAAAGCCTACGCGGAATCATATCCTGCAACTTTTATAAATTGTACTCAGTGTTAAAAAGTGAATTTAGTGCACACTAGCGTCTTTCTTCTCTAAACTCGTTCTTGTTTATCTAAATTGACTGGCATTAAGTAGGTTTGAAAATCTATGTGCAGTATGTATGCGTTTAGCCTATTAAATGCACTGTACGTGTGCTGTAGGTACGGGATGTGAGTTAAGACTTGGCGTTTAACAGCCGTGTACTGTAGTTGTGTTGGGCCACTGATAAATTCATAAATACGTTAAATACTACTTACCAAACATTTCTAAAAAATCTTTTTTCTGTAATTTTAGCAAAAGAAAACTTGGCATAGTTCAACCTTTTTTCTCTGGCAAACATGCTTAATTAATTTCACGTGAAAAAGTAAGTACACCCTTTTTTAAATAACATATGTGGGCATATCAGTTTGAACAGTATCTATAGATAAAGGGGGTATATAATACAACAAGTCTGTCTCTGGTTACTGGACAGCGTCCATGACTCGCAACCATATAGCAAGACAGGAAGCATCAGGACTCTAAAGACTTGGACCTTTGTCCTTTTGCATAGATACCGGGAGCACCACACACCCCTTTCCAGCGACCTCATGACCCCCCCCCATGCTCTCCCAGTCCATCTACTGACTTCATAGGAAGAGTCACCAGAGACATGAATGTCACTGCCAAGGTAAGTAAACCTCTCAACGAGGTCGACACTCTCTCCTCAGACAGACACACTGCTGATGGCCGTACCCAAGAGGTTGTTAAAGGCCTGGCTTTTGGTTTTTATCAGGACATTCGCAAGCACAGACACTCAGACTCCTCACTCAGTCTCTCGAGCGCCCCGATCAGAGCCTCCATTGACTCCTTGAAGATCACAGCATCGTCAGCAAAGTCAAGATCCGTGAATCTTTCTTCACCAACTGATGCCCCACAGCCGCTGGACCCCACGACCTTGCCCAACACCCAGTCCATAGAAGCATTGAACAGAGTAGGAGCAGAACACACCACTGACGAACCCCAGAAACAACTGGGAAAAGCACAGAGGTTCTGCCTTCACTCTGCACAGCACTCACAGTATCAGCGTATAGGCTGGCCATGATATCCAGCAACCTCAAAGGGATCCCGTGAACCCTCAGGATGTCTCACAGGGCAGCTCGATCAACTGAGTCGAACGGTTTTGCGAAAATTGACAAAGGCTGCAAAGAAACTCTGTCGATATTGGTGTTTGCGCTCCATGAGAACCCTCAGTGCCAGGATGCGGTCGATGGTAGACTTCTTAGGTGTAAAACCAGACTGTTCCGGTCACTGGTAGGTGAGGAAGTGATCACGGATCCTATTAAGGATGACCCTAGCAAGGATCTTACCTGGCACCGAGGGCAGTGTTATCCCCTTGTAGTTGCTGTTATGTTATAGCCTGAGTTTATTCCCTGGCTTGTGTTTATTATCTCTTTTAGGCATTATTTGTTTATTATAATTATTTTTTAAATATATTCATTGTAATTATCATTTTTTTTGTAATATTGTTTTATTTATTATTATTTAGTATCTATGGAGAATTCAGAAAGTATTTGGACCTCTTCACTTTCTGCACACTTTGTATTTTAAGTTTAATTTTAAAAGAATTAATTTGCCATTTCTGCCCATCAATCTCCATTCATCCCATAATGACAAAGTGAAAGTGTGTTTTCAGAAAGGTTTGCACATTTATTAAAAATAAAAAACTGAAATCTCTCATTCATATAAGTATTCAGACCCTTAATTCAGTACTTTGTAGAAGTTCCTTTTGCAACAATTCCACCTCTGAATTTTGTAAATTTTGCATTCCTGAATTTCAGCAGTTTATCCCAGTCTTCCTAGCAGATCCTCTTAAGCTTCATCAGATAAGATGGGAAGCATCTGTATACTGCCACCTTCAGGCCTCTCCTCAGATGTCCTATGAGGTTTAAGTTCTGGGCTTTGGCTGAGCTGTTTAACGACAGTCAGAGACTTGTCACAAAGCCACTCCACCATTGTCATGGTTGTATGTGTTTGGGTCACTGTCATGCTGAAAGATAAAACTGTTCCCCCAGTCTAAAGTTGAGTGCAGTTTGGAGCAGGTTTTCTTCAAGGGTCTCTCTGTATTTGGCTGCATTCATTCTTCTCTCAGTTCTGACCAGTCTTCCAGTCTCTGATCCTGAGTAGCACCCCCATAGCATGATTCTGGCCCCACCATGCTTCACTGTAGGTATGGTATCCCAGTGGGGACTGGGCAGTCTAATGGTCTGGAGTCCCTACAGATTTTATTTTTTTCTCCAGCCATCTGGAGTTTTTTTTTTTTGTTTGTTTTTTCTGTCCACCCTGGCCATTGGACCTTACTCTTATTCTATGTTCATTAATGACTTATTTTATTTTCTTATTGTGTCTTTTATTTTTCTATTCTTTATTATATAAAGCACTTTGAGCTACTGTTTGTATGAAAATGTGCTATACAAATAAATGTTGTTGTTGTTGTATTAGGCAGGTGATAAGTAGTATGTGGTCTTCACCAGCTGTAGTGCTTGGTGTTCTCTCCAAAGAGTTTAATTTTTGTCTAATCAGACAAGACAAGACCAGAGAATCTTTTTGCTCATGCTCCCAGTGTCCAAGCAGGGTGTCATATGTCTTCTATTCAAGAGTCACTTCCATCTTGCTACTGTCTAAAACAAACACCTGATAGATAGACAGAGTTCTGCTGAGACTGTTGTCCTTCCGACAGGTTCTGGCATCTCAGCAGAAGACTTTGGAAGCTCTTTTAGAGTGACCATTGTGTTCTTAGTCACCTCCCAGACTAAGGCCCTTCTTACCATTATTCTGTTTGGCTGGATGGCCAACCCTAGGAAGAGTCCTGGTGGTTTCAAACTTCTTCCATTTCACAGGAGGCCTTTCCTGGGAACACTCATTATCTCCTTGTCCTGATCTTCGCCTTAGAACAATTTGATCACAGAAGTCCACAAAGGGTTTGTTGGACGTCATGGCTTGGTTTTTGCTGTGACATGCAGTGTGAATTTCTGCACTTTATATCACAGGTACACATGTGCCTTTTAAAACAATGTCCATTCAATTCAGTTTGTCACAGATGAACTCCATTTGAGTTCTAGAAACTTCTAGAGGAAATTTAAAGCAAACAGGATGCACCTGAGTATAATTGGGAGTGACACAGCAAAAGATCTGAATACTTAGGATTTTTAATAAATTTGCAAACCTTTCTGAAAACATATTTTCACTTTGTCATAATGGGTTACTGAGTGTAGGCTGATATACATAAATGGCCTAATTGGGGTTGGTGGCAGAACTGGCACTCCAACCACCATAAAAAACCTCACACTGGTTCCATTCCAACTGAACTAGTGTGGTGCTGAGGTGTCACTGAGGTCCCAATCTGCCAAGCAGAGAGCCTAATCAAGGCCAGGTCTAGGAGTTGCTAGGAGAGGCTCTGCCACAACCAATTCGAAATTCCATTGTGCCCCCCACTCACATTGCACACAAAGGCCTGTGATTTGTAAACAGAGTATGTATATCATGAGTCATGAAACTCAAAAGGGGACAACCCACCGCTCAATTTCTGATACGTCTATCTGTATGCTTGAAACACCAAGGTGGACCATCTTTTTTTTTGTTAATATGTCTTATTTTGTGCTCAAAACTCCAAGGGGAATCCCCCAATCAGTTTTATTCCTGATATATCAACCAGTGTGGTCAAAAACAAAATGGGGGAGAAGCCCTTCCGTATTTGTGGCTGCACCACCAGGCAAGAAAACTTAAACCAGTTCTGTGCCTAATGAGTTTTTTGCTGTGTTGTGCTAGAAGAAAAATAGAAGCTCAAGCAAATCAAGGTTTTTCCGTGCAGGGCCTATTTGCAAGGCTGGATGCAAATTAACGCCATACCCAGGACGGAGCAATTGCAGGTTAAGGGCCCAACAGAGTAGAGTCACTTTTGGCGTTTACGGGATTCGAACTGGCAACCTTCCGATGACCAGTGCAAATCCCTAGCTTCAGAGCCACCACTCCACCCCAATAGATAGATTGAGAGAGAGAGAGAGAGAGAGAGACCAACCTACTTAAGGTGAGAGCTCTCTGCTGCCACCTGCTGACTTAATATAATAATACAGGACTATATAACTCCTGTAAAAACTGGATGGTACAAAAAGGGTAACAAGGCTTTAAAAATCACACAAAGTCATTTCACGCAAAAATCTGTCTCAGATATCCTTTATCTCAGACTAGCAAAATACCCGCGCTTCGCAGCGGCGAAATACTGCCTTAAAATTTTTATTAAGAAGAAAATGTAACCTTTTTAAACTGAGGGAAAATATGCCAATAATTATTTGTTAAGGATCTCTTTGCATACCATGTTGTCAGTTCGGCCCTCCGGTTGTAACATGACCAAACTTTGCGCTGAGCTTTCTCTTGAGCATGTAACTTACAGTTGGCCATGTGAACAGTAATCTTGTTTCAAACCTCACAGCTTGGATTGCTGCTGTCATAATCGGTTTGAGTTTCATGGTTTGTTTCAATTACAATAGTATTTGCAGGATTTGTTGTGTTGAAGTGACATTCGGCATCTGTCAAGCATTGTCAGCACACAACCGGTTTCATCGATAACTTCACATCCAGCTTTTGAGAGTTTAAACACTCATAAACATCAAAGTGTCCACTACTGAAATCGTCACCTGTGAATCTAAGATGTTTAAGAGGCATTGGCGGTTGTCGAAAGGTGTAAAATATTTGGCCATTTCGGTACACTTGAAAGCGACAACTGAACAATTCAGCGGCAGCCATCAACTCACATGCAGAACCATAGGTGAAGGGATTAAGCATTTCACTCTTATAGTGCTCCTGTGTAGTATAATTATCTCCTGTACCGTCATCAGTCCACACCTTGAACTTGTCCCAGTCATTCAATACATAAGACACAATGTTCCTCCGGATATCAAGAGTGAGCCTGATATGGCCGTGCAATATGTAACAAAGAGAATGGAAAAGGTAGGTGCCATCTCCGGGCATGGAAACCACTCAGTAAGTGACAGTTCTTTGATCGATAGTGATCAGCTCGATAGACATGGTAATGGGGGTTGGAATGATAAAGGAAATGGGTACCTGAGCAATGTAAAGTAAGTCTAAAATACCTATACAATAACTATAATTGTAATAAACAAACAATAAAACAGCGGAGAAGCCGTGGATTAAACAAAAAGGCTGTATTTATCAGTAGGGAGACGTGAATCCCGTGGCGAAGCAAGGAAGGGAATGTAGAGACCGGAGCGACAGACGGTCTTATATAGGCAGGCAGCCAACAACGTGGGAGGCGTTGGGATGGGGGACCCAACGCCACCTCACACAGTGACTGAGCTGCAGGCTATGAACGTATATATGTACGTAAGTAGGATTCAGTTAGCGTTGGGAACCCATGTACCAAATTTCTTGAAGATGGGCCCATAAGTAACAAAGACTGTTGAAAAGTTCAATATGGTGGCCGACAGTGGCGTCATACCACCGAAATAAGTACGTACATTGGTTTCGGTTAGTGCAGGGAAGCCACCTACCAAATTTCGTGAAGATGGGGCCGTAAATAAGAAAGTTCAACATGGCGGACGTTGTTGACCGTTATGACCGTTACGCGTAGAATTTCTAAATGAAACCTGCTAAACTTTTGTAAGTAAGCTGTAAGGAATGAGCCTGCCAAATTTCAGCCTTCTACCTGCACGGGAAGTTTGAGAATTAGTGACGTTGGAAAGTTCAATATGGCGGCCAACAGTGGTGTCATACCAACGAAATAAGTACGTACATCGGTTTCCGTTAAAAGTTTAATATGGCGGCAGACAGTGGCATCATACCACCGAAATAAGTACCAAATTTCAGCCTTCTACCTACACGGGAAGTTGGAGAATTAGTGACTTTGGAAAGTTCAATATGGCGGCTGACAGTGGCGTCATACCACCGAAATAAGTATGTACATTGGTTTCGGTTAGCGCAGGGAAGCCGCCTACCAAATTTCGTGAAGATGGGGCCATGAATAAGAAAGTTCAATATGGCGGACGTCGTTGACCGTTATGACCATTACGCGTAGAATTTCGAAATGAAACCTGCTTAACTTTTGTAAGTAAGCTGTAAGGAATGGGCCTGCCAAATTTCAGCCTTCTACCTACACGGGAAGTTGGAGAATTTGTGACGTTTGGAAAATTCAATATGGCGGCCGACAGTGGCGTCATACCACCGAAATAAGTACGTACATCGGTTTTGGTTAGCGCAGGGAAGCCACCTACCAAATTTCGTGAAGACGGGGTCATTCTTCTACCTACACGGGAAGTTGGAAAATTGGTGACGTTGGAAAGTTCAATATGGCGGCCGACAGTGGCGTCATACCATCGAAATAAGTAAGTACATCGGTTTTGGTTAGCGCAGGGAAGCCGCCTACCAAATTTCGTGAAGATGGGGCCATAAATAAGAAAGTTCAACATGGCGGACGTTGTCGACCGTTATCGACCGTTATGACCGTTACGTGTAGAATTTCGAAATGAAACCTGCTTAACTTTTGTAAGTAAGCTGTAAGGAATTAGCCTGCCAAATTTCAGCCTTCAACCTACACGGGAAGTTGGAGAATTAGTGATGAGTCAGTCAGTCAGTCAGTGAGTGAGTGAGTGAGTCAGTGAGGGCTTTGCCTTTTATTAGTATAGATATTGTTTCTTCTTATATAATACGCTACCGTGGCTGTTCATTTGTCTGTCCAGGATTTTAAATCACCTGTAACTCGCAAACCGTTTCACCTATTGACTTGAAATTTGGTACACATATACTACGTGACATCTACTATCCATTTTTGGGGTGATGTTTTTATTACTCTTTTTATTTTTGTTTTATTTTATTGTAGAATCAACTCTCAGCAGCGTGCAGCAGGCAGCCGTGCTGCGCATTCGTATGGGCACCGTTCTCATTCCCTACCACCTTTGCTAATCATTCTTGAGGCAGATTGAAGACTTAAGTGCCAGCTTAAGTGAAGAATTAAAGAAAATATACTAAGTAATTGCAACACAAAAACTAACTTAAACAGTTTTAACGTGAAAAGAAGCCGACGAAAGAAGAGAAGCAGCAGGCCGCTAGCGTGGAAAAAAGAAGAGCTGCTCAGGAAGCAGCAAGCGCATCAACCTCTGAGCAAACGAATGCTAAATAGAGACAGAGAAAAAGGATGAAAACTAGGAATGCTCAAGTCAAGTGTATTCACTGCACGTTATCGTGCAGTACGCCTTTACTGGTATTTAATATTAAGATTGCCTGAAGTTAGCAGACAAAATCAGCATGGGCACTGAACCAAAGAACAGTGACTAAAGTCCAAGCCTATGAACAGTCAAGCCATGTTAATATTACTGTGTCAGTTGGTTTTGCTTTCCCAGAGTTTAGCTGAAGAAGAAGAACCCTTCTGTCCTTCCTTGTTCTTAATTGATCTTACCTAAATGAACAGCCTGTCCTTCTACAGTCGCAAGGCAGGTGAATGTTGGCTGTTGATCTGTACATGTATCAGTATTGCCTAGAATTCCAAATTAAACAAGTACTCCTCACTTTAAACCCCTCCAGTCTTTTAGGATCATATACAGTAATGGAAACTGATGACTTTTTTAACATAGTTGAACAGGCAAACATGAGATCTTTGTGCAGAACTGTATAGCAGCCATGATGGATGGGGACGACACTACCTAATCTGCAATACGTGTGCACAAGACTATGTGTAAATAATTTACAGCATATACACACATGCGTGATGTCACTACCTGATCAGTACTCCAGTCAGGTTTGCTCCTCACATGCATTTGGGTACATTACCTGACCATAATTAGAATATTCTATATAGATCCATATATTGTGTCTCCACTGCTGGATTAAGCATGTTATGCTCCCTTCTATGTAGCACAGATCAGGTAGTGAAAGGCACGGGCCTCACCCCAAGGACTGTACATAACACTAATTTCTTACATCACTGGCTCTGTGGATATTAGCCAGTCAAAGTGATGGGAGGTCAGTTAACAAAGTGACACATAATGGGACTCAAAGAGTATAAAGAGTGGCCTTGTGGTTAGCACTGCTGCCTCACAGTTTAGGCCACACTAATCGATCCATCACTGAAGAGACCATTGCACCATTAGAATGCACTCAAAGTTCAATTTTTCCTTCCCCGTTGACTTCAATGTATTTTGCTCAGTTTGCTGAACTTACAGAGTACTGTATTTCAGTGTTTTCGTCAAAGTCCAGGAGAAGCAAATACAGCAGGGTTCGCTCATCACTAGTGACAAAGTGTGACCAGCAAAAAATAAATAAATAAAATAAAATAAACAAGCAATAAAAACTACAAAACACACTTGGAATGTGAACTTTTTGATCTTTTATTGCAAATACTTTAGCATATTACAGTGTACCTTTTTGTGTAACTCATCTTAAAGTTTAAAATTTGAGAATATTACTTAAATTGCATTTTTTTGTTTTGCTTATAAGACTACAGTTCTAATTCTTCCTCGATGAATGTGTTTAAGAAGTGTCACAGAAATAACTAATGGTATTGTGACTGAATTTCACATCGGCTTCCCATTTTCCTATCAAATATAATCCAAGGGAGTAAAACTAACATTAATTAAAAGCAGCTTGTAAAGTAAATATTACATTTTACAAGACATTTATACTGCCATTCCATTCATTACCATTGAATTTAAGAAATTGATCATCTTGGCTTCAAACATCCATCCACCATTCCATCCATTGTCACTCACCTAATCCAAAAAGACTCCAGGCTGCCTCCAGATTTTTCCTATGACATTGCTATCCTCTCTCTAGACATCAACCCAATGGGTGCATTTACACAAATGGCAGATGTTATAAGTTTGTCTTTTTTGGTGTCATTCATTTCACTTTCAATGCTACTTCCTTTGAACCAAAGCTTTCAACGCATTAAAATGAAGGTTACTCTTAATCGCAATTAAGGTTAAAGAGTCCACCTCAGGTGATAGGGGTAAGCGTATACACAATAGGGCCAGTTTTCAATGTTTTTTTTATCACTTTCTATTTCTAAACTCTCTTGCATTTTTTCTCTACTGCTCCCAAGGGTCTAACTCAAGACTCCAGGACAATGGTGTGTGGTAAAGATACTGTACATGAAAAAAGTACGTTTAGAAAATGAATGCATCATAAAAGCTCAAAAATGTAAAACTGATCATAACAACATTAGTACCAGTGACGCTAAGGCATACCACCTATTGCCCAATCAGTGAAAAAAAGGCAACCCCTTATCTTATTTAAATGTTTGCCTCCATTCTCCTTCAGTTTATTTCTCCATTGTCCAGTATTCTGGTTTAACATAAGTAGATGAAATTTAGATAAACAAACCTTTTTGCATATTCTGGGCAATTAGTGTGGACAAAAAATTAGACATAGGGGTCACATAGTCATATAGGGCTAATATAGTTAATGCGCTTAAAGTGTTTTGATTTGCCTTCCATATTAAAATATAGCATCCATCTTAGAAATATAAAAGGGTGTTGACTATGGCCGGCCATTCATCCCGGCCAATACTCTCAGGCCGCCAGAGGGAGCCCTCCCTGCGACATGGAGATGCCCCGAATTCCAACAGGGCATCATGGACTATGTAGTTTTAGTACACAGCCCTTCTGGATAACATCGGGGCTGCCAGGGGACGTTGCAGGGAGGCTCAGAGATGTTTATTTTTACTTCCCAGCTGAGGGGACAGAGGAAATGACGTACTTCCGGGCGGAAGAAAAAGGAGTTTTTACCCGACCGGAAGTGTTACAAAGTCACATGGACTGAGGGACAGAAACACTTCCGGGTCAAGAACTTTAAAAAGGACTGTGGGAGATCCCAGGGTTGAACTGAGTTGGGAGGAAGGGAACAACGCGTCTGGGAGAGGACGATTATTGATTATTGTATTGTGATTTATATGAGTATTGTGGAGTGGACGGTGCTTTGTGCACTTGATTATTATAATAAAGTCAATTATTGGACTTTTATCTGGTGTCTGGCATCTGGTCTGAGGGTTCAAGGGGATGACAGCGCCCCCTATCTGTCACAAGGGTTAATAAATGTCAGAAACCTGTTTATGCATATCAGGAAACCAGATAACGGTCCAGTGAACAACATACATAAGAATGTATCAGGATAGGGCTGATGTAATACACCAAATGTGTGATTAAAAGATCAGCAGATGTCCCTCTTTGTATATTCACGTATTCTGTCAAATACTGTATGAATGTGTGTGTACACACTACTAACTCACACTTTCACTTGCACATCATTGTTGGCTCATCTCCTTTATAATTGTACTATTCTGCAAACTTGTATGAAGTTTTTCATTTTAACTTATGATATTTATATTATTTATATGTGATGCTGTGTTGTGTTGATAAGCAGCTCCAAATCTACCAAGTCAAATTCCTGTACACTAAGTACTGAGGAATAAAATTGATTATGATTCTGTAAACAACAAGACTGGAGAATTGTTATATACACAGAGATTTTAAAAGTGATAGTTGAATAATATTGATATGAGAAGACCAAGAGTGTGTAATAACAAACTTTTATTTCAATAAGTCATTTAGGTGTAAAGCAACGGACCAATCAGAGTAAATGTATGCATTAATCAGCACTGTTATGCAAATTCGGTTCTTATTATTTTAACCATTCCGATCATTCTGTAACAGACTGCTGTGATGAATGCTCCCTCTTCAAACATTTGCTGAAGAGAGAATAATTGGCTCAGTCAACGACCTTTCTCCTGCCTGATTACTAACTGAAAGAGGTTTTTATCAGACTTGTCCTAGTAGAGGATATGTTTCTTTCTTTAATTAATTTGTTAAATTTCTACCACATTAGATGCAATGCTATAAATAAACACCACTTAGTTTATGGAACCACTACCAAGACTTAAATTTATAAACAAATATGAAAAATAAAGACTGCTCATGATTGCTTGAGCTAATAAAAATGAACACATTATAAACAAATCACAGGAAGTTTCCAATAAACAATCAAAATATATTTTTTCTTATGTATCTGAAGGTGTTGAGTCAGGCAGGGTGCCAGTATAAGGCCTGGATAGACTTTTTAGCTTTATTTATTTATTTATTTTAGCAAAAGAAAATTAACTTATACTGGATACATACATTTTAATATACATCTCCCTTGGTTGAAATATCAATCCACTTTAATAAAAATGTCTGTGTGTCTCTCTGGTTGCAATGCCGCTGCCATTCCAGATGGTGCATCACAAACATTTGTGGTAATAATTTTATATTACAAATGTTTGTGGGGTGCCATCTGTTGGACAAATCCAATGTGCTGGTCTCTGTTATGCTCTATTTGTCATGGAATTTGTGAAAGCAGCGTTAATGTTTGTGATGCATCATCTTTTGGAATGACAGGGACAAAGCAACCGGCTGGACACACAGACACTTATCTTTTGTATTTAAAGTGGATGTTTGATGAACCGTCTATTGAAATGAGAAACGTTAACGCTAAGGTCTACATTGATTACTTAAATTTCAACCCATCTTAGATGGGTAACACAGCTAGTTAATTACCAGCGTTCAGAGCAATGTCACTAGTGTTAGTTATCAGTATAAGAGCTAACAAGTATTTGGAAAGCATGTATATGAGCAGCGTTTCTCAACCTGTTTTCATAACAGTTCCCTAATGTTTTTTTTGAAAGGAGCCCACTGTCACCTTATTGGGTTATGTGGCTCCTTGCAGACCCATTTCATTATAGTTTTTTTTTTTGGCAGTGAAAAGGCTTCTAATATGTCAACACAACAAACATATTTAATTTAAAGTAGGCAACCAGGATACTGGGAGATGACAAGAAACTTAAACTTAACCCACACTGTTGTCTTTTTAAGATCACGAACCCACTGCATTTCAGAAATCTGTTATTGCTTATTCACGGCTATTTTTGAAACCTGTTACAGTTGTAAATTCATAAAGGTTCGTCTGGGAACCAAAATGTTCCCCTATAGCAGTGTTTCTCAACCTTTAAGTATTTGCGACCCAAGTTTTCATAACAGTTGTAATCGCGCCCCCCTAAGGTTTTTTGTGAAAGGAGCCCACTAATACCAATTTGTTCGTTTTTAATTAATGATATATCATAGATGCATATTTTCTTATACCTACTTAACTTTTATCGACATTTATCTAACTCTATTTATTTTTCTAGTATCACAATGTAGTTTAAGTTAATTTGTTTTGGTTTCAATAGATGTATTTTTCATATTTTTGATTCCCGTTTTCTTTTTTTTACATATTCACACCCCCATTTTTGTTACTTCGCGCCCCCCTAGGGGGGCCCACCCCACAGTTTGAGAACCACTGTATATGAATATGCAGTTTTACTGCATACATCTAGCTAACAAGTTTCAGAAAATAGGATTCACTTTAAATTTTGCCAATCACAACCAATCACAAACATCTCACATTACCTGGAGTCTTATCAACTAGTAAATCTAGTGACTTTACTAGTTGTGTAGGCATGCCTTGTTGAAGGGAAACATGAACAGAGCACGATAAGTGTGGACGATGTCTCGCTCATCAACCCTTTTATTATTTATTAGAAAAAGGAAACGAATAGCGCTGCCAAACATTCCTGATTTTAGCACTGAAAACCACAGTGATGCCCCAATCACAGGTAAGAAAACCTGCCACTAGCTGTGTTAACTTTAGTGGTAGGATTTCACCAACGCTGCTGTTGAGTGTGCTGGAAAATCTACAACCACTCTGTCACCAAATGTTGAAGGATCAGCTACGTTCAGAGATTTGTCCGATATTCACAAACTGCAAACTCAATCTGTATCTGCTTCCAACTTTTGTTACAGCCGATAAGGCGCACAGTTTTGTGATTCATTGGTACAACAGCTACAATACATGGCTCTAATGTGGAATATATGTTGTTTTTTCTGCAGAAATATGCAGACATTTTGGTGATAACCTAATCGAGGACAGATTCACTCATACATTCAGAGCCTAGAAACACATGCATCATGCATGTTCATTGAACAAGAGTCTAATCCTAGCAACATGTTACATAAAAAATCCAGTCGCTAATGGGATTTGAGGCCTTTACACTCAACATATAATACTTTCATAAACAGAATTAAGTTCAATGTGCTTTACAAGATGTCAATGAAATAGTTACAAGAAAAGAGAAACCTTAGGCAAACACACAGCCATGTACACAATTAACACCAGGGTAGTTTAGACTTGCAAATCCATCTGACTTCATTCCTGGTATAGTACAAAATCCCACGGGAATACAGAAGAGGGGTAATCCAGGGAATGGATGAATCTGAAGCAAAAGTGATTTGAAGCAATGAAGAGGCAGGAATTAATTGTTGTACACATGTCAGATAGAGAGACAGAAATTTTAGCATAGTTGGCAGGATCATATACTGTAGATAGATAAATAGATTTATTTTAGTGTAGTAGGCAGGATAGATAGATAGATAGATAGATAGATAGATTTTAGTGTAGTAGGCAGGATAGATAGATAGATAGATAGATAGATAGATAGATTTTAGTGTAGTAGGCAGGATAGATAGATAGATAGATAGATAGATAGATAGATAGATAGATAGATTTTAGTGTAGTAGGCAGGATAGATAGATAGATAGATAGATAGATAGATAGATAGATAGATAGATAGATAGATTTATTTTAGTGTAGTAGGCAGGATAGTTGGATAGACCCCTTCCAGGATAGACCCCTTCCAGTTCGTGATTTAGAAGAAGCCCGAAAGGAGGCGTCATTTGCGTTATGAGCAACCCGCCAGATAGGGCTTCAGTGAATGATCCTTATTTGACGGCCAAGAGCCAGATATTGTGCTGTTGTGCCCAAGAGACTATTTAGTGTATCTGATTTTGTTTTGGACTTTAGTCATTAAACAGGACAAACCGGCAGGTGTCCCAACTTTTCCCTTCTGCTGCAATCTGTTATTTCTGCACTCAGCCACAATAGAAAGTTAGAACAGATACGATACTAGATCCATACATACATGCACACACAGCAGGTATCATTTTGTCACATTATTAATTAAAATTTTGTGTAGATCCCTAAATGGAGGATTGAAGTCAAGACAAATCAATAAAATTTCAATGTCTATAAATAAAGTATTCACCCCCCTTAAAGTTGTTACATTTTATTGTTATTCAATATTGAATCACAGTGGATTTAGTTTGGCTTTTTTGACATTGATCAACAGAAAAATACTCTTTAATATCAAAGTGAAAAGGTGTTTCTTCGAATTGGGCTAAATTGATTCCAAATGTAAAACACAACATAAATGATCCCATAAGTAGTCACCACTTCAGGTCAGCATTTATTAGGCCTGTATTCAGAGGTCCCTCTTTCTTTATCATCATTGCTCATCTTCCATTTTTTCCTTCCCATTCTTCTTCTTTGCCAGACTGTTTAAGCTCTGTCTGGTGTCATGGTGATCGTACGTGAACAGCCTTTTTCAACTTCAGCCACAAGTTCTCAATTGGATTGAGATCTGGACTCAGACGTGTCCACTCCAGGATATTAATATTGCTGTTTCAAAGCCATTTGGCTTTATGCTTCAGGTGGTCATCTTGCTGCAGAATAAATCCTCTACCAAGGCAAAGGTTTCTGGCAGACTTCATTCAGTTTTCCCCCTGAATTTCCATCTGGTTTAACCTCTGTGAACAAAAGCCTTCTTGTCTCAATCTCTACGTCAACCTCCTTTTCATGAAGTTCCATATTCTTTGGTCTTCACTGTGTAGGTTAGGCAACCATACTGACTCAACACACATTGGCCATTTCACACTGAGGCTCTTTTTATACTACAATCAATTGAAATCCCAGACAAGTGATCTCTATTTAACCAAGTTTGTGACCCCCTATAACCAGTTGCCTTCAAGTGTGTCATTTTATAGGGGTGAATACTTATGCCTTCAATTATATTGTGTTTTACATTTTAATTAATGTAGACCACTTTGCAGAGATCTGTTTTCACTTTAACATTAAAGGGTATGTTTTCTGTTGACTAAGGTTCAAAAAACTAAATGACATCCACTGTGATTCAATGATGTAGACAAATAAAATGTGAGAACTTCCTAGGAGGTTAAATACTTTTTATGGATGCTGCATCAAACTCCTTGCTTTTTTCCCTTTTCAAATTCCCATCTGATCTATTCTGAAAAACCAATTACAAAATGCTTACACTTTATCGGTCTCATCTGGGTTGCCAAATCAAGGAGAAGTATCAAATATTTTCCATGTCTGACTGCTGACTGCTAATATCTTCACTGGAACTTGGGCTGAGAACTGAAAGGCAAATGGATTAATGTTTGGATGAATCTTGCTAACCTTCTCTTTATTACCTCTGCTTTCCACAGCATCAGCATGATCATCTGCTAAGTAGTCATCCAGGAATGCTTGAGAATGTCCTCTGGTGAGGGTCTATCACTGGGTGAGAGGGAGAGGCAGCGCAGAATCAGATCCTGGCATTCTGACATACAAAGAGAAAAGAGGAGTCAACCCAACTCATTTTCTTGATGTTTTCATTGGAGTTTGGTCCTGCATCTTGGCTGTCTTACCTATGGAGATATTACGAGAGAATGACACTTTCCCATTTATGGTCTCCTGTCTGTTATGAAAAGGCAAAGCAGCACAGACCAGACCATACAGGACAATGCCAAGAGACCAGGCTGTGGCAGGCACAGCTTGGTAGCACTTCTTCGTGAACCACTCTGGAGGTGCGTATCTGCTCGTACCTATGAAAACAAAGAGAAACAGACTCAGAAGCAATAAGGACACACGTTGATGTTAAAAATGGTGAGAAACCTACTGAATCACTAAATTTGACTTATGGCTTATTCCCGTCAAGGAAGAGCAGGATCTTGGTTTGCTTGAGTTTATGTGACAGCTATATAATCAAAGCATTATCATGGCGATGCCCAAGGCACCTCCTGTACAGGACTAATAAGGTCAAAATGCTGTAATATTTACACCATTCATTAGACTTACCCCTAAAACTAGAATAATCTCCTCCATGCACCTGAGCCCCACAGTCAAAATCAATTAGTTTTATTTGATGATTTGGAATCTGAATCAAAATATTGTTCATCTTCACGTCTCTGTGAAAGACCCCCCTGGAATGGCAATGCTGCACAGCTTCCACAATTTGTTGAAAGATATCCCGAGCAAGTGGCTCCTCCAGGTATTCCTCACGTTCAATGACAAAGTAATGTAACTCCATGCATGGCTCAGGCCGTTCAAGAATGAGGAGCACATCATAGGGGTCCGTGCACCAGTCCAGGAGCTGGATGACACCGGGGAAATTTGGGGGACTGCATACCATCTTCATCAGGGCAATTTCCAAGGGGATGGCCTGCCGTTCACCAGGCTGAGGTACAGCGATGGAAGGAAATAAACTGTTACTATTATTAGCTAGTGTGTTAATATGACATTACTAAGTGCTAATTAATATTGCTTATTTTGAATATTACTTTAATTACAAGGGTCGTTCAAAACGTTTCTGCACTGGAAACAGTGAAGGTGGGAAGAGTAGTAATTGGTCGTGTCTGAGAGTGTCATGTGATTAGTTCATGCCAGCTGCCCTTGCAGTTTAAGAGTTGTCACCCTGTGGTGAACATACAACTGATAAATTGCAGCAAAGAGGAACAGCGTTCCGTCATACGCTTTTTGTGGGCAGAAGGTGTGCCGGGAACACAAATTTATCTCCGCATGTGTGCTCAGTATGGGGATAAAGTTCAATCTCATAGAGTCATCTATGAGTGGATTGAAATGTTCGAAAATAGCCGTACTAGTGTGACGGATGCAGAGCTCTCCGAACGTCCAGCTACAGCCAAGTGATGATGATGTGAAAGCAGCGGTGCATCAATGGCTACGCGCTCAATGAAAAACATTTTTTGCTGATGGCATTATAAAGTTGGTACGACGCTGGGAAAATTGCATCGCAAAGGAAGGGGACTACTTAGAAAAGTGATGTCATTTGTTTTTGAAATTCTTAATAGAGTAAAAAAAAGTGTGGAAAATTTTTGAACGTCCCTCGTATAATGTTACTTTTGTTGTTGTTAGTGATGAGCGAAACATCAGAATTTCATTTGGAAAACAGGTTTGTAAAACTGCCCTTAAAAAAATTTTGTATGTGATTTCACAATTGTGAAACGCAAAACTCACAAAAATTAGGTTTGTGAAGTTTTTTAAAGGTTTTTGGGGTGGAAAGCAAGCAAAGCAAAGAATGTAGAGGTTATTGCATAGCCAAAACCTCAAACTCTTTCCTCAGTTTTCTCCAGCGCTACTCCTGTCTCTTACTGCTTTCTTCCTTGCAGCTGCACACACCCTCATCTAGACATTCATTCCGCCGATTTAGCCACACGAGACTCATTTGGGGTTGGAGGTAACGATACATCTGCACTCACTTTTCCCAAATCTTTCAGCCAATCCAAGTCAGGATCCTTCCAAAAGCATGCTGGTAACAATTTAGCCAGACCAATGAATTTTAACAGGCGAGAAGCATGTCCAAAGTGTTTGGAGGTTACGTATTTTTCATCATTGAGAAAGCGGAGTGTGAGTGGGAGTTCAGTACATGTCTTAATGTCGCAAATTTTGTTTTGTGATGAAAATTTTTTTGCAAAATTTGCAAAATGCAACTAATTTTCACGCAAATCATTTCACTCATCACTAAGTATTACTTAAAACTTATTTTTATCAAAATCATTAATATTACATTTCTGCACAAAGCCTATAAGATACTCTGATGCTTACATATTGAATCCACTCCATGACCGAGTCCCTACTCATGATTTTAATGGCTACCTAGAGTTTAAAAAAGCAAAGAACAAAATGTTAGTGTACCGGGGACATACTTTTACCTTCTTCATTGCTTTTATCTGTTTTTCCAAATCAAGAAATCCAGTTCAGGATTGCAGAACCTAAAGCCTATCATGAGAGTTTTACAACATAGACCATGAATCAAACCTGGGTAGGTCACGCTAGTTTACACACATATTTTTGACCCGTGGAAGTAAAACCCAAGTACCATGAAGAAGACCCAAGGAGAGAGTGGGAGAACATGCAAACTCACCAGTTACAGGGCTGGAATTCAAACCAAGGAGCTATGAGATAGCAATGATAACTATAGTACCACCACATCACTCTGAAAAGAGTCCTATCCAAATCTTATTGGGTGTTGTTGCATGCTGGGTACGTACCTAACCATCTGTGAATGCACAGTGGAACTTAAGGTACAACAAAATAAGTGGCCACAATGGAACCAGATAGGCACTTCATTGTTACTCCTGGTCTGTTACATTATCCCTAGTCTTTAACTCTTTCAGGGCTGATGTTGACTTATATAAAAGGAGGAGCTGATAATAGTAATCAACTGTCAACTGTGACAAAACCAACCGTTATGTCTTAGTTGGAGTCTTGTTGCTAGAAAGTTAGCTTCGTTGGTTTTGACTGAGATTTCCCACACTTCCATGAGTAGAAAAGCACAAACAACGGCAAAAATGGCCCTGACACCTGCCGAGAGATCCACGTGGATGTGTAAAGCAGAACGCTCCGGGGATGACGTTTTGCCTGTTCTCTCTGAACTGGACTATGACATGTCAGACTCCGATTTTGATACAAGCGATCAAAGACGATTGTGAGGTTCTGGCTTCAGCTGATTGGTCCCCAGCTATTTATGGTGCTGAACATGTTCAAGTAGCTGACACACCTATGGCACTGTTCGCCTGGGAGGACTGCCACTTAACAATGACAAGAGGTAGAAACCAGATTGCAATGCACTGCGGCAGTGACCACTGCTGCTGCCCCAGCCACGTGAAAACAGCCTGGCAGCAAGCCTGCCGCACATTCTTGGCAAACTGGCAGCCACAGCATGCAACAACAGACGTTTTATGTTGATGTTTGTGTGACGCCATTACTTTTCAGAAACCTATGTTTTTTGGAAAAAATATTCATCCCTCAAAGAGTTAACTCAAAGCCTGAGATATTCCTTCATCTCTATACCCAACTTAATTTGACCGGGTCACTGTTCCGCACAACTGGGTTTGTTTCTAGTTTAGGTCTCAGAAAAGACTTACCGGTAAATCGTCACATTTTCGCCTAGCTGCATATACTTCTACATGTCCTCCTTGAGACAGCAATGACTCCACAATGTAGCCATCTAGGAAGTGAGTCCAGTCTGAAAAGACAAGCACATGCAGTGAGCAATTTAGAAAAGAAGGTGAGACATGGAGAAAAAACTCGGGAGTAGCAATGACACACGAGATGATTCTGCACCTTGAGCTTCCTCGGGGTCGCGATTGTTACATTCATCAGACTTGCCATCAGGGTCTCGACCTTCAGTCTGCTCCGTAGATGGGTTAGCTCCATCTGTAGAGGACAATTAATTATGAGACAATAATACTGTACTTTAAATGAGGTGTCTGTACATTTACAGAATTTCCTCTGGTAGCCTTTAATTTCAAGAGGTTTAGATCAATCTTCATAAAATATCAGTGCAATTCATTCAGGTCCATCAATACGCAATGGTTATTGTGTCATAAAACTTCAAACACATCAAATCTGGTGCTAATTCTCCTTTACACATGTTGTACGGCTTTCTATTAGCTGTCCATCGAAAATCTCTTTTCATTGTGGGGTTCAAATTAGGCCAGAGGCTGTCATGGTTTCAAATGAGAAGGGGAAACCCAACCAAGCAGAAGACATGACAATATCACACTAGTTACAGTCAACAGTTTGACACTTTGAAATAGACTACTTGGTACTTCACTTGCAGCTAAGCATGTTGGGGTCTGGCAAATCTTGGATGAGAGACCAACCAGGAAAGCCTAGTTTGCTGCTGAAAGCTCAGGGTACTAACTAGCTAAAGTCAAGCCTTTTCTTTCTACAGATGATTTTCAAAAATGAATTCATGCTTTTGTCTCTTCTCAGCTTGACTACTGCGACTCATTATACACTGGAGTTAATCGGTCATCCCTTGCTCATCTTCGAGTAGACTCCAGAACGTTCCTAACAGGCACACGAAAGCAGAATCACATTAAACCAATTTTAGCTTCTCTTCACTGGCTTAGTTTGTTTAAAAGTTTATTGTTTGTTTTTAAGTCTCTGAATCATTTAGCCCCCTCTTATCTTAAGGACCTCTTACACCTGTACTCTCCCTCACAATCACTTAGGTCCTCTGACCAGAAGTTATTGGATGTGATGAGGTCTCGACTTGAGCTCACAGGGGGCCGTGCATTTGCAGTTGCTGCCCCTTTTCATGTTAGGTCAACACCAACTTCCAGCACTTTTAAAGCCAGTCAGAAAAACTTTTCAACTTGTTTGAGACTACTGCTTTTAATTTATTTGTATATTTTAGCGTATTTATTTACTATATCTATGTATTTATTGGGGTATTCATTGGTGTATTTGTGAAACTGTACAGCTCTTTGGTCAGCTTTTGTTCTTTTAATTGTGCTCTATAAATAAAATTGACTTGACTTGATAGAGGATGTTTGTTGAGGTCAGCAGGTGGTGCTAACCCTGTGGTCTTGTGTGTGGATCCCAATCTCCCATTGCAGTGACTGAAACATTGCACTGAAACAAAATGGTGCCGCCCTTCAGATGAGCTGTAAAACTGAGGGCCCGACTCTCAGTGGTCATAAAAGGTCCTTTTGAAAAACAGCTGGGTGTACCCCAATGTTCCGGCAAATTGCCCTCTATGGCCTGGTCATTCTGGACCCCTCGTAATCTCCTGTCCTTAACTCACTCACTCTCTCTCTCACCCCATCACCACCTGCCATTCCAGCACATGCCACATTGGCAGGGCTTCCCACTGTCCATGTAAAGCACTTTGTGTTGTTTAGAAAGGTTCCATATAAATGTTATTAATTAATGAATTAATTCTTATTATTAAAAAAGAAAATCACACAAGGATTATATGCAAATCTGACACAATCAATGACCCAGAGGGGTATGGAACCCAGGTCCCTGAACCTATGAGTGTTTGCCACTATACTGTAATTTTGCCACTTTGCTTGCATTGATATACACTTTTATGTCAATGTAAAGCAATATTTGAAGTGTCTAAAATTTGCTGTTTAGGCAGCAACTCACCCAACGTAATATCCCAATTTATCCATCAATCTTCCAAACCCGTTAATCCAGAGCAAGGCAGCCCATTACAGATTTAACACACAAACACACACACATTAGGAGCAAGTTTAGCATTTTTGGACTTAGGAGAGGAGCACCCCGAGGGGACCTGTGCCAATATAGGGAAAGCATGCAAACTCGTGATGATGGGTAATCTGAGTCTCCTTACTGCAAGGCAGCAGCGGCAGCCTTGGCACCACAGCACCACACGTTTTTTTTTATTTTAAATTATTTTTTTTCTGGGAAATTACAGGAAAGTAGTAGAATTAAAGTACAGCTGTTTTAACTATAAAACACATTCAGGTTTAATTAGTAAACTGGACTAATGCTGTACTTGGCTTTTTGGAGATTTAGATTACAAATGTAATAGAGGGAAATAAGTGAAAATTTTATCATCATCTTAACTAGTATAAATGCATTCAGCCTAAACTAACAAACTGTACCTTTGGCAGGTTCGGGATTACATGTCTTAGAATCTTCCTGAAATACTGGTGTATCTATTCTTCTCAGCTTCTCTGTCCAATGATTCTGAAAAAGTCAAATTTATTCATTACAATTTTGTGCTGAATTAGTTCCGCTTTCCTCACACATTTAAAGGGATTACTGGTATTTTAGTCTGTAATGCCGTGTTGGCCCAGTGTGATTAAGGCAATAGGCCTGCCAGGCCTTCCATCATGACCAAGTTTGATTTGAGCTTCCAGGTTTATGACGGGATACACTTCTGGTCCCCCAAACAATTGAGAAAATATACATTTATATAGTGTAGCAAAATATAAAATTCTTATATTTAATCCATGTTGGTTGAGGGAGGAAACTGTAAATGAATATGCCAATAGCAAAGTTGTAAAAGTAGCATAGAGTCCATTAAGTAAATAGAAGTAATTACTGCAGTTATTTCTACATTTTATCTACAGAAATACCAAGATTTATTGGTACAGAATTATCAGTCCATACATCAATAACACAGAGCAGTGGTTCTCAAACTGTGGGGTGGGCCCCCCTAGGGGGGCACGAAGTAACAAAAAGGGGGGTGCGAAGATGTGAAAAAAAGAAAGCAAGAATCAAAAATATGAAAAATACATCTATTGAAACCAAAACATATTAACTTAAACTACATTCTGATACTGGAAAAATAAATATAGTTAGATAAATGTCGATAAAAGCTAAGTATGTATAATAAAATATGCATCTATGATATATCATTAATTAAAAAAGAACAAATTGGTATTAGTGAGCTCCTTTAAAAAAACTTAGAGGGGCGCGATTAAAACTGTTATGAAAACTGAGGTCGCAAATGCTTAAAAGTTTGAGAAACGCTGCCATAGAGCATGTGGAATTCATTCTGTAGTTTTGAATCTAGTACCTCTATGTTCTTCCATCTGCGAAACAGCAGAAACAGCTCATCTCTCTCCCTGGACCAAGCCTGCTGCACTTTCTGGAGCTCGAGGCTATGTTCTTCCCTCATCTTCTTCATTTGATCCACAGTTTCCTGGCGAAGCTGCTGCATCTGCATTTCAAGGAGACTCTTCATTTTCTGAATTTCCTCTTTCATTGCGACTTTCAAACGCCTTAGTTTCGGATATCGACGAAGTGGTTTGTTCTTTTTGAAATTGCTAATTCCGTTCATGTAAGCGTTTATTTCCAA
The DNA here is from genome assembly GCA_026402145.1 of Polypterus bichir lapradei. Lineage (NCBI taxonomy): Eukaryota > Metazoa > Chordata > Cladistia > Polypteriformes > Polypteridae > Polypterus > Polypterus bichir. The sequence goes on from JANRMT010049829.1 coordinate 18,073,493, forward strand.
ATCCAAATACTGAACGACTTTTTATAAATACATATAACCGAATTGCCGATACTAAAGTCCACTATCGATCCTTCCTTAATGGAAGCCCTGCCAAGACTGGCTCGAGTTTTATGATCCTCAAACATAAGTACCGCTAACTCCTGAGCCGTGACGTCACCTTCGAGACCAATGAGAGCTTAGAGACGGGATGTTTGTGCGGCGTGCGTGTGCGAGGTACCAGTTTCATAACAGGGCAGACTTTCATTTACTCGTTGTGGAAATTAACTATGTTTTTTATCTATTCGTGTACGTTTTTCGATCGTCTTCTTTTGAATTTCACGGATTTTCCACAGCGCATTTACAATGAGTTGGTTCGTCTTGAAAATCGCTTTTTTGTTAATATACAAACAAAAGCCTCCGGATTTCTTCTACATTTATTAAATTGCGTTTGCCACTTATTGCCATTTTTGTCTCTCTAAAAGTTGGATATATTTTTTTCACTGAGTCTGGCCGAGATTGATTATATTATTGTAATACCACGTAACCCTGCCTTGGATGAGCTGGTTAGGAAGAAGAATGGATGATGATTAATATCAAGGCTGATATTATTTACTTGTTGTCGGTGTTTCCTTAAGATGGACTTCAGAGGCACAGCTCCCCTTCTATTTTTAACATTTTATAAATTATGTGAATTAATTTTTGTAGTCTTACAGCAGAGGGGCTACTTATATTGGCCCTGCAGTGTTCTCAGGTTACCCCCTTCATATGAATGATTCTTTTGGGAACCAAAAATTGTTCCCCTATGGCATCGCTCTGAAGAGCCACTTTGGTACATTTATTAAAGGTGAATAGTAAACTGACATTTATCTGTCTATCTATCCTACTACACTAAAATTCATGTCTATCTATCTATCTATCTATCTATCTATCTATCTATCTATCTATCT
>JANRMT010049829.1:18074518-18106265 GCA_026402145.1 Polypterus bichir lapradei
TCTATCTATCTATCTATCTATCTATCTATCTATCTATCTATCTATCTCATCCTGCCTACTATACTAATTATCTATCTATCTATCTCATTCTGCCTACTATACTAATTATCTATCTATCTATCTATCTATCTATCTATCTATCTATCTATCTATCTATCTATCTATCTATCTATCTATCTATCTATCTATCTATCTATCTCATCCTGCCTGCTATACTATCCATCTATCTATTATATAGTATAGTTCTTTACCTGTCTTGCACCTTGTTTTGTATCACTGTATGCTACAATATGGTGTATGGATAGTATGACAGTAAAGCCACATTCACTCAATTCACACCATTCTGTATTCATGGCTCATTTCTGCATACATCTGCTTGAATTGATTGGGCATCACAAAATTATTATATTTCAGATTTACTATCTTGTGTTATATAATCATTTTTGAAGACATATTAAACCTACTACTATACCAGGCTATTAATCCTTATATTAAAGGAATAGTTAAACCTTCACTCTTTTTCTTCTTAATTTTAAATTACAGAATGCATTTCAAATAAATACAATTCAATCTGCTTTGGTCTGAATTTTGGACATAATGGAAAAATGTTAAAATGTTCTGGAATTGAAAAGATTCAACAACAACTTTTAAAAATGAGCAATATATTAAAAATAGAAAAGACTTTTTCCACTACAGCATTCATACAACAGATGAAACCGAGTGGACCAGATGTCAAAACTTTTTTCATTATGTGTGATTTGTGTTGTGCCTCGAATGCTAACATTACTTAAAGAGTTCACTATAAATCTGCACCAGGACTGCTTGGGGACCTGATCCATGTTTTAAAAATTCACAAAGGCATTAATAAAGTAAATCCAGAAGAATTCTTTTAGCTAAACTGTGAATCGTGAATCTGTGAATCATGCACTTGAGGACACCAGTGGATATTAAGGGAAAGTGCATTTAGGAATGGAGACAGAAAGTACTTTTTTATGCAAAGAGTTGTGCGAATCTGCAACAAACTGCCTGGACATGGAGTTGGTGCGGAAGCCTTGAGAACCTTTAAGAAGTATCTGGATGAAATATTGGGGCATCTTAACTGATAGCTAAACAAACGAGTCTGATGGACTCTCAATTTTTATGTTGTTCTTATCTCAGATTACTGACACCTTTCAAATGTTGTTAAAATGTACTCCCTTGCCAATGTCTCTATTCAGTATTAAATCCTGACAAAAGCAGCACAAAGCACCAATCTAAGTGCCATGACTGGATCAGAGTGACCTCACAGGAGCTCACTAAAAGCAAAGTACTGCAAATAACTCCAACCCCTACACTTAAAATGTAGTTATAATGAAAAAGCGCATTATCTGTACACTTTTTAAAGATATGACTTAATTTGTGTTTGTGATGGAGAACTACAGCTGCGTTTTATGTGTCATGTCCTGTCAAAGATGATATTAAGAAACTGGAGTGCGGCTTTAGGAGACTTGTGACACATTTTTGGAGCAGCAGCAGGGTGAGCTTTCCTTGCCAATGACCACAACCTATAGACAACAGAAAGGAACACAAAACTAGCAGAACATCACCTGCTGATTAATTCCAAAAAAGTTACAATATTCTGAATGTAACATGGCACACTAAACTAATTCCCTTAATTAGATAATGAGAAAGTGAATTATGATGGTTATATCAATACATTCAAATTCACATACTCATATTAAGTCTGTGGTGTTTATATTTGAAATGCTTAAGTAATTTTCAGCTCTATTATTTACTGACTATGAAGTCAGTCACCATGACTAGCATTTCTGTTTTACAGATCCCGTAGTGTGGATTATACACATTCTCTCTGTTATCAGCCAGTACTCCCTCAACACTAGAGACAGGTATGTTGGGTTCATTAGCGATTTTAAATTAGCACTGTGTGGCTGAATGGGGCCTGTGATGGACTGACACCCTCTCTAGATGCTGGTTCTTTCCTCGCACCCAAAACCTCTGGCTTAGACTCTGGCTCTCTGCAAATTAGAATTCAATGAAGTGAACGGGAGATTGGTATATTTATTATAATTAGGAGTGTCGTGGTGGCACAGTAGTTGCCTAAACTATCCAAAATTGTTCACTTAGATACCCTCACCTAACCATTGTGTGGAGTTTGCACATTCTTTGTGCCTTCAGGCAATATCCCCTACCCTAAACCTAACCATTGTGTGGAGTTTGCTTCCCATGTCTGTGTGAGGGTGTTACGCTAGGTTCCCTTCCAATAATGGTTAATTGGCAACTCTAAATTGCCTCTTTGCATCAACATGTGTATCCTGCAATGGGCTGGTGTCCTATCTAGGGGTGCTTCCTTATTTACATCCAGGTTGGCGACAGATGTAGGCTCCAGGCACCAATCAGGGAATGCTGAGAATGTATAGCATTATGTAGGTAATCATAATTGCAAATTATGATTATTTGTTGGTATTTTTAATATTACTGTTAAAGGGTGAGTTCATTCTTTATATAAAAATAAATGAGAAAAATAAGAGTGGACAGTTGGAGTTGGTGACTAACGTACTGAACAGAGCAGTTCAGTTTTGACCATGGCCAGATCTATCATCAGAGTGACTCGGGTGCACACCCTGGGGTCCTGTTCACGAAGTGGCCATAATTTGCACCAATAGTATAATCCGTTGTCCAGAACAGATCTCAACCCCATATTGATCCTGATGATTATCAACCAATCTAACAAAACTTAAATTAAAAAGCTTTTAAAGGGAAAATATGAGTCTTGATTGGTTGATATGGATGGAGAATGATTAGAGCAGGTGACCAATCGGTCACTTTTAGAAGATGGTACATTGGATGTTTTACTGCACCGCAACAGAAGAAAAATACAAAACGGTTGGTTATTCAAAATGGGAATCGAGTGGTGCAACAAATGAAAAAATTAAAACAAAGTGAATCAATTTTTGCTAAAAAATTATACCTGAATAACTTCAAAAACTAAATTAGAACAATAATTTGAACCAGCAATTTTTATATATATACTTTGTCTTTTCACATGTTCTTTAGAGATCAGAGCACAGGTTTAGCATTTTAAGGTACCTCTAGAGCAATTTTTAGGTTAAGGGTCTTACTCAAGGGCCCAACTTCCCTTCTGGCAGTAATGGGATTTGAACCAGCATCCTTTCCGATACCATAGAGCTACCACTCCACCCACAGACAAAGTGTTCCAGCATGCAAACCCTGGGCTCTTTAACGCCATTCAGCAGGACTAGCTCTACGCCACTGTGCCATTCTAACTTTGAACTATCCATCCATCCATTATCCAACCCGCTATATCCTAACTACAGGATTACGAGGGGTCTACTGGAGCCAATCCCAGCCAACACAGGGCGCAAGGCAGAAAACAAACCCCAGGCAGGGTGCCAGCCCACTGCAGGGCACACACACTAGGGACAATTTAGGATCGCCAATGCACGTAACCTGCAAGTCTTTGGACTGTGGGAGGAAACCTGAGTACCCGGAGGAAACCCACGCAGACACGGGGTGAACATGCAAACTCCACGCAAGGAGGACCCGGGTCTCCTAACTGCGAGGCAGCAGCGCAACCCACTGCGACACTGTGCCGCCACTTTGAACTAATGAAGTTAAGACTAATGAAACTGACCTTACAAGACAGTCACGTCAGGAAAAAAGCTAATTTTGCCACTTCTGGCAGCAATGTGCAGTCCGATTCTGTGGTGCCCCCTAACACAGATGAAGACATGAACAAAAATTTAGAAGACTGCACGAAATAAGATGCACCAAACAACACCAAACTCAAGCGTACAGTAGTTTATTTTATCTGGTGCTAAAATGCAAACTAAAACATTGAGTTACATATCAACATTTTCCTCTAAGGGACATATGACTTTTGAAAATATTCAACAAATGTTTTTTAACTGGTGTATCTGATGCGAGTTTGTTACATTCATAACATGGAATAAAATGGAATGTGAAGGTGACTCAATGTAAAGTTTAGGGTTTTTTTTCTACTTTAATCCCTCTTCCTGACTTATTAATGACATATGTGATGTCCATAGTGCCCGAGTATATGCGTGTGCCTAGTGGGTGACTGATGTAAGGTGAACGGGACCTTTTGAGCTTCAACACCTAGGGGCCCGTGGAGGTCTTCATCCAGGTTGCGGGAATTCTCTGTGTATTAAAACTTAACAAATAACCTGTGACTTAAAGTAAACTTCCCCATGGAGTGTTCCTCTTTATCAGTGACTCATTTTGCTAATGTGGTCATGAAGAAATGAATAAAAAGCCCATTTTGGGCTGGTAGAGGAGGTGGTAGTCCAGGTTCCCCAATAGCTCCCAACAACAGTACAGCCTAAACTTACAGGATCTACACCTTCATTGCACAACTTACCTTCTAATTTTTTATTATTGCAAGTCATTTCATTTTGAAACACTTATGTTGAACTTCATCCACAGCTACATGCTTCTTTTGTGACTATTTATATTTGGTGTGATTTTCTGGAAATTCCCTTCTTTTCCACATGGAGCTTTTCTGGGATTGAAATAACAACACACGATAAGATTATTCACCTTCATTTTCACAAACCAGAAAAAAAGCTACCTTTTAGAAGTCACCAGCTTGACAAAAAAGAACGATTTCTGCTCTCAGATCATCCAGGAATGTTTCGTAATGTCCTGTAGGGAAGGTCGGTCCTTGGGGCCATGTGACAAACAGCGCCTAATAAGATCACGGCATGCTGGCCCATAAAAAACAAGGAGAGGTGTGACATAATGGTCAGTTTTTTTAGCTAAGTTTATTGGTAATGGAGTAATCATTTCATTTTTTCCTCACTCACCTCTGGAGACTTTTCGAGGGAACGTGACTTTGCCTTTGATGGTTTCTTCTCTTGTCTCGAAGGGTAAAAACCCACAAACAAGAGCATAGAGGACCACACCAAGAGACCAGACAGTGGCAGGCACAGCAAGGTATCTTTGCTCAATAAAGCACTCAGGAGGAGCATATTCAAGTGTTCCTGGTGTAAAGAAGAGGGTTCCATATTTGTATATAATAATTAAAGACTAAGAAAATCACTAATGTCAGTCAACTTTTGCTGCCAGTCTTTTAAAAATAATAGTACAGTAATGACACTTTACTGGGTTGTGTAGTTCCTCGTAGAACCATTGCTTGAAAAAGAGCCATTTAATTCTGGAAAGGGTTCTTTGCATATAAATTGGTTCTTTATATTCTATACTAGCCATCCCCCATGGCTCTGCCCCTGTAGTAGTGAAACACGACAGTGAGGAGGGCCCTGCCCGGCTCCCCACCCCTGATGTCACGCTTCCCCCTCCCCTCAGCCTGCAGCCTCTCTTTCGGATTAGCACGAATATATTGTCCCTGCAAGCGAACTATGATTCTTAGCGTGATGACAGAAGTCACAAAATCAACCAAAATGTTCAAGCAAATTCTAGAAAAAAACCTGATCTAAATCTGTTAAGTAGTTCTCTCGTTCAATAGCTAAGTGGAGGTAAGGAACTCCCTGAGGCTGGCACATGAGTGAGGAAGGTGCCCGCCCCCCTTCACTCAGCCTGCTGCTTCTCTCTTGGATACGCGCAAATAAATTGGTACCGCAAGCGAACTATGATACTTACTGCAATGAGAGAGGTCGCAAAATCAACTGGAATACTCAAGCAAGTTATAGAAGAAAATAAGATCTAAATCCGTTAAGTAGTTCTCTCGTGAATAGACGTTGGATTTTATATATATATATATATATATATATATATATATATATATATATATATATATATATATATATTAGGTAAACCTGTTCAACTGCTCATATGCCAAATTTGTATTACTGTATTAGACATATAGATATTATTATTCATCCATCCATCCATTATCCAACCCACTATATCCTAACTACAGGGTCACGGGGGTCTGCTGGAGCCAATCCCAGCCAACACAGGGCGCAAGACAGGAAACAAACCCTGGGCAGGGCGCCAGCCCACCGCAGGATATTATTATTACTTTCTACAATTTTTTACTAAAGCTGGATGTCCAGTACAAAAGTTGCATGTTGTACTATCTGAGACAGCCTTGTGTTTGATATAGTTTATTTCTTTTATGTTTTATTTTTTCCCTATTACAAATTTGGGCTTGTGTGTATGAAATTGGGAAACATATTGTTACATGTCTTCTCAGTAAAGGTTGTATTCTGACTTTTTGTATATACAAGGGGGCTTTGCCCCCTGCTCGTTTCACTCGCTATTTCTAATTCTATTTCAAAGCATCCCCATATACATTAATAAATCATTTTTTAAGAAACTAGACTTAATCATAACCTAATTTATTTGGAATTAAAAAACATCCACACTACCAAAGGGCGATTCTACAACAACCTAAAGCAGAAGGTGGCATGGCACTACCTAACTTTCAACTTTATTACTGGGTTGCAAATATACGAGCTGTAAAAATCTGGTCATTGATACAAATTGATGAACACACAAAAGCTTGGTCCTCAATAGAAATAAGATCCTGCCGTACCTCTTGATATTCCTTGATTTATACCCCAGCAAATACAAATTATTGTCAGAGGACTAACAACCCAATTGTCCTTCATTCACTGAGAATATGGAACCATTGTAGGAAGCACTTCAAGATAGAGAAGCTTTTATCTGTTGCACCTCTACAAGATAACCACCTTTATTCACCCTCTCATATTTACAGTTTTTAATGTTTGTAAAACATATGGGATTAAATCATTTATAGAATTGTGTATAGATAATGTATTTGTATCTTTTGAACAATTACACTTCAAATTTAACTTCCCATCAACACAATTTTACCACTACTTTCAAAAAACGGTGCTAAACGGAATCTGCCAAATTTTCCTCGCCTCCCACCTAGTTTTATACCAGAAGAAATATTGACTGGTCTTGAAGACTTGGACAGCATTTCTATAATGTATAAAAACATTTTAAAGTCCCTTCCTTTCAATGATCCCAGAGCACAGAGGGAAAAGGATTTCTGTGTTAGTGTTCTCTGATTTTAATTCTTACTTTGTCTTTTTTCTCTTTCTTCATCATGTAAAGCACTTTGAGCTACATTATTTGTATGAAAATGTTCTATATAAATAAATGTTGTTGTCATTCTAACCCAGCATTTCAGAAAAGGAGTGGAAGGCAGCTATTCACTCAAGCTCCATATGCACAAAGCATACAATTATTCAACTTAAACTCTTGTATCGATCACATCTCTCTCATTTAAAACTGTCCAAAATGTTTGTTTCTAGGGCAAAATGCAACCTGCAAACATTGCAATCGATCTCCAGCCTCACTGGGCCACATGTTTTGGGTGTTCACCAAATTTAACATCATTCTGGGTCAAAATCTTTAAATACCTTTCAGACAGCCTTGGCATTACAATCCCTTCTAATCTACTAACAGCTGTGTTTGGTGGACTTCCAGAGGGGCTTAATGTGGAGAAGGACAAATAAACCATAATCGCCTTTACTTCACTATTAGTATGTAGACTTATCTTGCTCAACTAGACAAATCCTAGCCCACCTCTTCATTATATACTATTTGAGATTAGAAAAATTCAAATTCTCACTTAGAGGGTTCGTTCAAAACTTTTATTTTTAAACCTGACAGGATCTAATCAATAACATTTTAGAATAAGAGTTTATATTGGGGAAAAGGATTCTCTTCCCTCTTTTCTACTCTTACAGATTTTCTCTGGCTATTGGCCTTCCTCTCTTTCTCTTGGTTGGGGGTTGAATTTAGTTTTGTTACGCTTGACTTGATTGTATAGAATGTTACTTGTTTTAATGAAATTAATTAAGAAAATAATGAAACTAGCAACCAATTCATATGACTATAAATTGTATAGTTCTATGGTGAGGTGTGGTTCTGATCGTGTTTTATTTTATTTATCTTAGATCTTCACCCATAGCGTACGTATATGAAGATTTTATAACAGCACTACTCTCCAGACACCAGTGTTTGTTATTTAATATTGAGTGGGTGTTCTTTGTGACAGTGTAGTTCATTTCTTTAAGATAAAGGAAGTTCCACATGGTGGTCAAGATTTACCCCTATAGCTGTTGTATTCGCCCTCCTGAAGTTGAGCGCCACAGCCAAAGTCAATGAGTTTTATTTGGCAAGTGTGGAGCTGGATCAGGATATTGTTCATCTTTACGTCTCTGTGGAATACACCTCTAGAGTGACAGTGCTTCACGGCTTCCACAATCTGACGGAAAATGTGCTGCACCAGGGGCTCCTCCAGGTATTCCTCGCTCTCAAAGACAAAATCGCGCAGATCCATACAGGGCTCGGGCCGCTCAAGGATCAGCAACACATCATAGGGATCCATACACCAGTCCAGGAGTTGAATCACAAGCGAAGATGATGGAGGTCTGCCCGCCATTTTCATAAGTGCCACCTCCAGTGGGATCAACTGCTGCTCACCAGGCTGTGCCACAAAGTAACATTTTAGTGCAAAAACACATAAAGATTTCAATTAAAGTGTAGGACAAGTCTGAAAAGGGAGTGGATAAAAGGGTTGTAATTACATACCATTTGGATCCAATCTGCAACCGAGTCTCTGGTCATGATTTTAATGGCCACCTAAATTATAAAAAAAACAAACAAATGATGTCATTCCTGGGGACTGAGACAGGAACTATTTTAAATCATTTTCTTGCTGTACGAAGCATCTCTATATATAATCTTCATTTGGATCTTGATCTTTGTTTGTCCGCGAATGAATTAGAAGAAGAAGCACTAGATGGCAGTAGAGAGACAGCTAAAACATAGGCATTGCATTAAGAATCTCCTCCTGGCTTATACTACTGATGACTGTAGTACTCCAGTCACACCTCAAAACACAGACATTCAAACTAAACAAATTGTTGTGCTTTAAATTAACTAAAGAGATCTTCATTTAGATCTTGATCTTTGTCTGCGAATTTCACGCATGCGTAGACCACCTTCCAGTTTAGTACATTGTTGTTACTCACGGATATCAACAATGTGCCAGAATATGAAAGGGGTGCTGGACAGTGTTACGCTGGTTAGCTCCTGAGGCCTGGTTAGAGAATGAGATTGCCGAAGATAAAAGGTACGTGCCTACGTAACATATGAATGAAAGAAAGACAGTGGATAAAATGAATGACAACGTAACAGCATGTTCCAGAAATTATTATTGTTAGGTTGTAGGCAGCGAGTGCTGCGCATCTCACAGTTGTACCGTGGCTTGCTCACATGTCAGTGAAGTGATCCCTAGTTATGCTTTAAAGAGCCTGGATAACCTATGTGTCCCCCATTTATAACCATTGCTCCATGTATATTGCCTTACTCTTTGGATTGCCACAAAGCAACTTGCGAGATTGGAGGAAGGTTGAGGAGATATCGTGAGAGGAAACGACAGCGTAGTGAAAATGAGACGGACTGTGAACGGACACAAGCAGAAATGCTCCTACACCACCACATAATTACTATTCGGACAGTGATTCCGAGTAGGCCGTTCCTATTGAATCAATGTCCAAGGGTTTTCTTTTGTAATTTTGTTTCCCTTATAAAAAATCATAATGCTGTGCGACGAAGGGCCCAGTTCACGACTGGAAGCCGCATTTAAACAGGGAGCCCTTCACAGACAACTTTAACATGCGCAACGTAGTTGGGCGCACATGGCTAGTTAACTTTATACAGTCCTTACCGGAACACCATTTATTTTCTTTCTCGCAGCATACACCTCTCCAAAAGCTCCTTTTCCTAGCAGCGACTCAACATCGTAATCTTCCAAGTAGGCTATCCAATCTGAAAAAGAGAAACTCTTAGCATAAAAATTGATGCACTTGACACGCCACAGATAGCTGCTGAGTAAAACCGAGGAGGAAATCAGTGAATTGTGTTTCATTCGTTACCCTTGGCATCATCAGACTCTGAAACTGATTGAGAGGATGTGCTGCATGCTCCAGAACGCACTCCAGATGAGGAGAGATCATCACGTCGCCTATTGTTCCTGCTGGCTTCCTCTGGAATGCGAAAGAAATTACTTTGCTCACAAAACAAAACGATTAAGAACAGCGGCATATCCAGTTATAATATTTCTTTATTCTATTTTCCTTTCCTCCGGGGTACATCTCATTATCATAGGAGCACAAATACTCCTTCAGTTCCCAGGCATGTTTGCTACCATACAAATAGTCCTCATTATTCTTGAGGAATTCCTAAAACTTCTTACTTGTAAAATTCTAACACTAATGTTTCAAATCAGTGACTTTGTAAAAGCATCTAATAAACATCATTTGTAAAATGTATAATGTGTAAAAATGTTACAATGCATTTCTTTTCTGAAAGGCTGCATGACCCGCTGAAATTTCAGACATAAATTACCTGAGTCGACATCAGAGCTGCTAGAGTCAAATTCCTCAAGATGTTTCAGTGTTGTGCCATGTCCTTCCTGAGGTCAGAAAACAACAAAAAAAAAACTTGGTGGACGGTCATTATTTACGGATTTTATATACGCAAAGAATATTTCAATCAAATGATTATATGGATATGATGTAGACTGGGTAAACATTCATTTTTAATCTTTTGGCTGATTATACATTAGTTTACTCTGTGATCTGACAAAGTGCTCTATTATTTTAAAGATATAAATATTTGAATAGCATTATTTTAAAGATTAAAAATGAAAATTTAGTGCCTCGCCTAAAACTGTCCAAAATGTTTCCAGGGCAAGATACAACCTGCGAACACTGCAATCAAGGCCCAGCCTCACGGGGTCACATGTTTTGGGCCTGTGCCAAATTAACATCATTCTGGACCAAAATTTTGCTAAACTGGAAGAATCCTAACTCTCCTCTTTTAAGTCAGTGGGAAACCGATGTGTTATACTATTTGAAATTGGAAAAAAAATCAAATATTCAGCTAGAGGATCTGTACAGATTTTTTTCAAAACCTGGCAGGATCAAATCAATAATATTTTAGAATAAGCGCTTAAAGCACAGAGGAAGCAATTCTCTCCACATTTCTTTTTCTTCTCCATTCATCTCTATTGCCCTATTAAACTCATCAATTTAGGTATGTTTACAAGCCTTAAGTTTTACTCCGTTGGCCATGCTCTCTCTCTCTCAGGGGTGGGGGGTGACTTGTTTTCAATCCTATTTTTGTAAAAATTGATCTATTTGTATGGAATGATTACAATAAAATTAAAAAAATAAATAAAAAAATGAAAATTTTGTCAATTTAGGCTGAAGCCACCTGTCAACAAGGCTCGATAAGTATGACATATTACTTACACATAGTTATTGTTAAAGTGGCAATGTGTAAGTTTAAGGTCTTTATTAAATGGTACCACATCTGATTATAGTGCAGACCTCATATACTGTGGGGAAAATGGGAAATCTAAACTAGAAATTTCATATGAATATTCTACTGTGTGGTAACTCCAAGTTAGACAATTTGAAGATAGTTATATTATCAGAACACAGCGAGTCCTCACAGGTCACTCAGAAATGGGATTTTTGTGGATGTGGCACTGACCTTCTACCTCATTTCTCTATAAGACATTAAGTAAGTGAGCAGTCAAGCAAAATGACTCATTTAATTGGCAAACTAAAAAGATTACAATATGCAAGCTTTTGAGACAACTCTGGCAACCTTGTGTATTGTAATCTTTTTAGTTAGCCAATAAAAACACTAATTTTGCTTGACTTCTCACTACGTCCATAATGGCTTAACATGTTACAACACCCCTGAACTTAAATACAAAATAGATCAGTCAGAAATTGGATTTTTGTGGATGTGACACTAATCTACAACCTCATTTTTCTATATAAATTTTATTAATAATCAAGGCAATCAGAAATTGGACATTTGTGGATATGACACTAACCTCCCGCCCATTATTTTATGTAAAATTAAAAACTAAGTCACTCAAAAGTGGGATTTTTTTGGTTGCATTGTATATGGATCCATATGATAAATGCTAAATGTCAGTCAGTCAGTCATTATCCAACCCGCTACATCCTAACACAGAGTCACGGGGGTCTAAATGTGTGTGTGTTTTTTATTTTTTATTTTTTTAAATAAATCTCATCTTGTAGTTGCTTTCTATGCCAACTGAATAGCAAATGAATATTAAAGTCACACTTCTTTTGTAAATCTAACCAAGAAACTGATACGAATTACAAATAGGTAAACAATTGATAAAAAAAAAGGTTGGAAGACAAACCGCCGCCAGTGGAAATTCTAAAAACTACCAGAGTAAGTAAATGTGGCCCAAGTGTCCAAGGCATAGCTGTTTAATTTTAGTGTAAATCCACTTTTGCCTGAAGTCTCTACAAGTAAGTTTTTAGCACGCACACATTAAACCAGTAAAGTCCTATGTGTAAGTGACAAGTGAAACGAGGTATACAAGACAAAGGACACCACAATGTTTATAATCATTTCATCTAATCCAGAGACCAAAACGGTATATTTATTATGGTTCTATCCAATCATATTTCAAATCGCTTGAGGGGTATTTTTTGCGCGCACACACACACATATAGCGCACTACTTGTGTGCAACGAGTGGGGTGTAAGCTATTGCTAACACTTTTTAACCTGTTCTATCTAGCTGTGAACCTTATTGTTGTATTTTTGCAGAATCTTTCATAAAACGTTAAGGAGCTGTTAGGTCAGGATAATTCCTTGCCTCTCAGTGTACATATGCAGGCTCGTTTTTTTGTGGAACGAAAGCGAATCTGCATGTCAGACTTGAACGTATTTTCCTGCCCACTTTCATTCGCATGTCAGGTAGACTCCTTACCTTATCTTTCGCATCAGTCTTAATCTTTTTGATTTTTCTTGTTCTTGTCTTACGGTAACCACCCATTTTTCAACAACTAAATATTGTTAAAAATACAGATTGTTTAATTATTTTTTTATGTGGCTTTATTTAGCTATTGAGGTGCGGGTTGCAGCAATGCAAGCCTCCTAAAGCTCCTCTCTTGTCGGTATGCAGAACAAGACTGACTTAGAACATCAAGTGCACGGAGTTTAATAGACGCAATTAACGTTGCCAGGCAGTGACGTCACCGTCCACTGTTCCGTGAGGTTTCCCGCCTGCCTGTTCTTTCAGAAAGCTTAAGGTCCACAGCAGTGACTTCCACTGATTGTTAGACGTTACTTTTATTTTTTGGTTTGAAACAGCGGTTTTAGTGATCAAAAACGTTTGGAACTACAAATACCGATCTGTCTATTCATTTCAATCCATTGTGTTATCTAAATAGCTCGCCTGTTAACGTGCCACTTTTCCTTTAACAGTTTACAATCGCTGTTGAACACAACGTCTTAACTGCATTTACATTTAGTTACTTAGCAGGCGCTTTTATCCAAAGCGTCTTACAAAAGAAGAGAACATACACGAGTAACATTAGGGTAAGGCTGTTTTTTTCAACAAGCGTAGTAGGATAGTTAACAAAAGTTGATTGGCACAAGTCAGTCAGTCAGTCAGTCAGTCAGTCATTATCCGTCCATCCATCCATGATGCAACCCGCTATACAATATCCTAACTACAGGGTCACGGGGGTCTGCTGGAGCCAATCATAAGCCAACACTGGGCGCAAGGCAGGAAACAAATTCAGGGCTGGGCGCCAGCCCACCGCAGTTTGGGACCAGTGAAAAGATGTATATAGGTAATAAATTTACGATCATAGATTAACAATCATTAAAGCATTCAAACGTAATGTAACAACAAATCATCCAACAAAATGAAGGTTCACAAAGGGTTTTTTTCCCAATAAATTAGATATTCAAAGTCAAAGCGAACTTTATTGTCATCTCAACCATATACAAGTATACAGATAAACGAAATTGCGAAGCTCAGGGTCTACAGTGTAACAACATGAAGTGCAAATAAAAAATTAAAATCCATCCATCCATCCATTATCCAACCCGCTATATCTCAACTACAGGTCACGGGGGTCTGCTAGAGCCAATCCCAGCTAGCACAGGGCGCAAGGTAGGAAACAAACCCCGGGCAGGGCGCCAGCCCACCGCATGGTGCGGAAACACACACACACACACACACACACGCACACACACAGCACACACACACACACACACACACACGCACACACACAGCACACACACACTAGGGACATTTAGAATCTCCAATGCACCTAACCGGCATGTCTTTGGACTGTGGGAGGAAACCCACGCAGACACGGGGAGAACATGCAAACTCCGCGCAGGGAGGACCCGGGAAGCGAACCAAAAATTAAAATTAGAATTAAAATTAAAAATTAAAATGAAGATTTAAAATTAAAATGAAGACACAAACAAGACAAAGATGTTGTGCAAAGACAAGACAAAGAAGTAGAAGAAATATTGACATGTAGTAAGCAATATGAACATTGATGCAATGTATGGTATTATGCAATCTAGATACATAAATATAGTCAATAAATATGTAATATAATAAATAAATAATAGATATAAATAATACAGAAATTATCAGTGGATGATAATAGTGGTTTAAGACATGTAAACAATGACAGGTCAGAATGTTTCACAGCAGAAGGATATCAAGAGTGTCAAAATCCTCAAAGGTCAGTATGAGATTTTCAGTTCTTTTCTACCTGCACACTTGTCTTTACAGGAAAGTCGCTTGCATGTATAAAAGTTCTTTTTTTAGAGGGGGTTGAAGCTGTGTGGAAGAACCCAGGGGGCAGCATTGTGTTAAGGAGTCTGACAGCTTGGGGGTAAAAGCTCTCCTGCAGTCTGTCAGATGTGGCTCTGATGCTGCAGTATCTACTCTTGGATGGCAGAAGTGTGAAAGGTCCATGTGAGGGGTGTAAGGGGTCTGCAGGCCTTGCAGACTCTGCGTTTGTAAAATATGTCCTGTAGTGAAGGGAGAGGCTCCCCAATAATGTTCTCTGCTGTCTTCACTATCCTTTGCAGGTGCTAGCGGTCGGATATGTTGCAGTTGCCATACCAGACAGCGGGTCTTCATCTGCTTCTTAAATACATTGAGGGAGATGAAGGTGGGCAGCTTGTTCCACCAACTAAGAACCGAGCACATCTCTCTAGTTTTGATGTCACTACATTGGTTACCTGTGTCATTTAGAATTGACTTTAAAATACTGCTTATAGTTTACAAAGCCTTCAATAATCTGCTCCATCTTATATTTTCAGAATGTCTGTCACCTTACACTCCAAATCGTAACCTTAGATCTTCAAATGAGTGTCTGCTTAGAATTCCAAGAGCTAAACTTAAAAGAAGTGGTGAGGCAGCCTTCTGCTGTTGTTAAAATTTGGAATAGCTTACTGATTCACCAGGCTAATACGGCGGAACACTTTAAAAAACTGCTAAAAACTCATTATTTTAACATGGCTTTCTCATGGCTTCATTTTAGTTTAAACCTAATGCTCTGTATATGCATTTAATTATCAGTATCATTCCTGGTCGCTCCGTTATCCGTACTAACCCTTCTTTCTCTTCTGTTCTTTTTCCGGTTTTCTGTGGTGGTGATCTGCACCCCCACCATCTGATCAAAGCACCGTGATGTCCCTACATTGATGGATTAAAGGTGTGATATGGACCCTATATAGTGCCCGACCCGACAAAGACTTACACTGAGGCACGTGTAAAGCACTAAGAACTTTTATTTTTCTTCACCTGTGGGGCATGTCTTCCCCACGAACCCCACAGGCAATGCACAGTCCCAAAAGCACTTTAAGGCGACACAAAACACTTTTCTGGCACCACCACTCCTCCCGTCTAGCTGCATCCTCCACCTCCCAACTGGCCCCTTTTATAGCCCACTCGGAAGTGTTCCAGGTGCTTGACCACCTGGTCCCAATTGCTCTTCTGGGTGGGGCTGAAGATTTGTCCAGCCAGGCTGTGGAATCCACGCAGCACCCCCTAGCAGCCACCCCAGCTCCCAACCAGGCTGTGGAGGACTCCATCTCCCATGGAGCCATGGAGCCCTGCGGGAGGTTGGGGAATCACCGTCGGCCAGGGAGGCTGCCACCAAGCGTCCCGGGGGAGGTATTGAGCTGCCCATGGTTGCTCCCCTGGAACATATGTAGCATAGGCATACCGGCCGGGCAAAGGACCCAGCCACCCATCACAAAGGCCAGAAGTCCACATGACTGTCATCAAGTTCTTCCATGAGAACCCTGAATACAATGAGGACTGATTGTGAGGTCATTTATGTTAGGTAGAATGCCTAAAGGGGGCTGGGTGGTCTCATGGCCTGGAACCCCTGCAGATTTTATTTTTTTTCTCCAGCCGTCTGGAGTTTTTTTGTTTTTTCTGTCCTCCCTGGCCATTGGACCTTACTTTTATTCCATGATAATTAGTGTTCCCTAATTCTATTTCCTTATTTATTTTCTTTTTTCTCTTTCTTCATTATGTAAGGCACTTTGAGCTGCATTATTTGTATGAAAATGTGCTATATAAATAAATGTTGTTGTTGTTGTTGTTGTTGTTGAAAAGAGTCTGGATTGAGACTTGATACCACGCAGGGACTGCATCACCAGGCGCTATTCCCTGGCACACCTGAGTGGGCGAGAAGGAGCAGAGCACCTCACCTATACACCCATCATCTCCGTATACACAGGTGCTGACCCACTGACTACTCTGTAGGCAAGCATCAGGGATCTGAAGTTAATATGTGCTGCTACAGGAAGCCAATGTAGTGACCTGAAGAGAGGAGAGACATATGACCATCTTGGCTGGTTAAATACGAGATGGGCCACTGCATTTGGTACCACATGCAGCAGCTTGATAGCACATACGGGTACTCCTCCCAGAAGTCAGGTACAGTAGTCCAGATGGGACAAGATCAAACCCTGGACCAGAAGTTGTGGTGTATATTTCACCACATAAGGTCTTATCTTGCGGATGTTCTTCAGCCTGAACCAGCATGAATGAGAAACAGTAGAAATGTGGTCAGAGAATGATAGCTCAATCACCACCCCAAAGTTGCGTACTGACTTGGCAGGTGTTAGTGACAGTGAGCCAAGCTGTACAAAGATGGAGAGTCGAACAGACTAGCTGGCCTGGATCACATGAAGCTCAGTTTTTGCCAGGTTGAGAAGTAGATGGTGGTCCTTCATTTAGGTTGAGATACCAGTAAGACATGCAGAGACTCTGATTTTGTGTTGTCCTTAGGAGGGAACAACAGGTACAGCTACGTATCCTCAGCATACCACTAATAGAAGAACTCATGGGAATGATGGATCACAGTGCTCTCCAAACAGCCTCAGTTCTTCATGACATGGATTCCACAAGATGTTGGAGACATTACTTTGAGATTCTAGTCCGTGAAGATACGATCGCATCACACAGTTTCTGCAGATTGGTCAGCTGCTCATTCATACTGTGAATCTCCTTTTTCACCACATCCCAAATATGATGTATTCATTGTCTTCAGATCTGGATACTGCAAGTATACTGAAGAACATGTCATGTTCACGAAACCAGTCTATTTTGTGACATGGAGCTTATCATGCAGGAAGTACATGTAGAAGATGGTCACCAACAATACTCAAATAGACTGTGACATTCAGTTGATGATCGCTCAGTATTAGCATGTCCAACATGTGCCAAGTAGATATTCTTCACATCATCACACCATCAGCATTGACACAAAGCAGGTTATGTGCCTAGATTCTTGCTGATGGCACCAAATTCTGACTTTACTATGTGTTTGTTTCTCAGAAGAAAATGAGATCCATCAGACCAGGCTACTCTTTATCCGGTCTTGAGCTGTCCAGTTTTGGTGAGCGAGTGGAACCCAACCTGGCCTTTTCCTATTGCAGCCAATCCACATCAAAGTGTGACATATTTGTGCAGTTGTACAGAGTGGTGGGTATCCCAGTTAATGAAGACTTTCAGCTCGAACCAGTCTGGCCATTCTCCTCTGACCTCTCTTATCAACAACAAGGTGTTTCAAATCAAAGAACCGCTTTTTGTTTTTCGTACCACGTATGTCCTAAACAGACATATACTGTGTCACCTTCACCATCCTCTGCAGTGCTTTTCATTTCTGAACCAAGCAGGTGCTGAAGGATGTTATGCAGTTGGGGATGATGGACTCCATTTTGCACCTGTAAATATTACTGAGAACAAACAGTTTGTCCTCAGACATCTAAGAAATTAATGTCCCAGTTGAGTCTTTTTGACAAAAGACACAATGTGCTATGCCCCACTTCGGCTAATCATGGTCACTTCAAGAAACTGAAAGCAGCTCACCCTCTCCACAGCACCCACTCCAATATACCGTAGATGTCATTGCGGTTTGCCTTCTGCTTTCTTAAGTGTAGGACCAGTTCCTTAGTTTTGCTGACATTAAGAGTGAAATTGTGGCCCTGGCATTACTGAGTTAGCAGGTAGACTTGTTCTACACAATAGGTTTCATTACTGTTGTTGATTAAGGCCTATGATGGTCTTGTAATCTCAGGTTTAATGAAGGTGTTGGAGCTTGAAAGTAAACATGGAATACAGAAGGGGCTCATTACTCTATCTAACTTGTGAAGTAACAGTGTTGAGAGTCAGCATGGAAGATGTGATTCTGCCCATCCACATATGCTGAGGTCTGCTGGTTGGGAAATACAGTTACAGAGTCTACCCTGGCAACATTAGCCATAGGATGCCAGTTTCACTCAATACAAATGATACTTGGAATGCACTGGCAACTGCTACAGATGAACCCCACCACCATACCCCCCCCCCGCCCCCCCCCAATCACCTTATACCACTCAAAATCATCCCATTTATAACCTTCTCCCCCACCAGTAACCCCACAACAAACAGACTAGGAAAGAAAGAGATCTCAACAACAAGCATTTCAAGTTGTGCTTTTATTTATTTTGCCCGGGGTACCCTGGCGACCACCTATATGCTTTTGTGCTTTCAGGGGTCTATTTTTTTTTTTTTTTTTAATACTTTATTAATTTTATTGCAATGCATACAGAGCAATCTAGTTTTCACAAAAAGAAAAATTAAGTTACAAGCAGATCGATCCCCACCCCTGAGAGAGAGAGCAAGCCAAACGGCGTGAAATTTAAGACTTGTAAACATACCTAAATTAATAAATTCTCTTGTGCTTTATGAGCTTATTTTAGAATATTACTGATTAGATCCTGCCATATTTTGAAAAAAGTCTGTACGGATCCTCTAACTGAGTATTTGATTTTTTCCAATTTCAAATACTATAACAGCTTTCAGGGGTCTAGATTTCTCATTTAATTGTTTTCTTTGCCATGTCATTGTTATTACCTAAAGTACCTGAGAGTGACACTTGCTCTTTGTATTCTATTTTGGGTTTGCGTCCTCCAGTATCTTTTGAAATAAAGAGCTCACCTGCTTCACTGACTGAAACCCTAAGTTGCTGGCTGGTTGTTTGGTTTACTTTAGCTGACTTTTTTATTTATTTTATTCTTTACCTGTGATGACTTAACATGGTGTATTCTGGGGTCTTTTTAAATTAATGAGCAAGTGATTGACTTAATGACTTTACAATCAAATAGATGTGATGGTTACATTTAATATACAAGAATGGGACGGGTGTCCATTATATGAACTTTGCACTTTCCAATTCTCCATAGGACACTTTGGTTTCCATCCTTATAGCCAAGAGACAAACCTTTCTGATAGATTTAGAATCATTTTTACACATTTATTGGCAATAATTTCTGGCTTTCTTCTACCTTCTACTACTAAATTACCCTTTGGCGTAAACAATGACTAAGTCATTCCACTTAATCCACTGGGCACAAGGCAGAAATCACCCACTCTTGTACTTACACTGGTGACAATTTAACATTATTTGTTAACCTGACATTTCACGTCTTCAGAGCTGTGGAAGGAAAACCTATACACACATGGAGAATGCATACAAACTCTCACACACACAATGTGTAGGCCTAGCTAAATACTGTACTGCCATGCCACCTTCATGATGGATAGTTGCTTAACTATAATAATGTGCATGGATAATAGGATAATAAAATCATTTGATTTGACTTAAAAAGTAGGATAACAAATGTACAAGAGTACTAGCACAGCGAAGTGCCCATTTAGCATTTTGTATTTAGGAACCTCTGTTCACCAGATACTGTATACGAGCTCTCACGTCTCCCTTTTTTTGTGCATCTTGTTGCCTTTGGTCAATGGACATTCCAGTCCTCTTGTGGATGCCAGAAGGCATTACGTTGAATATTTTGTCATTTTTTATGTATGGAGAGCAATGTATTAGGAACGCCTGTATACCTGCTCATCCATGTCTTTATCTAATCAGCCAAACATGTACTTACAGTATAAAAATGTTGGAATAACAATTAAAAGTGAGAACTTAATTATAGTGTTACACTGTATTACATAGTAAGTATAAGGTAATAACACCTAGCTGCTCTGTAATTATACAGGTAATTACATGGTAAAAGCAGCGTAATTAGAGACACATAATCTAAAGTGATAGATAGATAGATAGATAGATAGATAGATAGATAGATAGATAGATAGATACAGAACCAGGGGTTGGCTCTGTGGATTAATGCCTTCTGTCTTCCTAGCACTGCAAAGCAGAAGACTGACACACATTAATTCTAGTTCTGGTTTCTGCCTTTCCTGGTCCATCCCTTTCATGTTGAGTCACCACATAATCCGGGACCGGCCATCTTGCTTCAGGTCTACTCTGAGTTCCCATCTAAAAAAAATGTAATCCGCAACTTGCTGCATGTTTTATTGTTTTCAACTCTTGGGGGTCACAAAGGTGGTGTCCCAATTCTTTAATGTGGTTATGTCTCTCATTTTTATATATATATATATATAAGGGTCTTGTGACCTGGCTCACTATTAAAAAATACACAAAGGAAATACATCTTGAGCAGAATACCTTTTAAGAAGAGCAACTAGAAGTTGTTGTATATAATGGTATTAAAGTGCTTCAGTTTTGTTTGTTGTCTCATAATGACTATTTTATTTAATGTTTAAAATAACTACTTGATTTGTATCATTCAATTTGCATTTTTTTTTTTTGTTTTGGCTTTCTTAAGCACCTTGGAACATTATATTATATTGAATACACTTTGATCAGTTTATTGAAGGGTCAGCAGTTAGCGCCTTTGCCTCAGACCTCAATTTGAACTCAATTTGAATCTTGGTTTGCAGTTTTCACCTTTTCTCTATGTTTGAACAGGCGCTGTGGTTTATCCTGAAGTAACCAAAAGAGCCATGTGATTGGTTAAATGGTCACAGCTCATATTAGCCTGAATAATTGCAATGCTCGTGGGTGTAATGTTGCTCTATCCAGGATGGTTCCAGCCTTGGACTTAATGTTTCCAAGATAGGCTCAGTGTGATACATTGCATTTGATACACGAGGTTTTGGGAAAATGAACGAATTGATTAAATTATTTAAATAATTATGGCTACCTAGACATTTCATCATTAATTACCTCCTAACTTCAGGAATCCGGACTTCTATTTCCAACCTCAATGATGTCATTGTGTGAATTTTCTATATGGTCTGCGCTTGACAGGCAGACACGTTCAGTTAAATAGTACATCAAAACCTATTTGAAAAGAATAATTGTTCCCCAAATAGCAAGCGGCGTTCCTTTCCAGAGTTAGTTGGTGCTTGTGCTCTCCAAACCTGAAATGAAAAAGTGGAGTTTGAGTTACTACATGCTAGTTCTTTAGAATTGATGAATTTGAAGTGTTTGGAAGAAGTAAATAGTCATTAAACTCACAAATATACTCAAAGACTTGTAAGGAGCATGTTGGGAATGATCATGTCCCACCTGACTGTTCAATTTCATTAAAATGACACCACCAATGTCCACAGTATGCCCATAGATTCATTGAAAGGAAAACATCATGCAAATATCAAATGAAAAAAAAGAATTTTGAAGACATGAAATCACAAAAACAAATACAACAACAACAACATTTATTTATATAGCACATATTCATACAAACAGTAGCTCAAAGTGCTTTACATAATAAAGAATAGAAAAATAAAAAACACAATATGAAAACAAAATAAATCAGCATTAATTAACATCGAATAAGAGTAAGGTCCAATGGCCAGGGGGGACAGAAAAAACAAAATAAAAACTCCAGACGGCTGGAGAAAAAAAAAATAAAATCTGTAGGGATTCCAGACGTGAGTCCTATTAGGTTTACCGAGTAGCAGGATATGTCTGCTATTTGTTTTGACCTGTGAGTTTTCAAGCAACATGAAGCAACCACAAGAAATCCAAAGAGACCAAATAACTGCTGCTTAAATTGCAGATACATTGGTCACAAAAAACTGCAAAATGAAATCATTTATCAAGATACATAGAGATAAAAATAATAAGAGCATTATTCACGACATGAACAAACTGCATCAGCAAAGTGAAATGGTGGTTGCAAGTTAAAGTTCACTAACATAGACAGCCGGATGCTTTACAGGACACTTTGATAAAAGTATAACCTGAAAAATTCAGTCCTTCCGAGACCCTCTCTCAAGACAAACTCAACAATCGAAGCCTCACAAAGCTGAGATCTATGGCACAGCTAAAGTTCTATAGCCACTTGTATCCGAATCCAGCACATGGAGATTTGTGACTTTTATAACACGGACCTCTAAGCAATGGAAGAAGTAATATGGCCAGATGACTCATCTGTCATCCTGCTTCCCACATGCTGATGAGCAGCAATACATTTGCAAATCATGAGGTGCCGGAGCCCATAGTGAATCCTTGTGTGTGGAATGGGGGTACATCTAACAACGACAATTTGGGAACTGGTGTGTGGCTCTGTTAATGCTCAATTCCATCGTTGGTTAATAAATACATGAAATCAGCACTGTTTATATGTGTGTTTCCACAAATAAGTGATTATTTCATTTTAATATCTTGCAATCTTAAATATTTCTTCTGTCCACACTGTGTGCAGCACACTGATATTGGTCCTGAAGTATATCTGGTGGTCCTGGATCACAGAAGTCTGAAAACTACAGCTCTTGCCAACACCAGCACAAATAAAAGAGTTGCTGACAGGTTTACAATTAAGAGAAAACCTAAGGATGCCATTCAATCCAAATATATATATGTTGCCAGCTGTTAAACATAATGAAGGAACAGTAATGGTATGGACAATCACTTCCTGGGACCCACAGACAATTCCTCCTGCAGGGTGGTATAATAGCCAAAGAGCATGAGGCCATTTTACATGACAAGATGGAACAAACATTGGTCCCTCACAATGACCCCTCTTCCACAATATCCCATTCACACTGTAAACTGATTTCAGACTCGTTTAATTAACACCAGAATGGAATCAAATGCAAATCATAGTATTATCAATCACCAGATCTGAACATCATCAAACCTTTCAAGCTGAGTTAATTTACACCTCCTTCGTCTGTCAAAGACCTGGAGGCTTTTCTTCTTGGAGAATGGGTGAATGACAGCAGTGCAAAGAGAACTGAAGCTGGCAAGAAGGAGAAAGCAAAGGGTGACCCTAGTCTTCATTAAGTGATACCACATACACTTCAGAAGAGGTCATCCACCTGAAGCTAAGAATGTTCAGTCCCGACTAACACTTGGATGGGAGACCATCTAGAAAAGACTTTAGGTTACTCCTGGAAGAGGTGTTGGTGAGGTCAGCAGGGGCCCTCTACCCTGTGGTTTGAATGTGGATTCCAATGCCCCAGTGCAGTGATGGGGACACTGTGCTGTAAAAATGATGCCATCCTTCAGACTCTATGTGGTCATTAAAGATCCCTGGGCAATTTACATAAAAAGCAGGATGTATCCCAAAGTCCAGACTGATACGTCCTCCATGGCCTATTCATTCTGGCCCTCAATCATCCCCTGTCTCTAATTGTCTATCCCTCTCACCACTTCGCCACCTAATAGCTCAACACATTATCCATGCCTAAGGGACACATTAGTGGTAGTTGAAGTGCCTCCACACTCACTATGTAAAGTGCTTTGAGTACTGAGAAAAGCACTATATGAACTTAAAGAATTATTATCAATATTAATTTCTTGATATTAACAGACTATTAGGTGTTTCTATTGTGGCCTGTTGAGGGCATCAATGAGTCCCAAATCCCAGGCACACCTGCACCAACACAAACAAAGCTTTTACAGGCTTCCTCCTAAACCACAATCGCAATTCTCTTCTTTCTTCCTTTCTTTATCCTCTACTTGTCCCGGGTGAGTCCACTCTCCCTGGAACAGTGGAGCCCACCTTTAAAACCTGGACATGGAAGCAATGCTGGGTCAGGCCGAACTTCAACCCTGACAGTGCAGCCTTCCCATAAAAGTCCCCTATAGCAACTCCCATGCAACCCTGAGGGTATCTAAACAGGAACCACACCTGAGGGATGCTGCCACCTAGTGTATTGAGGGAATACATGCCTCAGAGAGGCAGTCTCCCACTATCCTTCTACTAGAACGGCATCTCGGACTGGAAATTTATCACGAACCAACCCAGCTAGGATGCCCATTTGTTCACACCCTCCTTTAAACTATCATTTTGTCCAACTAAACGTGGAGTCCTGCCACGTGCAAAAGTTCGCTGACGACACTGCTATTGTGGGCTGCATCAGGAGTGGTCAGGAGTAGGAGTATGGGAACCTAATCAAGGACTTTGTTAAATGGTGTGACTCAAACCACTTACACCTGAACACCAGCAAAACCAAGGAGCTGGTGGTGGATTTTAGGAGACCCAGGCCCCTCATGGACCCCGTGAATATCAGAGGTGACTGTGTGCAGAGGGTGCAGCTCTATAAATACCTGAGAGTGCAACTGGATGATAAATTGGACTGGACTGCCAATACTGCAAGAGAGGGCAGAGCTGACTATATACTTCCTTAGAAGGCTGGCGTCCTTCAACATCTGCAATAAGATGCTGCAGATGTTCTATCAGACGGTTGTGGCGAGTGCCCTCTTCTACGCAGTGGTGTGCTGGGGAGGTAGGATCATCTCCAGACAGAGGAGCAGCTTCAGCGACAGACTGCTGTCACCATCCTGCTCCACTGACAGACTGAGGAGATCGTTTCTCCCCCACACTATGCGACTCTTCAATTCCACCCGGGGGGGTAAACATTAACATTATACAAAGTTATTGTCTGTTATACCTGTATTGTTATTACTCTTTAATTTAATATTGTTTTTTATCAGTATGCTGCTGCTGGAGTATGTGAATTTCCCCTTGGCATTAATAAAGTATCTATCTATCTATCTATCTATCTAAGTCCTATTCCTATTTATCTTGGATGCTGTTGAAGATTTATTATCTAAAGATTTAACATTAACAA
Organism: Polypterus bichir lapradei; assembly: GCA_026402145.1. Taxonomy (NCBI): domain Eukaryota; kingdom Metazoa; phylum Chordata; class Cladistia; order Polypteriformes; family Polypteridae; genus Polypterus; species Polypterus bichir. The sequence goes on from JANRMT010049829.1 coordinate 18,099,830, forward strand.
ACATGGGCCTAAATATGGAGAGCTGTGCATGATCCATTGTGCACACTCTTGAGCATTTTTGACTGAACAAATATCTATGACTTCATATTAAAATCAATAAAACACACAGATTGCTGTCTTCCCAGAAACACACTGTATTTGCGTTAGTATTAACTGACTCAATAATATTGTTTCATTATGTACTGCACTCTTAAGAACAAAATTGAAAATGGCAGCAGTATGGTTATACTTCCTCAAAACCAAGCAAAGTTAACTTCCTTTATTTTTAAATAATTCCACAGACGGAAGAGAAGCTTGGCTGAGACCAGTTCGGACACATTGTGAGGAAGAGGAGGGTGGCAAGCTAGCTAGCATTGTGAGTTAAAAGTTAAAAACGTACTTGTGGGCCAGGGTCTGCCTATAGCTACATTTGATGAATACTTTTAATGGCTACTCAGAGAAGTCAGTCAGTCATTTTCTAACCCGCTTAGTCCTGAACAGGGTCACGGGGATCTGATGGAGCCAATCCCAGCTAGCGTAGGATGCAAGGTAATAACAAACCTGGGACAGGGTGCCAGTCTATCTCTGGATGAACACACACATAAACACACCCCACCACACACTGTTGGCAATTAATAATCACAAATTCGCCTAACATGCTTGTCTTTGTTCTGTGGGAAGAAACCAGAGGACCCGGACAAAACCCAAGCAGACACGAAGAGAACATGCAAACGTGACGCAGGGAGGACCCAGGAACCAAACCCTGGTCTCCTTACCACAAGGCAGCAACACTACCACTGCAGAGAAACCGCATGTTAGTGTTTTGTTCAGTTCACATACACAACATGAAAATACAATACAAGATAGAAGACCCTAACCTTCTGCATGACGATGACTTTTAGCAAAACTGACCCTCCAAAAGCTGACTCTCTTTTTCTCGTGGTTTTTGATGTTTCACTTATTAACAAATTAAAGCTGAAAATGGCAGTCACATCAGTTCATCCAAGAATGGTTCAGGATGTTTCTCAGCGTGGGGCGATCCTTGGGACGATGAGAAAGGCATTGCAAGAGCAGATCCAGACATTCTGAACCATCCAGAGAAAAGATGAGTCAGGTCACCAAAGAATGATGGCATTTGCTTGTTATCTTTGTAAAACTGTTTCCTATCTCCTACCTGGGGATATTCCACAGGGAAGTCTAAGCTTCCCTTTGATGGTCTCTTCTTTTGTTCCAAAGGGCAAAATTCCAAAGATGAGTGCATACAGCACCACACCAAGTGACCACACTGTTGCGGGCACAGCTTGGAAGCGTTGTTTCACAAACCACTCTGGTGGGGCATACTTTAGTGTTCCTGGAATTAAAGAAAGAGGTCATTTTTTTATGTAGTCTAACAGGAGAAATATTTAACTCTCTTGACCTACCTCTATAGCTGGTATATTCACCCTCCCGAAGGTGAGATCCACAACCAAAATTAATTAGTTTGATCTGACAGGAGTGGCTTTCGATCAAAACATTGCTCATCTTTAGATCTCTGTGGTAGACTCCCCTTTCCTGACAATGCTGAATGGCTTCCACAATCTGTTGAAAGATGCACCGGACGAGCGACTCGTCCAAGTATCTGGGATTGTTGAAGACAAATTTGTCCAGATCCACACAGTGCTCGGGAAGATCAAAGATTAGAAATACATTGTAGCTGCTGACACACCAGTTGAGAAGTTGGATGACACCCGGGGAAGTTGGAGCTTTTGCAATGTGGTTCATGAGCACAATTTCAAGCGGGACTGGACGCATTTCTCCAGGCTGAAACATACGGAGGGTGACACATATTAACTTTCTTTAGCTTGGTCAAAAAAAATAAATGTGCAGTCTGTCAGATCTTTGGTGACCTGCAGATTGGATTTATTTGTACTTACAAGACAAATCCACTCAGAAACGGAATCCTTGTTCATGACTTTGATGGCGACCTATAAGGAAATTTATTTCTTGAGTAAAGCATGTTAAGAGATCCATAGGGAAATACTTTTGAAGAGAAGAACAGGACAATATTAAGCAGTTGGTATCATTTGATATTTCTCTCTACCGACTTTAAGGAAATATTTTACCACCCTGGCCTATAGCAGGGCCCTCTTCAATATACACAAAAATTCACCACCTACATCTAGAGGGCTTCAAAAGAGTAAAATCTTACCGGTAAGCCATCTATGATACGCCTGGCAGTGTAAAACCCTCCAAAGGATCCCGTAACTAGCAGAGACTGCAGTTCATATTCGTACATTAAGGATAACCAGTCTGAAAAGGAAAAATTAGGAGATGTTCTGTGGCAGCTTTTAATGTTTGCGATAAATGCAACAACAAAACTAATTAGCAAGTTGGAATGAAGACAACTATTGTGTGACGTTTACCCGTATTGTCTTCAGGACTAGTGGGATACTTGCGGTTGCTGCATTCTTCATCTTCCATAGGGGAAAGTCTAACCTGCGTATTGTTCCTCATGATTACATCTGTGGAGAAAAGAAGCCATTGTCCGGTTTATAAATAAAACTCTTCACTCGTTTGTTAAGAATTAAAAACTGGAAATAAGGAGGCTTCAGTTAAACTGTTTGGACAATACTAGCTCTGTTAATTTTAGTGCTAGGCATCCTGCTGATCCATGTAAGAATCTGTGCCATAGTGAAATGGGGTATACCTTCTGGAACAGCAGGATCACAAATCACAAAGTCTTCATCTTCCTTTTCTACTGCTTTTTGTCCCTCCCATCTGTGGTGGTCCTTTAACAGAAAAACAAAGTTGCAGCTCAAAAAAACAAAGAGATATATCCACCATCAAACCCTTGAGTTGGTTAATCATGCAATCAATGTTAATAGCTGCGTTTCACAAATTATCAATAATGAGAATTGTTCTTCTAAATAACTACCGAATTGAATAACCATTCTGGTAAAGTCATTTTAGACGAGGACACAACTGTGCTGGCAGTGCAGTGTACTGGCTTAGTCTTTGGACTTCAAGCCCTGAGACCATCTGTTCAAAGAAAGCTATCAATACTGTGTGACAATGAGCAACTCACATCACCTTTCCAATTGGAAAAAACAAAAGAAATGTAACCAATCATATCTCAAATGTGTGTTGTCTTGGATGCAGGCATCAGCCTCTTCCTCTCATTTGTCACTTTTTTGTATAATCTGGATGGAATATTGGGAAAGCTTATAGCTATTAGCTAAACAAGCAGGCTTGGAGGACTGAATGGTCTCCTCTCTTTTGTCAGATTCCTTATATGTTTGTTTCTTACGTTACATTTAATATTGTTTTTAGCGTCTGTAATGGCATACTGTATTAAACAAGAATAATTGTTTACTGCGGTGGGCTGGCGCCCTCTGCCTGGGGTTTCTTTCCTGCCTTGCGCCCTGTGTTGGCTGAGATTGGCTCCAGCAGACCCCCGTGACCCTGGATTTAGCGGGTTGGAAAATGGATGGATGGATGGAATAATTGTTTATCTTTCGCTAATCATGAACAACTGCAAATTACGCTGATAACTACATCACTTGCAAACTTGTTTTCTTAACATTTTTCATTCTGACGGGTGCGATCTTTCCAGATTGTCGTTACAATTAGAAACCTCACTGTCGAGTGCCATCTGAAAAAGAAAACAAAATCGTCTTATTTGAGGGTGCCGAGTATCACCGTCGAGTTCAGAACAGCGCGATCTCCCCGGTGACAACTTTTCTGAACTTTCTAAGAGGAGGCTCGGTGCTTATCTATGAAGTGATGCTGAGGTCTGTTGTGATTGGTCTTCTGAATTGTATTTATTTATTTTTGGAAGACAATAACAAGTGACGTTCAAAATGTGTTTTCACTTATTTTAACTCGATTTATGAAGAATTTCAAAAACAAATGACATCCCTTTCCTATTGTCACCTTCCTTTGCCATGCAATTTTCCCAACGTCGTACCAACTTTTTAATGCCCAATTACTACTCCTCCCGCCTTCATCGTCTCCAACGAAAATACGAAAGTGCGGAAACGTTTTGAACGTCCCTCGTACAATCAAGTCGAAGTTACACAACAAATGACATCATAGACAAACTAGAAAGTAAAAATGAAAAAGAAAGTTAAAAAAAAGAAGAAGCAGAATCAAAAAGGGACAGAATTTAACAAAACATAATTCAACTCTCACCCGAGAGAAAAAGTGGAGTGCCAACAGCATGGACAGAAGTTTTAGAAAAATAATAATAATAATAATTCATCCATCCATTATCCAACTATATCCTGACTACAGGGTCACGGGGGTCTGCTGGAGCCAATCCCAGGCAACACAGGGCGTAAGGCAGGAAAGAAAACCCCGAGCGGGGCGCACACACCCACACACTAGGGACAATTTAGAATCGCCAATACACCTAACCTGCATGTCTTTGGACTGTGCGAGGAAACCCACGCAGACACGGGGAGAACATGCAAACTCCACGCAGGGAGGACCCGGTAAGCGAACACTAATAATAATAATAATAATAATAATAATAAAGTCCTTTTCCCCCTGCTTATTCTAAAATGGTCGACTTTATCTAATCCTCTTTATTGATTAACAGCCCGCGCTGTAAAATCGATTGTTTGTTTATTTTAATTTTTACCTTCTGAAATAAAACCTCCGAAGGCATGTCCCTTGCTTCCCAAGGATCTGTCCTATACCTTCTATACTTCCTTAACCTCTTCCTTCTATAACCGCCCATGTTTGATGCTACTGAGTATTTCACCGATTGTCATCGAACCGTGCAAACGTTGACAACCTGCAAAATGACCTTACTGGTCAGAATGCAGGACAACACTGCAGTACGACACGTTCATATTCTGGTTTAAATCAAAGGAAAGTGACGTCATATGGAAATGCACTTAAAACTCCACGGCAGCGGATGACACCACAGGGTTGTAATGAAGTGGCCAAAGTAAAGTTTGGCAGATTTTGGTTTACTGACTAACTTAAACTTAGAAGCTGATTATTAAACTGATTATTATCATTTTTCTCGCCCTCGTCGCCCCCCCCCCCCCCCCCCCCCCCCCCCCCTTGGGACGGACGTCAGGGGGAGAATCAACGCTCCGTTCCTACATCGATGTTTAAACTATCGCGAGTGCTTTTATTTAATAGAGGGAAAAAAATGTATATATAGCTCTGGTCATTTGGGGTTTCTGGTTTTCTCGGATTATTGTAAATCATCGTCAGTTTGTGGGGACTGAGATGGCCCATCGCACTTGAGGTTTGCATTGTTTTTATGCAACTTAAATATATCATGTGTGTGTGTTTAACTTCTAAAAGGTTAAAAAGGTTCCAAAGTGGTTCTTCAGAGCGATATGGTAGAAAAGAAGGTTAACACTGGGGAAAAAAAAACCCACCCACACAAACACTAAATCCGTATCAGGTTCTGTTAGCAGATCATAAGAAAGTTGTAAAATACAGCAGTGAGTTCCAGATTTTAAAATGACTCTTGCTGCAGACAGCAACACGGGCTAGGTTCAGGTTTTTTTAATTTTCTAGGTAGCCTACTGTACATTAAAGAGTTCTGTTTTAGCCGCTGTGACCGCTAGGGGACGTTACGGACCCTCAAATCCCAGACACAAACACTCTTGATTCCCGTCCAGTTACAAAGAATGTTTAATTACTGAGGAAAATACCTCTGAATAGAACTTCTCCACAATCACCACAAATCATTCTCTACCCTTTTCTCCTGTCAGGTGAGCTTTGTCCTTCTACTGCCCACTCCAGGTGGAGGGCACACTTTTAGTAATACAAAACCGTTGTATATAGAAAGCACTTCCAGGACAAACAGGGGATCATTCTTTCAACAGCTCTGCCTAATGGCACCCATGGAACCCAACAGGGCAGTCTTATGGAAATCACAACTCCCATGGTGCCCTGCAGGAATCCAATTGGGACTTGCTAAAAATGCTGCTGCTGCCAAGTGTACTGAAAAAATGACATGAGCATGGAAGGCAACCTCCCACTAATCTCTCACTATTTTGGCTTCCTGACAGGTAATGCCAACCAACCCAGTCCACCCTTTATACTTTCTTTCCATTACACTGGGCTCTTGAACGTGTAAGGAAATTCTGACCACCCCAGCTGGGATACCAATGCATCTCTTTCTTTCAGCATGTGGGCATCTCATGCCAGTCTCCCAGCCAGGCAAGAACACAGCTTGCAGCTGGGAGGCCAGTCTGTCCATGACACCACAAATTAGGAACCTTTTCAAAGCCCAAAGAAACAACTTTATCTGCAAAGAATCTTTCAAAAAGTGGAATGGTGCTTTGTGAAGTAATGGTTCTACAGGAAACCACACAACCCAGTAAAGTGCCATTAAAGAACCATTATTTCAAGATTGCACCTAAATTGCCTAAATGATTTATTTTTTGCTAGTTTAGATAGATAGATAGATAGATAGATAGATAGATAGATAGATAGATAGATAGATAGA
>JANRMT010049829.1:18106275-18123094 GCA_026402145.1 Polypterus bichir lapradei
GATAGATAGATAGATAGATAGATAGATAGATAGATAGATAGATAGATGTACTTTACAATATTACAGCAAAGTAGATCCACAAATACATCAAAATCGCCAATGTTAAATTACCAATTCAAACTTTTATGGGTTACTTTATTGTGTCCATTCTTAGATCATCCACGCATGCCTTAGAATATCTTCCAGGGAGGGTCGCTCTCGAGGGCATTTTGACAAGCAATGCAGAATCAGTTTTCGGCATTCTATATAAAAAAAGGCAGAGAAATGTCAGAGGGGGGATGTTTAATCAAACGTTCTGGTTTGCTTCTGCTTTCCTTGTTTACGCACCTCTGGTGATATTTTTCGGGAATGCGATATTTCCCTTGACGGTATCCTTGCATGTGTCAAAGGGAAAGACTCCAAAGACCAGAGCATAGAGCACCACACCCAGAGCCCAGACTGTGGCGGGCGCAGCCTCATAACGCTTCTTGGTAAACCACTCCGGAGGCGCGTACTTCAGCGCACCTAAATAGGAGAAAAGCGATTTAGCAGTCAAACTTTTCCTGCCTTCCAATGAGCTATCACGTGGAAGGTCACTAATTTACCTCTGAAAGTTGTGTATTCCCCCTCCCGCAGCTGAGATGCACCTTCAAAGTTCATGAGTTTGATTTGGCAGGTGTGGATCTGGATTAAAATGTTATTCATCTTCACATCCCTATGGAAGACGCCCCTGGAAAGACAATGATGGAGCGCCTCCACAATCTGCTGAAAAATACGCCAAGCGTGCGGCTCTTCCAGGTCTTTTTCATACTTAAATACGAAGTCGTGTAGTTCTATGAAAGGCTCGGGGCGCTCGAGGACTAAAAACACATTGTAAGAGCTGATACACCAATCGAGAAGCTGAATTATTCCCGGGGACACCGGCGGTCTCCCAATTATTTTCATTAAAGCAATCTCAAGCGGAATGACTTGGTGCTCTCCAGGCTGCGCCGCAGAAAAAAACGAAGAACTGTTGGTATAAGGAGCAATGAAAGTGCAGGTGATTGAAGCTACATAATGTATACTTACCATCTGAACCCACTCCGCAACCGAATCCTTACTTATCACTTTGAGGGACACCTGCGTCAGGAAAGAAAACGAAAAACTCAGTCTGTTTATTGGATGAATAGTAACTTAATACCAACGTGCAGTGCCGTTATTCTTAAGAATGACGCGTACTTGACGCTTGACACAAGGAAATGGGAGTGAAAATGACGTCTGCCACCCCCGCCCGCGGAGTTTTCGGAATTGCTCGACGACATATTGGATGTGGCACGATGTATCCAAAATGGTTAATTTCAATGCGAGGCTGGTTACATGGGTACCAGAGTGATGAATGATGGGTTCAATATAACGCAACAGGTTATCAACACGCAAGGAAGACCTGTAGAAACACTAGAACTGCACGTGCTCATCATGTAGGCCCCCTTCTCACGGGAATATTACATTCACCCTTCCTTAACCGCATTTTGCATGGTAAAGACACTCCCGCCTTCTCCTTTTCTTCCTATTTATCAGTATGCTGCTGCAGGAGTATGTGAATTTCCCCTGTCTATCTATTATAGTCAGCAATATAGACATAGATGTTCCGCCATCATCAGAGTTTTGCATCATGTCCTATGACAGTGGTTCTCAAACAGTGGGGCGGGCCCCCCTAGGGGAGCACAAAGTAACAAAAAGGGGGGCGCGAAGATGTGAAAAAAGAAAACAAGAATCGAAAATATGAAAAATACATCTATTGAAACCAAAATAAATTAACTTAAACTACATTCTGATACTAGAAAAATAAATATTGAATTAGATGAATGTCGATAAAAGTTAAGTAGGTATAATAAAATATGCATATATGATATATCATTAAATAAAAAACAACAAATTGGTATTAGTAGGCTCCTTTCAAAAAAAAAAAAAAAAAACCTTAGGGGGCGCGATTAAAACTGTAATGAAAACTCGGGTCGCAAATACTTAAAGGTTGAGAAACGCTGCTATAGGGGAACATTTTGGTTCCCAAACGAACCTTTATGAATTTATAACTGTAACAGGTTTCAAAAATAGCCGTGAATAAACAATAACAGATTTGAGAAACTATGTCCTGTGACACTTTTGGCTCTCCGTCAATAACCAATACTGTCACATACTGAGAAGAAGAATATTATCGTGCCGATCGAACGGGCCTCAAAGAAATGAGTTTTGGTCACTCACTGCGCACGCGCTGTGCGTTGAGGTTTGCGCGAAGGCTTCACGCGGAAAGTATAAACCAGGCTTAGGCGCTTTAGAGTCGCGTTTACTATCAAAATCTTCGGATGCACTTTTGGCCTTTACAGTCTTTAGAAATAAAAGAAAAAACGAGCTGGGTATAAATGAGCAGAGCAAACGCTTCAGCTAGGGCAAGGGTGGTGAATTCCAGGCCTGGAGTGCCACAGTGGCTACAGGTTTTCATTCTAACCCCTTTCCTAATCAGTGATCAGTCTTCACTGCTAATTAACTTTTTCCCCATCACTTTAATAGCCCTGTTAGAAGAGTTCAGCCCTCTCTTCATTAAATGACAGCCAATCAAAAATGAGATGTGAAACGAGCTAACAGATGAGCAGCTAAACTGGAGCTTCAAACTCCAACCAATTTCACTCCAATCACTTTCTTAATGAGAAGCCAATTCTTGCTGTTAATTAAACCCGTTCTTTAATTCCATGGCTTGTTGCTGCTCTCATTCTGCCACAGCAGATATTTCGAAAACTGTTGTTTGTCTGTTATTTCTAAGAGCACCGTCAAAATGTTTTGGTGACCGGAGCGATCAACCTTACTGAGCCCATCACCTCTCTTTAATTTCAGATATTGTGTAATGGGCACAGGGGAGCTGGTCATATGGTGGCTTATTTTGTGTCTCATTATTGTTTGGTTGCTAATTAAAGAAAAAGAAACAACTGAGTCATGTTAATTAAACGAAGTAATCAGCAGCAAAAACTGGCCACTAATTAAGAAGATGGTAAGAATGAAAACCTGCAGCCACTGCGGCAGTCGAGGCCTGGAGTTCGCCACCCCTGAGCTAGGGGATACCCGTGTAAATTTGGGAACATATAACGTGAAAGCGTTTAAAGTTTAGGCAAAATAACCACATTGTATCATTGGATACGAGTTCCGACAAACTTGAATAAAATATGGAGAAAAAATACACACATGTTTACATGCATACATACATTCATACATAGACAGACAAAATTACTTGTAAGTCATCTATTAGTCGTCTAGCTGCGTACACGCCTCCAAAAGATCCGGTGATCAGTAAAGACTCGACCTCATAGTCATCCATGAAAACTATCCAGTCTGAAAAAGAGGCAGGTGAACCAACAAATTCTGTTTACAATAGAAAAACAATTTTAAAAAATACATACTAAGTCTTTATTGCGAATTCAGTTCCATACCTGGGACCTCATATGGTTGCAAAGGCATTTCACAGGAGGTGCTGCATTCTCCGTATCCGGTCTCTTGCGCAGCCAGCTCCTCGTATGACTCCTTGTTCCGAAAATTTCCTCCTTGAAAGAAATGAACTCATGAAAAGTGGTTGTCACTACATAACAGACTCGGGTTTAGAGGCTGATGTTTCAGTTAGAAATGTTGAACATGATGTGTGCTCATACCTCAACCCCCCGACCCTTTGCGTTTCAAATTGCGCGATCGAAGAGCTGCGGGGTTCCTATTGATGTTTCGTGAACGAGTCTATATGCGTTGGATGGGCAAGGAAACTTTAGGGGTAACCCCTCCCAGCACCTCCCTTGATCAAGCCTTGCTCCAGAAGCACTTCGAGAGAGGACGGTCTAGCTATTTCCTTACTTGGGAGCTTTGTAGTATTTTGTAATACAGCTTTGCTTTTTAATGGTAAACAAAACCATCTTATTTTATATATCTTTTTTTGTAGCAAGTATGATGCTAAAATATTTTACAAGTGTCAAATAGAATTGTTCTGCACATGTGCATAAAGTTGGAGTAAAGTGAGTGACAAGCCAGCATTCTTAAATGTCACCTTATTGGGTTATGCGGTTCCTTGCAGACCCATTTCATTAGAGTTTTTTTTTTTTTTTTTGGCAGTGAAAAGGCTCCTAATATGTCAACACAACAAACATATTTAATTTAAAGTAGGCAACCAGGATACTGGGAGATGACAAGAAACTTAAACTTAACCCACACTGTTGTCATTTTAAGATCACGAAACCACTGCATTTCACAAATCTGTTATCGCTTATTCACGGCTATTTTTTGAAACCTGTTACAGTTGTAAATTCATAAAGGTTCGTCTGGGAACCAAAATGTTCCCCTATAGCAGCGTTTCTCAACCTTTAAGTATTTGCGACCCGAGTTTTCATAACAGTTTTAATCGCGCCCCCCTAAGGTTTTTTTTTAAAAGGAGCCCACTAATACCAATTTGTTATTTTTTAATTAATGATATATCATAGATGCATATTTTATTATACCTATTTAACTTTTATCAACATTTATCTAACTCTATATTTATTTTTCTAGTATCAGAATGTAGTTTAAGTTAGTTTGTTTTGGTTTCAATAGATGTATTTTTCATATTTTCGATTCTTGTTTTCTTTTTTTCACATCTTCACTCCCCCTTTTCGTTACTTCGCGCCACCCTAAAGGTGGCACGCCCCACAGTTTGAGAACCACTGCCCTATAGCATCGTTTTGAAGACCCACTTTGCCACCTTTATTTTTTAAATGTGTAGGCTGGATTAAGCAAGTTCAGTTCATAAATTGATAATACAACTTGGAGCTGTAAACATTTGATCATAAAAGCCTTTCTTCAACAAAATGTAAATTATTGTCTTATTATGAAAACATTGCATCCCGTTTTAGAAGGTTTTCCAGATAAACACTAGAAAATATCAGCTGATTAAAACTAGTAGTTAAAATCTGTTACATTAACTAAAACGGGTGTTTTGGAGTAATTACCGGAGAAGACACCTGAGCTGCAAGGAACAAGTTGTTCATCGAGTCTCCCTGCTCCGTTATGCATCTCCTTAATTCTCTGCTGGAACTAAGAAGGAAAACATGTCGTTAGTTTTATGTAATACGAAACACCACAGATAAGATGGAATGGTAATTAAAGCTGACATTTACTGCATGAATAAAAATTAATAGCGAAGTGCACAACAGCAACTAATGATTTAAAGATTGTCTTGCTAAATTTCCTTAATAATTTGATATACACTTCTACAGATCTGTTGTTCTAATTTTTAATCTGCGCCATTAGTAACTGGGGTAGCTTTCATCTCCAGACCCTGAGGAAGACACCTTAGATCAGGGGTGTTGAACTCCGGTCCTGGTGGGCCGTAGTGGCTGCAGGTTTTCATTCTAACCCTTTTCCTAATCAGTTTTAACTGCTAATTAACTTCTTTACCCTTCATTTTTATAGACCTGTTTTTAAGGATTAAGTCCTCTGAATTTATTCCGTTCTTCATTAAATGACAGTTAAACAGAAATGAGACATGAAACGAGCCAACAGATGACAGGCTAAATTGGGATTTCAAACTCCAACCAATCTCTTAATGAGAAGCTGATTCTTGCTGTTAATTAAACACGTTATTTAATTCCATGGCTTTTTGCTGCTCTCATTCTGCTATACAGCAGACATTTCCAAAACTGTTGATTTTCTATTTTTTTTCCTAAGAACACAGTCAAAATGTCCTGGTGACCTGAGAGCTCAGCCTTACTGAGACCTTCACCTTTCTTTATTTTCAGATATTGAGTGGTGGGCACTGGTGAGCTGGTCATGTGGCAGCTTGTTTTGTGTGTCATTGTTGTTTGTCTGCTAATTAAGGAAAAAGAAACAACTAAGCGGCCTGAGTCGAGTTAATTAAAACTACAATAAGCAAAATAAGTTCATTAGTAGCAAAAGCTGGTCACTAATGAAGAAGATGGTTAGAATGAAAACCTGCAGCCAATGTGGTCCACCAAGACTGGAGTTTGACACCCTTGCCTTAGATAGATAGATAGATAGATAGATAGATAGATAGATAGATAGATAGATAGATAGATAGATAGATAGATAGATAGATAGAATTTCTTACAAGTCATCAATTAGTTGTCGCATATTTGAATGCACTAAGCAGCTTCAGCGATTTGGGTAAAATGGAGAAGAGAAGGGTAAACGATTCAGTGTAGTAAAAATATAAAATGACGCGAGAGCGCTTAAAGTTTAGACAAAACTAGTCACATTAAATATGTTCTGTTGCATGTGGGTTCCAATAGCAATGATAATGATGATGAGGTTAGGAACACACACTGATACAGTGCATTGCCGCACCCACCACAAGACAAACCAATTCAGGATCCAGATTCGGACCCGAGTGCACCACACTAGTTCAGATGGAATGGAAATAGCAATGGAAATAAATAAATAAATAAATAAATAAATAAATAAATAAATAAATAAGCATACAGTTTATCAATACATACACGCACACACGTTTTCTGGACCAACACATATATAATTGCCATGCATCGTCTGTTTCTAATAAACACGTTTTCTCATGAAAATAGATTTGTAAAATTTGGGACGGTTTTGACAAAAAACATGCAGAAGAAACTTTCATATTTCTTTCCTTCTTTTTTAAAATACGTTTTAAATTTTTACATTTGCAATTGGTCAGTTTTACATTTCGTAGTTTAGGCAAAGTAAATAAAATTGGAGCAGTCTTTTATACTTCCACAGACTGCCGCTCATAACTGAACATGTTATACAGTTCTTTGTTATTCACATACATGGTGACAAATAATAACACTCGCTACATCAATTTTTGAATCAGCTTAATTTAAATTAGGGTGGTTTGATCCCAAAGACAGAAAAAAAAGCTCAGTCCATCACAACCACATAATTAAAATAAGTCTTTGTCGACGTGGAAATAAACCGAAAGATGCTCAAGTAGGGAAAAAGGTGCAGACTATTAAAGGAAAACCGCCTGCCGGGCAGACGGGCGAGTGCCCCCAGAACGAAGCCACACTATTTAAGCGTTAACATAAAATCGGGCGATTTAAAGAACTGTCATAAAGTTAAGGAAACAGCAAAATGTGTACAAAAATAATCATACCTGGTTTGATTCTGGCCATGCTCCCGATGATGCCGAGAAATGACCTGACTCCCCGCGGCCCTGAAATAAAAGATGTATGTTTAAAAACGGGGCGATAAGAGCAATTGTTAAAGAATAGCATGTGTAACACGTTATGTGTATAGTACACTCTTTAAAATGAAGGCTCCAGAGTGCCTATTCAGAACAATGCCATTGTATAACCATTTATTTCTAAAAGAAACATCCACAAATGCTCCATAACATAACAGATTCCGTAAAGCCATGAATATGATAACAGATTTGTGATTTTCAAAGGACTCTTGCTGTATACAATAACAAGAGACTTCGTTCATATTTCCTTGATCTTTTTATCTTCTTATAAAATTATAATACGCTACCGTGGCTGTCCGTTTGTCTGTCCAGGATTTAAAATCACCTGTAGCTCACAAACTGTTTCACTTATTGACCTGAAATTTGGTACACATATACTACGGGACCTCTACTGTCCGCTTTAGGGGTAATGAGTTTTCTTCCTCTTTCTATCTTTATTTTATTGTGGAATCGACTCTCTACAGCAGGACAGGTTGCCATTCTCATCCCTACCACTTTTGCCGTCACTTCCTCTTCATATCTTAAATAATTTTTTAGGCAGATTGAATACTTAAGTGCCAGCTTAAGTGAAAAATTAAGAAAAACGTACTAAATAACTGCAACACAAAAACGGATTTAATCAGTTTTAACTTGAAAAGATGCCGACGGAAGAAGAGAAGAAGCGGGCCGCTAGAGCGGAGAAAAGAAGAGCTGCTCAGGAAGCAGCAAGCGCATCAACCTCTGAGGAAACGAATGATAAACGTACAGAGAAAGAGGATGAAAACTATAAGTCAAGTGTGTTCACTGCACGTCATCGTGCAGCACGCCGTTACTGCAGGTATACCATAATCTGTAAACGTTAAATATTTATGTTTTATCCAGGAACGTTTCAAAGCACAGAAAGCCAATTCCATAAACAAAAAGAACTCGTCCTGGAATTACATTTTTTTTGTCAAGCAACTGCTATATGATGACCCACACAACCCAGTAAAGTACTATTTTAGAACCGTTATTTGTAAGAGTGAATAATGTAACTATTCATCTTCCTTATATTGTGAACTTGTCACCTGGAAAGAAAGGTTTAAGTAACAAAACTGAATAGCAAGACTGTGTTACATGACCGTTCAAAAATTAAATAAAATAAAATCCTTGAGAATTTCCTCATCCCCTTCAAGTAACAATTCCTGTTTTAAATGTCCGAAGCTCTCAATTAGTTCATTTTACAGCCCCTTTGAAACTTCACGGGTAATTTAACTGTGTGTTGTTTGCTGAGATGACTGTAAAGTAAAAGGTATAGTGCAAGGTTTTGAAATGACACACTAAAATTGATGTCATGCCGAGAAACACAGCAAACATGTATATTTTGTATATGTTTGTATAACGGTACAACTATTTAACTTTTTCACCGAGTGGCCAAAAATGTAAACATGAGGCGGATCTCCCTAAATTTCAATTCTGGGTATTTTCTTATACCTTATATACAATTTTGAGTTATTATTTCAGAATAATAAATGTTACCAGCACGATAATGAACTGAGAGTTAGTAAATCTGAGAAATAGTAAAATCGGAAAAGCTTAGTTAAACAGGAATTTCCACACTGTAAAAAATGTCAGTAAATTTAGCGGTACAAATACTGTAAATGGTGAAGGTAAAATACCTTTTCTGAAAAAAAGGAAAGTTACTTTATATTCTACTGAAAATTACCTGTATATCTTAAAACAATAAATTTCATTATTTTTTACAGCCAAGTTCTGTAAAATCAATATTTTTCTACCTTCAAAATATGCTAAATACCGTTTATTGATGCATTACAGTTATACTGAAAAAAATCTGTTAATTTTACAGTGTAAAACTGTTAAATAACGAAGGTAAACAACCGTAAAATGTAAAACGGTAAATCACTGTTTCAGTAAAACCGGCTACGATATTTGCATAAGGACACGCCCCTTTTTACAATATTGTTCCTGGTGAACTGCATACCTTTGAATAGTAGGGAAAAAAACGTCACCTAAGTTAGCAGACTTATTTTTCCCCATGTGCTGAAGGTTTTTTGAGGTTATGGAAGCTGATTTATGGTGGGTTGTATTTGATAAGTAGGACACCATACACCACAAAAGAGAAAACTTTACTTCCCCACCAGACAACGTGCCGTAACTTCCTTAAACATTGAATTGTTTTTAATGTGTATAATTAAATGATACATGCTTGTTATTGGTTGTTGTTAATTAACTGATGTAAACTTTGTAGTGGGGTTTGAACCTGCCAATACATATTGTTAATTGGTTGTCATATTTATTACACAACATGAATTTCTGGTTATGGGTAAACATTCCCTTCTGTTGGAGTTCGTTGCAAAGACCAAATAGTTTTTACTACAAAATTATCCTGTAGACCTAAAAATATTGTCACCTTATTTGTTACAATAAAAATTTGGCAACCCAGCTGCCAGTATTTTACCGTAAATTTAACATTATTTTTTAAAGTGTACCGTAGACCAAAACATATTGTTACCTTCTTTTTTACGGTAAAATCCTGGCGACTCCAGCTACCAGTTTTTTACCGTAAATTTAACATTTTTTTTACAGGGTACCTGTAGATTACATCTTGCCTGAAGAAGGGGCCTGAGTTGCCTCGAAAGCTTGCATATTGTAATCTTTTTAGTTAGCCAATAAAAATCTGTCATTTTGCTTGGCTTTTCTCTTTGTTTGAAAGACATCTCAATCCAACGCTCACTGAATGGCGACAGATTCCCAATATATTACTTGCAGTTACTTACCTGAATAACATTTGGAGCGGTCACGAAAATTTATTTGAGGAAGGAGGATACACCCGAATTCGTCACCACCAGACCCTCCATACTTTAGCCAACCCCACCCCAACCCCCAACTCTTCGCCCCCAAACCCCCACTCAGGTATATATGTCCATCAAAGACGACCACAAAAATCACAAACATGAGCCGATTATGTTAATTGGCGACTAAATTTGGCGGGTATGGGGAACTTGCGCCCGAGTTTGCTAGGATTTGCTTATGTCCCCGTGCTCACGAAATGGACAAGGCACGAGTGGAAAGCAACTTCACTGATGCCTTATAACGATTTATGAATGATTATTTATTGTATGATGACTTGAGCATAATTATGCATTTATGGATATTTTTAGTCTTCAATAACTGTAAACAGCCGATAACCCGCAAGTCGCTTTGGATAAGTCTGTTTATGTAAGCGTTGTCAAAAGAGAAACAGAAATCGCGTTACTATTATAACCCACAGGCGAATTTTCGTTTATTCCCCTTTATCTCTGCTTTCTGGTTGCGTCCTCCCACATTTATCCTGCAGTTTTACCTTCTGCATGTCTACCCCCTCCATCGAGACCCGCTGGCCCGTTTGTTGTCGGGTCGCGATGATTTTTTCTCCAAGTTCCAAGTTTGTCAGATATGTAAGGCTCTCGGTGATATTTCCTAATCGGTATCTAAGCCAAGACTGATTTGGAATGTCCCAAGTTCTGAAAGAAATCAATCAATGAACGTTCTGCTCGGTGACGTCACAGTCATGCCGCTAGCAGTGATTAGTCCGCTCACACTGAATGGGTGCAAGTAAATATAAGTCAAGTATAAGTGGGGTGTTTTTGCTTGGATATGCTGAGGGGCTCGCGCACCTGCAGGAAAGTTTGTTTGCTGCACTGGTAGAGAATGAGGTAGAACTGTTGCTTAGCCTGGCGAAACGCTATAACACAGCCCTTAAGGGTGGCATCGATGCAAATAACAGCCTAGAGAATCAATTACCACTCAACCAATACCCGTGTGTCTAAAGGATAAGGATAAGCACGGGAAAACCCCCGGAAGACGAGCAGAACGGAGAGCGCCAAGGCCGGTGTTTGAACTCCTTTCACCTGGCGTGGCGGTGCTATAAATTGACGGTGCTCAAGAGGGTTTGAGTAGTGGACACACTTTTTTATATTATTATTATTATTTTTTTTTAATGCATCTCATAAACAACAAGAACTTTACTAAATAGGATTGAAGGGGAGCGATGTGCATTTTTCGGTTCTCATTCCTTTCAAAATGTCACTTTCCTTCTGAGCAACAGAAAAACAAACTCAAAAGGAAAGTGTCATAGTGAAGTTTAGGGTCCTGAATTCTATACTTTAAAAAATCACGCCCCGCCCTTATTAAAATGACTGTCAATCAAACCATAAATGCAGTTTGATTGACAGGAAGGGGAAGATAACAGGCGGGGCTAAAGACAAAGTCGACTCATTTAAGTGTGTTTCAGAAGAGTGAAGTCATTTGTTACCAAACACTGAAGATGAAAGGCAGTCGTGCAGCATTCTGCTCCTGGATATTGTACTTGATGGGTGAGTAACCTCACGGGTCTGTTACATGTTCCATAAAGCAGTGTTTTAAACACTGGACGATTCTATAGTGTAACGAAGTATAGCAACGTCAATTTGTCGCCCAAAATATAAATAGGAAACTTTCATGAGATCTTAAACATTTAATCGAAAGTATAGGTTTTCTGAAATCGACTTTCAGGCGATGTCGAAAAGGTGCTGACGTTCCAGAATACAAGCGAATGGGCCACTCCGTAGTAGGACACGACCGCGCATACACATGTCCGCTACAAACCGTTTAGAGTCGCCGGTTTACCTAACCTGGAGGAAAGCACAAGTGTCTATGGTGGAGTATGCTGACTAATAATAAAATTGCTAAAATTGTTCTTCAGAATGATGCCAAAGGGGAACTATTTCTGGTTCTGGTTGCTCCCATTATTAACCTTTATTTATTTAGATCTGTAACAGAACATAAACAGATGAGAACAGATTTGTGCAATACCAATTTTAAATGGACTGTTACTGTACATAGTAACGCCAAGTTCAGGCCATTTTCTTTATGTGTCAGTATCCTCCTACGCTCTTAAAAATTACGGTTCTGGGGTGGTTCTCCAGAGCAATGTTACATGGGAACCATTTTTGGTTACCAACCGATTCACCCATAGGAAGGTTACAGAAATAAAAACAATTTATTTTTTTACACCCTCCATGTGTACCTACATGGTAACATCCATCCATCATCCAACCCACTATATCCTAACTACAGGGTCACGGAGCACAAGGCAGGAAACAAACGCCGGGAAGGGCGCCACCGCAGGGCACAATTTAGAATTGTCGCTGGGCTGTGGCAGGAAACCGGAGCACCCGGAGAAAACCCACGGGGAGTTCACGCAGGGAGGACTCGGGAACCGAACCCGGGTCCCCTAACTGCGAGGCAGCAGCGCTACCCACTGCGCCACCCTAGATGGTAACTGATTCGTGAAATACCAACGGGTCATTATTTTAAAAAGACTTGCTTCAAACAATCACACGGGCTAAGTTCAGGTTTTCTTTATCTGTTATGTCCTACAAGGAAGCTAACCATACATTGAAGATTAGTTTTTTCCCTACGTATTAGAAAGTTATTAAAAGTAGAAAAAAACAACGTCATAGGCAAAAACCCTTCCCAGAATCAAACGGTGCTCTATCAAGAAGTAATTTTACGAAGAACCGCATAACCCAATGAAGAATCATAAAATGCCCTTAAAGAACCAGCCATTTGTAAGGTCGTAGTTGCAACAGCTGCGTTACACAACCGCGGCCCTCAGATTTTTCGATGCCCCCCTGCAGGCACGGATGAATCTCACGCCCGCTCCGTGTGCAGTTTGCACGTTCTCTTCGTGTCGGTGTGAGTGTCCTTGGGGTACACCCCGGTTTTTCTTCAATTTCCCATTGACGCGAGTCCTAAATTGATGCCTTGTGTCTACTCCTGAAAATCTGAATCGGATTAAGTGTGTATGACAAGATTATTTCGAAGTTGTCTCAGTGGCGTAGCTCGAGTTCATGCTGCTCGGGGCGGGGGTTCAATTTGCCGCACTCCAATATATCTGAATATGTTAACCTATTTAAATTGAAAATTAAAATGACGTACAGGGAAAAATTAAGATACATTTTGCATATTCGTCTATAGAGAAGCAGTAATAATGTTTCACATATAATTATTTATAAGCATCAACTAGACAAGTATAGACGCACTGACAAGCCGTGTTCTAATTATTAGTTTAATATAATTACGCTGCGAAAACCAGAACCAGTGTAGTGTACAAGTGCAAACGCTTTCGGATTGATAACGAAACGAAAATATAAATTGTAAATTAATCGTTTATCTTCCTAGAAATTATTATCGGTGTAATATTTACGTTTATTTTTGTTTTTGCCTAAATTTCAACTGCTGTGTCTGATGCAGTCACAGAAGGACAGTCTGAAAATGATTTTTGAAGCATTTGTGGATAAAAATAAAAGAATTGTACTTTTTGTCATTCATGAGTGATATTTTTCCGATCCCTGCTGCTTACATACGAATTGTACTGAGCCTTTTGGCCAAATAATGCCGCCCCCAAAAATATGCGGACTACCCTCTCCGCCAGCCCCTATAGGCCACTGCATTGTCTGTATAAGCTTCATATTCCTTCACTTGCATCTATCGCTTAGTTTTGAACAATTATTTTTTTATTGCCAATATTACCGAAGTTTTTCAAATAT
The DNA here is from genome assembly GCA_026402145.1 of Polypterus bichir lapradei. Classification (NCBI taxonomy): domain Eukaryota; kingdom Metazoa; phylum Chordata; class Cladistia; order Polypteriformes; family Polypteridae; genus Polypterus; species Polypterus bichir. The sequence continues at coordinate 18,120,025 of JANRMT010049829.1, forward strand.
TTTACGTTTCGTCTAATCACAAATGCATGCGATTAGTGCCAACACTTGCGCGTCTCGTTTAGCTCGTTTTAATTCGGTATAATTAAGCGCAAAGCGATTAAAATGAACGGCGCATCTTTAACGGTGTTAAATTTATCGTTTGCTCACACAGTCTATGCTCGGGTATTTTTGAATTTCCTTTGTAAGCGTTGGCGTCTGCGTAGCACAGTTTATACAAATTTAATTCTCACACGTAATCTGTGTCAAGTGCCACTGTCTATTTGAAAGAGAAAACCCGCCATTTACAATAGTTCACGACACCCCCGAATGATAGAGTTGCCTTGTTGATATTTTTTTTCCAGTGAAAATTATAATTTACGTTTTAGTTCAAATTAACTTTAACGTGTGCAGAGAAATATATGATCACTGTTTTTTATAATACTGTATAACAATTTGAACGTTTTGAATAACAGCAGTAATGTTTGTGAATGTAGTCAAATGATTTTCTTTCTTTCTTTCTTTCTTGCAGCGGTTTCTTTCGCCCTGGAAGTCACGGAGTCCCCCTCCTCGCAGTCCGTTCTGCTCGGTCAGACAGCGCAGATTTCGTGCAGACTCTCCAGAGGCAAAGCTCGTGTTTTCTACTGGAGAAGAAGCCCGCTGTTTCCTAACGGCACTTGGGGACATGAAGAGGACGTGATCGGTGGCATCCAGCAGCAATCTAACTCGTCCAGTGTCCTGGTTATTAAAAACGTGTCCGTTTCTGATGCGGGGAAGTACATCTGTACCGCTTTCCCATCTTGCCCTGGAAATAGTCAGTTAGTTGTAGGGCGGGGAGCAGAATTATCCGTTAAAGGTAATGCCATTTTGCATACTTTTTTTAGTTGTTTTTCTGCTGGTGGTGTCCCACTCATGGGTTGGTTCCTACTTGGTGCTCTAATAATAATGCTGCCTCTGCAATGGCACTTTACTTGGTTATGTGGTTCCATAAAACCATTGCTTGATGCAGATCCGTTTCATTCTGAGAAAAAATGTTTCCCAATGAAGTTGGTTATGGCCTATAGATGATCCAAAAGAGAGGCAGAGTATTCCCTGTAACAGTCAGGAGACTGGCATGGGATGCCCAGGACCATCAATGTATGGGTGCAATGGGCACTAGCCGGGGGCCCCAGGAGCATAGGGGCCCATGATGTTTCTGATGCCTATGTTTGCTGTCAAAACAGGGGCCCCAGCACACTAGTTTGCCCCGGGGCCTATGATGCTGTTAAGTAGGCCCTAAGGATGCCCACGTGGTGTGGCAGAACTCTCTTACCCAATAAGGAGGCCAGTGTAATGGAAGCAAAGTATAAAGGGTGGAATGGAATGATTGGCATTACCTTTCCTGGTCAGAATACCAAAAGAAGTGATAATATTCTAATATACAGAAAAAACTGGAATCTGTAATGTCTAGTATGTGACCTTAGCCACCTGTGTAATCATAGGTAGTAAGAGTCCTCTTAAAATCACAAACTCAATGGTATTTCATAAATCTATCATCTATTTAAGGAGCCTGCTGTAGATCTAAATCAGGCATTCTTAACCTTTTTTTGAGTCACGGACCCCCTTTAAGAATCTGATGAAAGCTATGGACCCCCTTCCCCAGAAATATTCATACAAACATGACTTTGCATGCAATGAATACAATGCACTTTATTTATCGAGATTTTATTGTATAAATAAATAAATAAACATACAGTTTATCAATACATACACGCACACACATTTTCTGGACCAACACATATATAATTGCCATGCATTGTCTGTTCCTAATAAACATGTTTTCTCATAAAAATAAATTTGTGCAGTGGTAGCGTTGCTGCCTCACAGTTAGGAGACCCGGGTTCGCTTCCCGGGTTCTCCCTGCGTGGAGTTTGCATGCTCTCCCCATGTCTGCGAGGGTTTCCTTCGGGCGCTCCGGTTTCCTCCCACAGTCCAAAGACATGCAGGTTAGGTGTATTGGTGATCCTAAGTTGTCCCTAGTGTGTGCTTGGTGTGTGGGTGTGTGTGCCCTGTGGTGGGCCTGCGCCCTGCCCGGGGTTTGTTTCCTGCCTTGCGCCCTGTGTTGGCTGGGATTGGCTCCAGCAGACCCCCGTGACCCTGTGTTAGGATATAGCGGGTTGGATAATGGGTGGATGGATAATGACTGACCGACTGACTGACTTGTGCCAATCAACTTTTGTTACCTATCCTACTATGCTTTCTGAAAAAAACAGCCATAGCCTAATGTTGCTCGATTATGTTCTCCTCTTTTGTAAGACGCTTTGGATAAAAGTGCCTGCCAAGCAACTAAATGTAAATGCAGTTAAGACGTTGTGTTCAACAATGATTGTAAACGGGTCGGGCCGAGTGTGTGCCACTGTTAAAGGAGAAGTGGCACGTTAACAGGCGAGCTATTGAGATAAAGTAAACATAAAAAAAAAACACTCCTTTTTATGCAAAAAGTAATGGACACTCATAATTATGAAATACAATCCTCTTGTGCAAATTAAAACAGATCTACTACTACTATGGTTTCTACTACCATTACTACTACTACTACTGCAACATCTACTCTAAATCAGCAGTACTGGGCTCTATAGTGAATACAAATATTAATTTTTATCTGACCCTCACTGACCCCCTGATCCCCAATCTAAATAAAAGGTTCCTTCTGGAAACCTGTGAATGGATCTTATGGGCACCAAAAATATTTCCCCTATGACACTGCTGTAAAGAACCACTCTGACGCCTTGATTTTTTAGGAGTGTGCCCAGTGCTCTTAGAGTAGGCTCCAGCCTGCTGTATTGTTAAAATAAAAACTTTTAGAAATGAATTGAAGGTTACTGCATAAGAATTAATTGGTAAAAGTCGCTTTTAAGGGGCTTCTAAAATCCATTGGCTCCAGCAGACACCCGTGACCCTGTAGTTAGGATATAGCGGGTTGTATAATGGATGGATGGATGAATAATAATATCTATATGTCTAATACAGTAATACAAATTTGGCATATGAGCAGTTGAACAGGTTTACCTAATATATATATATATATATATATATATATATATATATATATATA
>JANRMT010049829.1:18153094-18164904 GCA_026402145.1 Polypterus bichir lapradei
AAACCTTGTAACTAGCACTAAGCCTTCATGCCACCCTAGAGTAAAGTTAGCAATATAAAAAAATATACTGTATATACTCGTATATTATCCTACTAAACTATGAAGAGTAAAGCCCACTTGCTGGGAGAATCAACAGATTTCTTCAATTCCATTGTACCTTTACAAATGCTTCCACTGATTGGTGGTCTGTTGTCATTTTTTTTTTTTTTTTATTCAAGCTTTTTATTTCCTGTTAAACTTCAAAGCACTTGGCTCATTGTCTTTTATTTTTTTATGAAGAGCCACAGTATATAACTGCCCATCTGTAGCAGAGTAAAAAACATAAGGACTGCAAATTATTCTTTAATTTACTTTCCAAACCTGTAGTGTCCATTCATTTTCCGAATGTGCTTAATTCCATTTAGGGTTGCCAGAGTCTATTTTGTCAGCAGAAGGCAAAAAAGATCTCTGCAGAGGACACTAGTCCATCAAAGGGCATAAAACACCTGTTTTGAGTTGTCAGTCAAAGTCACCTACCATGTATCTGGGAAAAGGGAAAAAGTTGGAACATTTGGAGAAAACACGCGCAAGCAAAAATACACAAGGATTTGAACCCAAGCCTATAGAGCTGTGAAGGTCATCTAATTGTAAACTAAAAACATTCACATGTAAAATAGTTATCAGAAGTTCTGCTTAGTAGGAAATATATTACACAGTATGTCTGACCTAACCTATATTAATGCAGTCTTAAGGCCTCAAACTGCTGTGCATCGTGTTTGCAGTCATCAAAATGAAAGGAATGCATTCTTCCAGGTTAAAGGTAAATTAAGTTTTACTCTGAACTCCTTGCTACTTCAGTGGATCCACGTTTATTTAAATGCACTCTGGTGATCACTCAACATTCGTCTGAGCTGTCAGAAATCTAACCACATGAAAGTGTTAGCAGAAGAATGGGCTGACCCCAGGCCATGCTGAGCTCTCAAACTACATGATATCCTGTGTTACCAATAAACCACAGGCTAAAAAACAAGACGCTGCACCATTTGGTCTAAGAAGGCCATCTGAAACAAGGGGCTCTGTTATATTTATTTGGTATAAAAAGTTAGAAAGTGTTGAAAATATGCTTAGAAAAGACCATCTGCATTACACAGTTATTTTAATTTGGGTTGTTATGGTGCACCACATAGCAGGTTGCCTCCTTGCAGAAGGTTTCAGGGCTACAAGGGTCATAAGACTTGCAAACAACAGGGGATGTGACTAATAGGGTCCATACTTTACAAAAGAAAACCACAAATGTGACAAGGCAGAGAGTCAAAATGGTAGGGGACACGGCACCTTATTAGTGCAGTTGTCACGTTATAGCAGACCATCAAAAGACAAGAGGAACCCCTTAAGATGAACAGAGGGGGAGAAAGCTATTCCTGCATCCTGCATATTAAGGACATCAGATGGATGGAGAACACCCAAAAGTTCATAAAGGTGCAATAACAAAAAGTAGCTGAGGTTTGAAGAAATAGTTGGCGTCACCAAACAGAGCTGAGGTACAGTGGTCCAGGATTGTAAAGGATATTGCTGACTCCACAGATGATTCAAGGATTTCCTCATAAGTAACCTTTGACTAAATATGAGGACCATCAAATGGCTAAAATGGAGGAAAAGTAGCACAGTGTGGAGATTAGAAGGTGAGTCGGAGAGTGGATTTTTGTGCCCAACCACAAGGATGACAAACCGAATGGTTGACCCAATTGTTATGCTTTTAATTAGTTTTGATTTGACATTTTGTATTCATCCTGCAATCATTCTTATCTGCTGTGTTTGTTAGCTTTACTAAACTATCCATCCATCCATCCATTATCCAACCTGCTATATCCTAACTACAGGGTCACGGGGGTCTGCTGGAGCCAATCCCAGCCAACACAGGGCGCAAGGCAGAAAACAAACCCCGGGAGGGGTGCTAGCCCACCACAGGGCATTTACTAAACTAGTATTTTGATATTTGTGAGTATATCGGCACTTAATGATCTGAATTAATATGGCATTCAAGAGAGAAAGACTCAGGGAGAACACAAAAAAAAACAAAACAATGTTAACATTAGTACTGCGGTCTTAAACGTCAGTGTCAAGCTCAAGGCATTTAGAGAGGAAGGAAGCGAAAGGTTTGACCAGTTTAAAAAAATATATGCATATCATCCGTTAACAGACGACAGCACAATGGCTTTAAAGAGAAGCCTTGCTCCTCAAGGAAAATGTATTTCATTCTTTATATGTAAGTGCAAATTATACAAATTCTTCATTATACAAGTATGCATGTTCTGTTCTTATCTGTCACCTGTACATTTAAAAAGATATTTGGTTTGAAGTGCTCTTTGGATAATTGTTAAATCTTAGTCCTGTCAGCTTCAGCCAAAGTATTGGGAATCAGCAGCAAATTAATACAACTACATACATTAAAAAGAAAAGTAAATGCTGACCCTCACTATGAATACTTTAATTAAGCACATTATAATTTAAACAAAACAGCATAAGCTGAATTAGAAGACAAGCGCATACTCATCTCTATGCTTACTTTATGCATTTTTAGAAATGAAACTAATTTAACATTTTTGTTTTCTTCTATAGATGTTATATAGCGCAACTTTTAACAATTTGATCGGTTTTGAAAAACTGTATTTCTTAAATCAGTTTGTTTCCCATTTTAAAGATTATTTTTCATTGTACGCATATTCTGCTGAATGTACTGTAGATGAATAAGAGTTCAAGACGCAGGAAATCCTTGCTGAAAATTTAATGCGGAAGCAAAACTCATTTTAGTTCCACACGTGTGTGTTTCTGAGTTTCTGTGTGTGTGAAAAGTTAAAAACGAGTAAAAATCAGAGCTGACTTTATAAAAACTGTAGCCGAGGTGGAGCTCACACAGACTCACATGCTGCTATTCCTCACCTTGCTTTGCACTTTATTCTATCAGTACTTCCCTTTTACTGTCAATTGTCTATGTAGATAAATGTACTTCTGTTCATATTGCTTATTACACTGAAAATGTGGACTTCTTTGGATCGTCAAGGGTTCATTTATATTGGTTTTAATGGGGAGGGTGTGAATTTCCATTTTATGACTTGAAGTGAACTGGCAATTTTTAAATTTCTTATGTACGGTGGAAAGAGCTGGTCTAAACTTTATTGTTAAATTTTACACTCATACTGTTAAAGTGGAACATATTCCTTACAAACCATCTCCCGTGGCTCCGCCCGCATAGTAGTGAAACAGGACAAACTTTAAAAATCAATAAATAAACAGGTATTGCTAGCTAAGCGGAGGTAAGGTATACTCCAAAACGCAGAGGTACACCGACTCGAACGTAGGCTGGAGCGTGAGTGAGGAGGGCCCTGCTCAGATCCCCATTCCCGACTCTTCGGCCTGCAGCCTCTGTCTCAGATTAGTGCAAATATATCGCTCCTACAAGCAAACTATGATTCTTAGTGCAACGAGAGAAGTCGCAAAATCAACTAGAATGTTCAAGCAAACTATAGAAAAAAACCCGATCAAAATCCATTAAGCAGTTCTCTCGTTCGTTAGCTAAGCGGCGGTAAGACACACGCCCTTAGGCTGGCGCGTGAGTGAGGAGGGCCCTGCCCATCTCCCCTCGACAAGCTGCGTCTCTCTTGGATTTGCACAAATAAATTGGTACCGCAAGCAAACTGTGATTCTTAGTGCGATGAGAGAAGTCGCAAAATCAACCGAAATGTTCAAGCAAATTATAGAAAAAAACTCAACGTAAATCTGTTAAGTAGATCTCTCATGAAAAGCAGACAGACACTCAGACAGACGTTGGATTTTATATAAATAGAGATAGATACATGTCAACTTTCTAATCAGCCGACAGATGGCGTTACAATAAATGCACATACATATAAGACCGCAAGATTGTTAAAGTCTGCTTTACATATAAGATTGTTTTTTTTTTTTTTTTTTTGACCCACAGGTTTCACCCTGAGCTCTACAGTTCACGTCTTCATTGTTCCTCCATCTCTAACTGCTCTGGTTGGCCAGATGGTTCAGTTCAATTGTATATTGGAAGATGGACAAAACTGTTCAACACTCCAATTATATTGGCGCCACAGACACTCATTTCCAAATGGCACTGAAGGAAATGAAAGAGATATTAGGACTGAAAATCACTACTCTATTTTAAACAATCTATCAGCTAGCATTCTGAACATTACAGCGGTGAAGCCCTCTGATGCTGGACACTTCATCTGTTCTGGGATTTGTATTGGGAAAGGACTTGTGAAATTACAAAAAGAGTCCTATCTCACTATCAAAGGTATTTAATTTTTTTTAAAACCTTATTAGAATTCTGCCTGGAAAGAACCTCCAAAAAAAACAAAATATAAGTAAGTAACTTAAAGAAGGCTCCTATTATTCTGTCACCACTTCACTGAATATGTAGTTGTTTTTTGACAGACCACACCACTCACATCACGGACCTGACAATTTCTGTCTACAGTATACAGGCAATTGTAAAAGTGAATCAGAAAACTTCTCCATTTTTCTAATAAGAAATCAATATTTTCAACAATGGAAATTAATTTTATGATAGCTTGTGAAATCCTAGGTATTACATTTGCTGTCATATGTGATGAAACAAGAGTACTAATTTCCAACTCTGCACTGACTGTGCCACTTATGGACACATCAGTGCCACTAGCATCTACTAGTCTGCAGAACTAAAACAACAAAATATATCACAACATATACTGACCGAAAACAACAGAACTGACTAAAAAAGTTTAATCAAATTGCATTTCCTTAATCAACTAACTGTTCCCACCCCTCCCCCATATTGTACGCCAACATGCGGCAACTCTCTGCGTGGTTTTTGAGTGGACTAATCACACCGGCATATTCAGTGGAAGAAGGTTTCACCAAACATCAGGAAACATTTTCCTCTGTGTGGGAGTATTTAACATAAAAATTTGAGAAAATACAGACGGGAAGATTTGACTGCTCAATAGTTGATCTTTGACGGCTGAGGAGACTTAATAGAGATTATCATTTATGTTTCATTTAATAATCACCTTTGTCACAGATGTTTCTCCTAAAATTCCTTAAGAGAAATAGCTTTAGACAAAAAGAAGCTATGAGATACAAATGAAGTACAAGGAGTCCAAAATGAAAATTTGGTTTGAAAAGCATGTTATATTTTGTGAGATCTCTTTCTAGTCTTACTTTAATCTCGTTCAAGACTTCATATCTTTTACTTATTATTGGACTGATGCCTTTCTCCAAGGTGTGACTTACAACATCTCAGATATGATTGGTTCCCTTTCTTTGTTCTTCCAATTGGAGCGCAGGCAGATGAAGTGACTTGCTTTTGGTGTCAGTAGTGGGATTTGAAGTCCAAAGTCGTAACCACTACAAAACACTGTCCACCTTTTCTTCTAGAACTAATCTGATTGAATTAAAGCACAGTAATGTAAATTAGGGCAACTGATAATATTATTCCCGAGTAAGGGCTACAGTTTTGCAATCCTAGTAAAGTGTTTAATTACCACAGACAACTGTGAATACATTTTACCAGATATGACTGAGAACACATTGCAAATAGTTTCCAAGTGTAAAAAAAATGTCAACACACCACTTGGAGAGTCTGAGCCCATTGTACGACTTTGCCAAGATCTCTGCTGACACTCAATATGAGACACTTTGGAGAATACGGAGGAATTTTGTCTCTGGAGAGCAATCAGAGAAGCTCAAGACAGAAGAACGTGTCTCCATTTTATTTCTTTCTGATCTCATTGCTGTCAAGGAGAAACCAAAAAGATATTAGGGAGATCTCTTTTTGACTTTTCATTCCTATGTACACTACAGATTTTAGTTACAACACAGAGGGCTGCCATCTGCAGAAATTCTCTGATGACTCTGCAATAGTTGGTAGTATCAGACATGGAGATGAGACGGAATACAGGAAGGTAGTGAACAATTTTGTTGATTGGTGTGAGCTGAATCAACTGCAGATCAACACCAGTAAAACTAAAGAACTGGTAGTTGATTTAAGAAGATCGCGATCTCCAGCCACTCCCCTGTCTATTAAGGGTATGGAGGTGGAGATCGTTGAGGAGTACGAGTATCTAGAGGTGCATATGAGCAATAAGCTAGACTGGTCCAGGAACTCGCTGGCCATATACAAGAAGGGTGAAAGTAGGCTGTATTTCCTACGCAAGCTCATATCTGTTAGTGTCAGCAGCACTATGTTGTGGATGTTCTATGACAGCGTGGTTGCCAGTGCCTTTTTCTTCGCTGTGGCATGCTGGGGGAGCAGCATGAAAGTGGCAGACATCAGGAGACTAAACAAACTAATTCAGAAGGCTTCCTCTGTGGTAGGAGAGAAACTGGACAGCTTGGAAACTGTGGCAGATCAGAGAATGCTGTCTAGGCTTTGGTCTGTTATTGAAAATGCTAATCAGCCACTTCATAGTGATGTGGTTGGACAGAGGAGCATTTTCAGCAGTAGACTGACTAGCATCAAGTGCTCCACTGAACGTCACAGAAAATCCTTCTTCTCCACAGCCATCAGACTCTATAACTCCTTTTCCGGTCACCCACCCACACTTTAAGCTATTACCCTCTTTCTTTATTGGATATCCAGGTACATTTTTCAAGTACTTGAAATGTGCAACATACTATCTGTTCTTGTGCAATAAATTGTCTTCTCTTCACATGAGAATAACCTTATTTGTTCTCAGAATGTGCAATATTAACATAAGGTGCAACACTTGATACTTACATTTATTATACTTTATTATATTTACATGATTACTTTTATACATGCTCTTAGTGTAACATATCCCTTGTCTATTGTAACATAAGTAATTTCTTTCGGGATTAATAAAGTTTTCGGATTCTGATTCTGATATTTGTTGTGTAAAAAAAACAGATCCAAAACAGCACTAGCTCAATGCATGAGCACCTGAGGAGTAAGCACTACAGAAGTATAATACAAGACAATAATGCCATACGTAACCCACTTACAGTAGCTTTTCTACACAGGTTCTTTTAGTGTTGTGAAGCTGGTTAACTTAAGAAGTGCATGTTAGTGACTAGCATTGTAGTGAAGATTAGAGCAATGGTATTTCTTCAAAAAGAACAGATAAATTGTCTGCTAAATGCACTTGTTAGTTGTTACCATTGTTATTTGCGAGTTGACTGAAATAAAATAATGTTTCAGAGCTTACATTACTAAATACAACAGGCCAATGTGCTGAATGTAATTGCATTTTCACCCTGTGTTCACATATTTCTGCCAAGGCTTTTTAACGGCAGACCTGAAAGAAAACCACAAATCATGGAATCACCAAACTTAAGAAAATATTCACCCAGTTTTTCTTTGTAGCAAATAAACAAACAAATCATGGATATAACACAAAACAATTCCTGTATAATGGCTGAATATTCTGACTTCATCAAACATACCTTAAACAATTCAAGCCATCATATGTAAAAGCCTAAGGAAGAGCAACAAAGTACTAATTGCAATTTTTTTTAGTTGATGATGCCATACTCTTTTTTTCCAAAACATTGAGTAATTACATTACAGATCGAGTTTCTCTACTCGATCTGTAAAAAGAAAAACACGCCATTGATTAAAATCATTTAATTTCATCTGTTTGAGGTATATTTCATGACGTCAGAATCTCCAGCTATTAAACAAGAACTGTTTTGAGCTATATCTGTGATTTGTTTATTTGCTAAGATGTTGAAAAGCAGAGTAAATATCCTCTTAAGTGTGGTAAATCCATCATTTTTTCTAGGGGATTGTAGTTTTCCTTCAGGTCCATGAGGTGACAGTTTATTAAAAGTTACGAGTTGCCAATCATTGCACATGAACAAAGGGTGAAAATGCAACTCTGCCAGAAATAAAGCTAGCATGTGCCTTCAGCAGACTAGCCTATGGTATTTAACATTATTTCACATATTTTTTGGTGTAGCATGCTTAATCAGCAATACATCATTTTTTATTAAAACTAGGGGGCTCTGCCCCCTGCTTGCTTCGCTCGCCAGCCCCCGTGTGGGCTCTACGTGCTATCCACTTTGCGGCTCTGGGGAAGTGGATATACAATTTAAACAGATTGTTATTTTCATGGAAATTGTTACATATGCAAAATAGAACTAACTATTTTACATTACAGCAAGTAATTAACCATAGTAAATAATAGTAAAACGTAATAAATTGAAAATAAATTATGTTTCATGTTGCATTAGAGGTATTCATTATGTTATACATTTTTGTTCTGTTTGGCTTTGAAATTAACATGCAAATGCTTTTTAAACTTACACTTTTACTGTAAAACTTCAGTAAAAACAATATTTGGAATTAACTTTTCGTCAATATCGCTTTGAATTTTGATTCCGTGTTTGGAGTTACATCGTGACAATGCAACATATAACTGCCCATGAGTGAATATCGTTTCTTTCTTTATAATAAATAAACCGACTTTTTCGAATGTTTGTCCCATGATTTGTTAATTGCATAACAAAAGCTATTCTAACGGGAAACTGTTAATGTTTTAATACGAATGGCATATCAAGATCTCCTTTGGTGTCTAATGTTATCCCCTGTAGATGTACTACATTAAAATTACACAATAACATTACGATACATCCTTCTTTCAACAGTAATTCGTCTGGTGGAAGACCAGATGGTGTTAACGGTTGTAGATATTCTTTGGGATATTGTAAGTTTATGTTTTCATCTTCTACACAATCACCACCAACTGTTTCAGCATAGTCTATTGATACGTATTTAACCAATTTGCCGTGTAACCGATCGACATTTTTGGCGTTAATTCGTTTGACTTCATCGTTTCTTGGGGTTAGGATTGCCCGTGTACTCATTTCTTCTGTTGATAACCCTTCAGGATGAAATTCTTCATTAAGAGTTGGACATAATAAGTCTTCTTTTTTTATGGGAACTTAAACTGAGTAAAACGTAAACATTTATAAGAGCTGAGAGCACAGGAACTGTGTCTGACAAAAGCATTCACATGAATGAGAGGTGAGAGAACCATGGGTGTGGGCCGTGAACCGTAAATGGTTGAGAGGAGGGCGGGACTTGAAATAATCTCTCGGAAATAGTCTTGCCTCATCTTGAGATTTTCTTTTATAATAGGGAGAGCTCTTTTCAATTTAATTTAATTCAATCTATTGGTTAACATTATCGCACAGTCCCATGGCTGACTCACTGGCACATTTCACTACATGCTGTACTTGCATAACCGTCTATGTGACAAATAAAGAATCTTGAATCTCGAATCTATTTGTTGTTAATATCAAAACTTTAGTTCAGCATTCTAATGTTGTCCAGTTGTTTATTTGTCACAGCTCTTCCCAAACTGCAGCTCCTTTCTCAGATATCAGATAGCAACCCCAAAATCCTGAATGTAACTTGCACTGCTATGGGCTTCTACCCTCCAAGGATAATTCTGTCCTGGAAGCACACCATCCCTGGGGTGATCCGTACTTTCCAGCAAGAAGCCCTGACATTAAACCATGATGGCACCTACAGGACCAGCTCAACCCTACAGATCAGTGACTCTCTTTGGGCCTCAAGTGAAGAGATTGTATGTGAAGTAAATCACAGCTCTCTGACACAGCCACTGAGGGAAAGCATCAGGAGAGAAGGTGAGGCAACTGGATGCGATCTAAAAGCTTGAATAGCTCTGTCATGTCACTTAAACACCAAATAAACCCTTGCGGCAATTCAAAGTTGAGTTGAAATCTTGACTTGCATATTCATGACATTGAGACTTTCTCTAAATTGTTTTTCTTTTTTGTTAGGTCTTCAACCAGATTCATTTCTCTTAGGTACGCTGAAAATGTGCTACCTGAAGACGGGCCTACTCTCTGCAGGAGTGCTGCTGATGGTCTTGGCTGTGATTGCAGTTCATGTGAGGACTGCAAAGTTCAAACACTCAGGTATTCAACTGTACACCGTGATGTGTCTTTATTAGCCTATTATCTCTTAGTCATCAAATAAGGAAGAGTTACTATAGAAAAAATAATGTTGCACATGGAGTGTTTAATTTACTCAGAAGAGTTTTTATTTTTCTATATCTAATTAATTGTTAATTAACTTATAATCTATTAATTTTTCCTGTCCCACTCATAATGGCAGCATCAGATGGCAGCTCCAAAGCAATCCTGTATAAGGCATTACTCCAAGATAGGGCATGCTTACTCAGAAACAACCACTTGAAACTTGCCAAGCAACTTAAGTTAAATGTCTTAAGACAGTTGGAAGAACTTACAATAACTGAATAAAATGCATTCGGCCATAAGAGGCTTGTGTAGACTAAAATGATGCCTATGCTAAGATTTTACTGTAGGGCTCTAGGGATGAGAGGCGTCAGCACTAATTACTGTTCTTTCTTGCCACAGATTATTAAAAATTGAATTATTTAAAGTAAGCCCGATTCAAATTTAGCATACAAATATATCTATCAATACATACATTTTCAAACACATTTGATAATTCAGTTATATAGTTTGGGAGCCACAACCTGTATAAGCAGTAATAAGAGCAATGCATGAACCAGCACTGGATAAGGGAGCCGGACACATTCACAGACACACACAGGTAAAATGTGTAAAATCTGCACAGGAGTCTGCACCATGGAGTGTGCTACCTGCCTGTTTAAGACAATCACAGTATAGACTAAATATTAAACAAAATAGCATTCAACTGAAACACAAATACTGAACACAGAAAAAATCTATCTATCTATCTATCTATCCATCTATCTGTCTGTCTGTCTGTCTCCCAAGAGGCTGGTCCACCCGGTCATCAATGTTAAGGGACTGCCCTCAGCCTGAAAATCCACAGTTCTTGCCAGTTCATTTAATGTGTTTGTGGTGTAGTGAGTTTTCTTCAGTTTATAATGTGTGTTTTTTGTATTTTCTGGATGTTTTTGAACCTTTGCCCTGTTTTTTTTACTTCATCTTCTGGATTATGTTATTTGGACTTTGTCTGCCCCCAGTGTGCCTCTTTCAAAAGCATTTCCTTCTGTGCCTTTCTGCCCCTCACTGCTTATTTTTCTTCAATAGAGCTCTTTGTTAAAATACACCTTTAAATTTATAAAGATTCTTCACTGCTCTATTTTGCAACTAGCCACGGTTTCATGGTATTTTCCCCTCTAGTCTGCAGTTTTGGGATTTTTTGGGAGTTTCCTACTTGGGAACTCTTTAGTTTATAACATGTATATACTGTATATTTAATTACTATGTCAGTATTTGTCATTTTAGAATGTGGTCTTCAAGATTTGAATTTGAAAGAAGAGGAGGAATAAGAATCAAGAGAAATCTTAAACATCAAATCAGAACAAAGGACACATAATATCAATTTAAAGTAAACTGGAGTGGTTAAACACAGCATGAAAGAAAATGTGACTCAATAAAGAAATTAAGTAATAAAATAACAATTCCCATTGTCTGTATTTAGCTGGAGTAGCCACCTGTTTCTCTTCTTATGTAAGAACCATTAATATGTCTGCATGTTGCAAAGGCCCTGAGTAGTTTTCACTTCTTGCAGCAGTCGGCCTCTTAAGGACGTCTACATTAGCATTAATGTGATTTACCTTCTGGTTTGGATTTTGGTAGTTTGCTTTACCTCCAAGTTTGCATTCATAATGTTTTAATATCTTTTATACTTACTGTAGGTCCCTTGCTCTGTTATTTAGCTTAGAGTAGTTTAATTATCACATTTATTTTCTGTGTTTCTTTTGTGTTTAGATAGATAGATAGATAGATAGATAGATAGATAGATAGATAGATAGATA
>JANRMT010049829.1:18164914-18184237 GCA_026402145.1 Polypterus bichir lapradei
ATAGATAGATAGATAGATAGATAGATAGATAGATAGATAGATAGATACTTTATTAATCCCAAGGGGAAATTCACATAATCCAGCAGCAGTATACGGATACAAATATTTGAAATATTTGGAAGTATTCCAAGCATAGTTTTGTTCCTTTTATTATTGAAATGTGTTTGGTTCTTAATATCGTGTAGATATTTAGCAGTTTGTTGGCTGTCCGTATTTTTCTTTTATTTTCCCTCATTACCTGTTAATTGTTTTTTCTTGTTTGTTTCATTATATGAATTGGTTATTATTTGATTATTTATTGATTTTTCTTGTCTATTTAGTTCAATAAAGATCAATTGTTTCATTTATCTTTCTTTGTTTTGTTATTCAGTTTAGGCAATTAAACTGGATATTGTTGGCTTTATGGTTTAGGATATCAGTGAAAATGTTCTAATATTTGAAAAATTTTAAATTGTAAATAAACTATTATCAGCTGCACAAGTTTTTTAGTGCAAATTCAAAAGTAGCTTTTCTCTGAGAAGACAATTGAAAATGTCCAACCTATCAGTGCAGTATGCATGAAGTATATTCAAACATGGCAGGCTAAGCACACTTGTCATGGCTATCATTTTGGAGTTAGAAAAGCTTTAGGCAGTGCACCATTAAACAGCTCTGAAGCAATCTCAGCTGCTGTTTTAGATGTAAGGCACTCAAAATTACGCAGTCCAAGTTGGTAAAGTCACGAATGCAGTAAGTACAAGACAAAGAAACAATTAAGTCATTCCACTGACATTAAAGTTTTCTTATAATGCAAAAAGGTCACTGCCAGTCCTAATGCCAATCCAGAAGCTGCCTGACTCTCCACAACACTCCACCCTGTACACATGATAATAATGACCCTATAACTCCTGTACATATAACCCACAAGGAATTACTTTGTCTCTTAAGTTCTACACAGCTAAAGATTCTAATCTAATCTGGTAAAGTCTTCACCATTGTTATGATGTTCTTCCCAAGTGAAATCCACACTGGCTGGTGAGTGTGCCAGACTCTTTGCTTGTACACCCAGAAGAGGTACTCTTGACTCAGGCACTTCCCAATGGAGACCAGCTCGCTTCAGGGGAGCAGGCCTTTAAACAGGGAAAATGGCCATGACAACAATTAAATCCTAAAATTGTAGCAAATGTCTAAAACAGAGAAAGCGTAACCAGCAAGACTGGCTGTATGAATGGGACAGATAAATAATCTTTATTAAATTTAAAAAAATGTAATTCAGAAATGTTCTGTAAACCGTAAATGCTTAAAAGTATTGCATAAGGCACAAATGGATATTCCTGAAGGCAAGCTGAGAGCAAACAACGTCTCAAAACAGAGTCCAATAAACGTGGTCAAAAACAGAAATCCACTAGTCAAGAAAGCAATAATACAATGAAGTGGATAGAACTGGTAAGCTTTGTTGGGATGAATGGCCTGTTCTCTTCTTAATATTCTAATGTACAAAACACAAGAGAACCGAACAAGCATATAAAACAATGAACCACATTATACAGTGGGTCTCCCCAGCCTTTAAAGGGCTGTGGGTGATTCAAACATAAAGTCAGACTGGTGGTCCCACCTCTTGGGGAACCACCCACAAAGAAGAAGAGACCTGAAAGAACATTTGGCTACATTTAGAACAATAAGTTCAAGTTAAAGTTTAAAGTTTATTGTCATGTGCACATTAAGGAAACACGTTTCCCTCTACAATGAAATTCTTTCTTTGGTGTCCACACCAAATGAGAAAACCAACGTATAAAGA
The DNA here is from genome assembly GCA_026402145.1 of Polypterus bichir lapradei. Lineage (NCBI taxonomy): Eukaryota > Metazoa > Chordata > Cladistia > Polypteriformes > Polypteridae > Polypterus > Polypterus bichir. The sequence goes on from JANRMT010049829.1 coordinate 18,166,692, forward strand.
TAAACATAAATAATAAGTAGCAGATAGATAATAAGTAACAAAGGCAGCATAAAGTATAAGAACAGAATAGAAGTATAAAGTGTAATGTGCAGGTAGGTGAGTGATGGACAAGTCAAATACAGTTGCGTGAGGTCGATAGAATGAGGTGAACCATGGTTATAAACTCCAGTCAGTTATTTAGGAGCCTAATGGCCTTGGGAAAGAAAGAGTTAGTTCTTTAGCCTGGAAGTCCTGCATTTCATATGTCTATACCTCCTGCCTAACGGTAGAAGTGTGAACGGTTCGTGTTGGGGGTGAGTGGGGTCCCTGAGGATCGAGGCAGTTCTCCTTCGGACTCTGCCAGTTGTAGATGCTCTGCAGAGAGGGCAGTGGGGTCCTGGTGATCTTCTCAGCAGTCTTTACCATTCTCTGCAGGCGTTTGTGGTCCATAGCAGTAGTGTTGCCATACCACACGGTGATGCAGCTGGTCAAGATGCTAACAATGGTCAATAACTACACAATAATGAAAAATTATACACATTACATAAAAATATGATCAACATATATGTCAAGTAGCCCTAACATTAAAACCACTGACAGGTGAAGAGGATAACCTTGATTATCTCTGTGCAATGGCACCTGTCAAGGGGTGTGATATATTAGGCAGCAAGTGAACAGTCATTACTTGAAGGTGATGTATTGGAAGCAGACAAAATGTCATATGTAAGGAGCTGAGCAACTCTGACAAGTGCCAAACTGGGAAGGCTAAATGACTGAAGTCAGAGCATCACCAAATTAGCAGGTCCTGTAAGGTGTTACAAGTATGAAGTGGTGGGCATCTACCAAAAGTGCTCCAAGGAAGGAAAACCAGTGACATTTTTGGATTATTAATCCCCAATGGAAAATTGTGGTATTGTGGTTTCACATGACCTCTGGGGATCTGAGCCCAGATTCGGCTATTGTACGGCACTCTTGAGGCAATTTTCAGGTTATGGACCTTGTGTAAGGATCCAACATAGTTGGCCACCTTCTGGCAGTAATGGAACTTAAGCAGGCAACCTTCCAGATATCAGTGCAGATCCTTAGCCTCAGAGCTACCACTCTATGCTATGGGTACCCAAGGTCCATTGATGCACTTCAGGAGTGAAGGCTAGTCTGTCTTGTTCAGTCCCACAGAAGAGCTACCGTAGCACAATTTGCTAAAAAAACCTTAATGCTGGCTATAAGAATAAAGGTGTCAGAACACACAGTGCATCACAGGTAGCAGACCAGTCAAAGTGCCTGTGCTGATCCGTGTCCATCATTGAAAGCGCTTACAATGGACACATGAGGGTCAGAAATAAACTATGGAACAATGGAAGGAGATGACCTAGTCAGATAAATCACATTTTCTTTCAGATCATGTGAATAGCTGGATGCATGTGTTTCTTTTTCCTGGCAGCAGGATGCACCATGGGAAGAATGCAAGCCGACAGAGACAATGTGATGATCTGGGCAATGTTCAGCTGGTAACCCTTTGGTCCTTTGTTGTATATTTTCTGTCATTCATTTTCTTCATACTTCAAAGAGGCCAAGGAAGCCAAGGATGGATACCACCAGGTCCTTCACCAGGATTCTATGTTTCTTTTAATATTTCTTTTCAGTTATAACCAGGGGTTGAAGTGGTCTCATCACTTCTCCATGTAATGTTAGTATATCTCTGCATGAAATACTCCAAAGGGGGATCATTCACTCCACCCTTCGCTCCACTGTCTGGCCAAAAGGCCAAAAGTTTTGAGTGTTGATTTTTACAAAGTTTGCTGCTTCAGTGTTTTTAGATCTTTTTGTCAGATGTTTCTACAGTATACTGAAGTAGAAGTACAAGCATTTCATGAGTTTCAAAGGCTTTTATTGACAATTACATGAAGTTTATACAAAGAGTCAGTATTTGCACTGTTGGCCCTTCTTTCTTTTTCAAGACCACTGCAATTCGCCCTGGCATGCTGTCTGTCAATCAACTTCTTTGCCAAATCCTTACTGATGGTAGCCCATTTTTGCTTAATCAATGCTTGGGGTTTGTCAGAATTGGTGGAGTTTTGTTTGTTCACCCGCCTTTTTAGGATTGACCACAAGTTCTCAACGGGATTAAGGTCTGAGGAGATTCCTGGCCATGGAACCCAACTATCACTGTTTTGTTCCCTGAGCCACTTAGTTATCACTTTTGCCTTATGGCCCGGTCCTCCATCACGCTGGAAAAGGCATTGTTGGTCACCAAACTGTTCTTGGATGGTTGTGAGAAGTTGTTCTGAGAGGATGTTTTGGTCACATTCTTTATTCATGGCTGTGTTTTTAGGCAAAATTGTGAATGAGCCCACTGTCTTGGCTGAGAAGCAACCCCACACATGAATGGTCTCAGGAAGCTTTACTGTTGGCATGAAACAGGATTGATGGTAGCACCACTCACCTTTTCTCTTTTCTGGATGCCCCAAACAATCAGAAAGGGGATTCATCAGAGAAAATGACCCAGCAGTCCAATCCCAGAATATCAGTCTGTGTCCCTGATGTTTTTTCTTGGTTTCTTTGCTGCTCTTCTTGACACACACCAGGTCATCTTCCAAAAGTATTTGCCTCACTGTGTTTGCAGATGACCTCACACCTGCCTGCTGCCATTCCTGAGCAAGCTCTTCCCTGGTGGTGCCCACAGCTAAATCAACTTTAGGTGATGGTCCTGGCACTTGCTGGACTTTCTTGGGCACCCTGAAGCTTTCTTCACTTCTCTATTCTAACTCAATCAGCATGACAGAGTGATCTCCAACCTTGTCCTCTTCAACACTTTCACCCATTTTAACGAGAGGATCACTGAAATGATGTCAGCAGGTCCTTTTGTGGCAGGGCTGAAGTTCAGTGGAAATGGTGTTTTTTGGGATTAAGTTCATTTTCATGGCAAAGAGGTTCTTTACAATGAATTGCAATTGATCTGAACAGTCTTCAAAACATTCTGGATTAGATGCAAATTGCCATCATAAAAACAGGCAGCAAACTTTGTGAAAATTAATATTGGTGTCATCCTCAAAGCTTTTGCCCACGACTGCAAGTATATCCCAATGCTTGAAATTTCATGGGGGAAATCGGAGATTATGAGAATTTACGAGTATCCACTGATTATAACCAAACATAAGTGACAAATAAACTGAGCGCTGCCCCCATCTGATGTTGAACATATTGTCAAATCTCTAAAAAATCATAAAAAGTGATATCAAAATACCTGCATACTGTGTGCTTTCACGTTGTTCTTCATTAACTCTGTAGTAAATGCTAGGTGGCCCAAAAATTCTTGACAGCTCCTAACTTTATGTCTGGTTTGTACCATATCTGATATTCAGGGAACATTGAAGATAAATAAAAGTGGAGCAGGACATGATTGTATTTTAGACGCACAAAAATAAGATCTTTACTAAAAAAAGTCATCATCTATAAATGAAAGCAGCAAGAATGACCCGTTGAGCCCACCGATGACCATTTTAGTAAATAGACAGTACAACCCCCCACCACAAAAACAAAATGGAGCTGACCCAAACAGTGCAGGAAAAAAGCCCAGGGAGTCTGAAATGTGTCACAGTCCAGCACTGACTGTAATGTAACTGGTATGTTTTCTGATCAGTGCTGACCTCCATTTTGAACAACATGTTAAGGTCACAAAATATGCCTGTTAAACAAGAGTATTTAATATGTAGGCTCCATTTTGAACTATATGCTATGGTCACACGATGTGTATGTTAGACAGGAATACTTTTAATACATAGGCTCTTCACACCATTACATGCTTCATAGTAGTGAAAAGACTAAAATGAAATAAATAACAAAGTCTAAATTGTTACTGTGCAAAGCAGTGACTGAGCAACCCACCATTGAGCAGACCCTCAATCCGAGTGAAAGGTGGGAGACCACTGCACACATCGCACAATTAATTGTCAGACTTGAGTAAACTGATCCCAAAGTTACTTCTTGCCATGAAACTTGTTAATATTCTCTTACTGTTATTTCCTGTCCTTACTTTACCTCTTCTAGGGTCGCTTAAGAAAGCAAAATAAATAAAAAACTTAAAAGTTAAGCAAACATGCCACTTCTTGGGAGCATTTTTAGTCTCAAAAAGTTTTCCCCCAGAAAGTCTGCATCTCTGTCTAACATCCCTATGGTGAGTGTTTTTTTTTTGTCGGCTCTCCCGTTTTCCACATTCTCTTACGACCTTCCTGTAAGTGTCACCCCTACTAAACAAGCACTTGAATGTCTTGCTTTCTGGCAGAATAAATCCGAGCTTTATGGTTCCTCGGAAAAAATCAGTCTTTGCTTTCCTGGCTCCCCACTTTCATCCATTTCTTTACTTGCCAGATGTTGCACTCGGCCACTCCACGATTCGTATTTAGTAGCTGCCGTTAAATGGACTGCCGTCACCCTCTTTGGTCAAAATTCTGTTAAAATAACAATCCAATCATTTTTTTAATTTTTGAAATTTTGGAAAACGTGTGTGTGTGTGTGTTAGTGTGCTTGTCAACATCTTCCAGCTTTGCGTTTGCTCCTGTCTGGTGTCCTGTAATGATTTCTGCTATGGCTCTTGCTACCTATTAACGAGAACAGACTTCTTACCACCATTCTCATCAATTGAAAAGTGCAAAGGCACAAACAACAATTCTTTTTATTTTATTATTATTTTTTTTATAAGCAGCTGGAGCGCTCAGTCAAGAAAACTGAACTGGGGCTTGAGTATGGGGCTCCCTTCATAAACATTGGGGGCCACGTGCTTAAGTTTGAAGATGGCCAGTGGGTGGCAGGTGAGAGCAGAGTCAGGCTGGTCTTATTGTCTTCCATTAGCTTGATAATCTGTATCTAGGAACTGTGATCTTCAAAATCACATTGGCAACTGATATTCCATCAATACTTTAATCAAATGTGTTAAATGTTTAGAGGAAGCTGTCAATGGTCATGATGGACCAGAGGAGACCTCCACATTTGTTGGGCATGCTCAAAGTTGCATTTGCCATGAATAACAAGACTTCCTTAACTTACTTTAGCTGTTAACAGATAAACTGAATTAGAAAAAGAGCATGAGAGTTCATTCCAGTCAGACAGAGAAACGTTTCATCTAACATGTCCCAAACACTAAACTTTAGATTGCACTCTGAATTTGTGTCTGTGCTCCTATTTCAGACTCAGAAGGCAAAGGCTTGCAGGTCGAAATGCAGCGTTTAAAACAGAGAAGCCTAAAGCTGGAGGAAGAAAACAACTTCTTAAAGTTAAAAGTTGATATTCTGCTGGACATGGTGAGGTTCCGATGAAGTCTTTTGTAACCATGAGAGGTAGAAGGATGTGCCACTGGATCAGAATCTGTGTGCCATGCTTAATAAAGAGCAGTCTCAGTCTCCTATAAAGGTTAAGAAACTCAATGTCTGAGCGCTGCCTGATCAGCTTGGTGATTTTGTTTTTGTGATTTTAAAGGCAAATTAAAATATCCATCCTTATGAAAATGGTTGCATAACCGCCAAAGTTTGAGCAAACTGTTACACAAAGCAAAAACTCGCCGGTTCTTTTCAGTTCTTCTTCTTTCTCCTCAGTATTTGTTCATTACTCGAAATTAGTGTCATAGTGACAAATTTACTTACTATGCCTGTTTCAAATTTTCAATATAGACTCAGAAATAGTATTTAATATGTGTGATGGCTAAGTTCAAACAGATTACATGTGTATTGAAAATATTGCTTTTGTTACGAGACATCAATATCTTCTCGAGATTCAGGCATAAATAGACGATATGCAGCCATGTCATTTTCTAACCTGCTTAATCCAGACCAGGGCCACAGGGGAGCTGGACATGCACACCAGTCCATCTGTAATAAGAGTACAAGTTTAATATGTCACTGTGCTCTGTGCAAATATATCTTATAAACCTCCACAACTGACACAGAGCCAGATTTAGCACACAGGCTCACCATATAGAACTGCTAGGCAAGCATTATAATAGAAGACAAGACAGACAGAGACAACTGGGAAACATGTAGTCAGACTGAGGACTGTCGTACACTATTATCTGTCTGTGAAAGTCACCATGAAACTGTATCCTCTTTGCCTTGTTTGGCATTGCATGATTCACTTAAGTTGGGGGTCTGCACGTGAAGAAAGAGTATAAAGCCTTGGAACATTGCCCGGCACACCTTGGAAGCCGATGGATGGATGGGAGATAACGTCATCCGATCCTGAAAATCCCTCCACTGTGACAGCGAAAATGGCAGACTCTACACATCGGGCTCCCACTCCCAAACTGGGTTTTTCCATTGGCTTCCTTTGTCTGTAATGCAGCGTAACCCTACATTAAAGAAAGCTAAGTTACTTCTCCTATGTGATTTCTTACCGCCATATCACTAGGGAGGGGTATCGCCTTTTATTTTGTATCTACATAGATTTGGGTTATGTAACACGCTGCAATCACAAAAGAACTCATTCCCAAGGAGCTAGCGCTCTCTGCTGGATACACCATCATAGGTTAAACACACACACCAAATACACGCTAGGGCCAAGATCACATTTCCACTTTGCCTATCCTGCATGTGTTTGGGTAGTGGGAGGAAAAACCGGAGCACCAGGAGGAAACCCACGCAGACACAGGGAGAACATGCAAACTTCCACACAGGGAGGACCCGGGACACAAATCCTGGTCTCCTTACTACAAGACAGCAAAGCTACCACTGCACCACCATGCCACCTCGATCAAAAATGGTATTAAAGAAGTCCATTGATTTTCCAGGTAAATGGGCTTTGCTATTTATAAGTAAGTAGAAATAACATATACTCTATGCAGGCCATGTGGACCGACTTTTCCTAAATTGGCCTTAGTGTGTGGTTGATGTGTGTGTGTGTGTGTGTTTGCCCTGTGATGGAATGGCACCTTGTCCAGGGTTTGTTCCAGCCTTGCACCCTGTCCTAGCTTGGATAGGCTCAAGCAGACCCCCACAACCCTGTTCAGGACAGAGTGGGTTAGAAAATGACTGACTTCTTACCAGTGAGATGCTGCAAAATGTTTAATTTCTTCACAAATTTCATTAAACAGACAATCACAAAATTCAATACACTTAACTTTTAACGAGACAGGCTCTTGTAACCGTGAACAAAAGAGCAGATAGTTAAGGACCTGCGCTGGTATCTGGAAGGTTGCCGGTTCAAATCCCTTTACTGTCAGATGGGATCCCACTCTGCTGGACACCCTTGAGCAAGTAAGGCCCTAAACTTGGGGGAGCTGTACCATGGCTGGCCCTGTGCGCATGTGAAAAGACAATTTCCTCTCAGGGATTAATAAGTATATCAAAAACAAAAAATAGGTTGCCTATATGAATAAATTTGGGCTACATAATTTATAAACTGCTTTGGTTAATGCCAAAAATGTTATTCTGTAAATCATTGATTAATACTAAAAATAATCAGGCAGCAAACTGAGTTCTATTTCATTTGAACAAACATTTATTCAAATGGTATCTATATTAACTGACACTTGTTCTAATATTAAAGCTTAACTACATTAAGAAGGATAACCTTTATCATACTGATATCATTCTTTGTGTTGTAAATGAATGATGTAATCCAAGACAAGGTTAGGTTAGGAACACACACTGATACAGTGCATTGCCGCACCCACCACACGACAAACCAACTCAGGATCCAGATTAGGACCCGAGTGCAGCCATGCAACGGGTGATACCTCAGCACCACACTAGTTCAAGACAAGAACTTCATAATTTATTAGTCACAAATAGTCAGTTTGGTTAACATAGTATTTTCCTATTGATTCCATCTGTATGAACTGTGACATTTTTAGAAGCCAGAGCTGCTAAGGAACACATGCTAGATAAATTAATGTATATTTAGTTGATCCCTTCTTCCAAAGGGACTTAAAAGACAGAGTACAATTAATTTTATATTTTTATAATTGCACAGGAAGAATATATGACCTGCTCAGTAATAAAGGTATAACTTAAAAAGTCATTGAAGAACTTAAAAAGTTATTAAAAGTCATTGAAGAACTTAAAAAGTTATGAAAAGTCATTGCCTTCACAAATATTGAACTGTTCTATACTACACACCCTGCTACCCCACTAAATTTGACCTAAATGACGGGCACGGTGGAAACGATGTATTAAATCTTGCCTACTAAGTCAATGTTCGTGTTAGCACTTTCTGAAATATTGCAATGTTTTATACTTAATAACAAATCACATAGAAACTCTCTCTCCCATTTTTCCAAGTGTTTTTTGTTTTGATATTTCAGCTATCAGAAATGACTGCTGATTCACAGCTCATGCAGAAGGAATTGCAAGTGATCAGAACTCGAGAGCGTAGACGAAAATGAGGATCTGGACTGAGACTTCCTTTGTGCTCATAAGGGTGACGGTTCTTTTAATTTAAACTTAAATTGATATCTAAAATGATAGAATTTCTAATTACAATGGTATCATTTATTTAGTTGACTTGTTGACATAGAAAATACGAGGAGGAGTCAAGCTAAAGTTAGAAAATGGTATTTATTAGAAAACGGAATGAACCTTCACAAAACTGATGCTGTCATTTCTCAATGTCATCTCCACCCTTCTCAATGCACTTGCGCCACCAGCCTGGAAGCGTTTGGTCATGTCCTTGCAACCACTTGTGCACCTGAGTTATTGTCGAACACTACATGCCGAGGGGTACTACAGTCACTAGTGCAAGTTCCTATGATGATTTGCTGGAGACCAATGTGAAGCCTGATATTCGATCCAAGCGGCAGGGACTGCTGTCTCAAGGAGTCCTTTTGCTGCCAGACAATGACACACACACTGCTAAGAACACCAAGGCTTGTCTGAAGAAACTGAAGTTTGAGGTATTTCCACATCCTCCTTACTCACAAGATTTGGCACCGTATGATTTCCATCATTTTGGACCACTAAGAAAACACCTGGGTGGTCTTCGATTCAAGACAGATGACAACGTGAAGAAAGCGGTGCACGAGTGGTTACGAAAATGAGACAAAACCTTTTCATTCCGCTGGAATTGAGGCATTACTAGACAGGTGGCACAAGCGCATTGAGAAGGGTGGAAACTACACTGAGAAATTACAGCATCAGTCTTGTTAAGGTTCATTCCGTTTTCTGATAAATCCCATTTTCTAACTTTAGCTTGACTGCCCCTCCTATATCCCTCTTCTTTTTTGTTTGTTCACAGTTAACTTATAATTAAGTTTTAATTTTTTTTCTGGTCACATCTTAGGACCATAATGTCCCAGTATTTATTTGTTTTTCAAAATACCAAGTTGGCCTTTAAAATCAAGCACTAAGAATATGGTGGATTGACCCCTCTTTACCACCACCTTACCTGACAATCCATTCAGAAATATCAATGTTGAGTTTAAAAAATTGGTTGCTGTCAATATTTGCTTGATTATGCTTGTGTGTGTCCTTTAAATATTCTCACACAACTAAAGTAAATACAACCAAGACTCAAAAAGGGGATTCCTATTTTTGTTTGCATACATGCAAAACATCCACTCTTTATTAAGGAAAAGTCTCTTTGTGACTTTGTTAAATAAAGAACAGTACCAATGTCAGACATGTGTGCCCTCAAGTTTAAAAATCCCACTCTGCCCCTCTGTGTTTCAAATAGCCATGCAACGTGATGCAAATAAAATTTCTGAAAATTCAAATTTAAACATGCAATCCAAAGCAATAAAAAAAATTCCAATCCAGAATTTATCTACCACATTACAGGCTTCCGCATACAGAATGTCACATTTATCAGTCTATTATTAAGATTATTATTGTAACTAGGAAATGTGTGGAACTCTGGTCTTCAAACAAAGGGGATTTTAAGATGAACATTTACATTTTGGCCACACATTCTTTTGTCCTTATTATGAAAAATTACCATCCCATATTTAATACAGCTCTGATCTACCCTTCGTCAGTAGTGCTCTTCAACCAAACATTGATGTAAGGATGTAAAAGCGAAGTTTGCTTATAAATGAAAGTTATATTTGATGATCGCCTTGTTTGTCGGCATAGAGCACACTTCTCTGTTATTGTCATTCTTACATTGTGTATCGTGGAGTTTGTGTGGTATGTCAATCAGGATCACTACACATAGTGCTATGTAAGAAGACTAACAGTATGTCAGGTTATATAGCACCTTGATGTGTGGAGTACAAGTCCAAAGAGGTTCTGCTCAAGCTTTATAACACACTGGTGAGGCTTCATCTGGAGTCCTGTGTGTGGCTTTGGCCTCCAGGCTACAAAATGGACATAGCAGTGCTAGAAAACGTCCAGAGAAGAGTGACTAGGCTGATTCCAGGGCTGCAGGGGATGAATTATGAGGAAAGATTAACAGAGCTGAGCCTTTTCAATTTAAAAATAAAGAAGATGAAGAGGAGACATGATTGAAGTGTTTAAAATTATGAAGGGAATTAGTCCAGTGAATCGAGACTGTAAGATGGCCCCCAATATGTATGCAAAAAGGCAGACTTTGTGCTGCTCATGGAGTCCTGCATTGTGAGGAAGCTTCAGTCATGGCACTATGGCCATGTGGCATGATTCCCCAGCTTGCAGGATCTTCACTGTATGGCTGAACCAGGCCAAGGGGATGCCCACGTAACACCTGGCTGCAGCAGATAGAGGGTCATTTCCGGAGGGTGGGACTGGGCCGCGTGCCTGTCTGGGAGGGTTGCCAACCAGGATCCCGAGCCGTTTTGTCAACTTGGTGGGTGCTGTAGCAGTGTATGCTCCCCAACCTGACCTGACCTGACCCTGATCGAGACTGTGACTTTAAAATGAGTTCATGAAGAATATGGGGACACAGTGAGAAACTTGTTAAGGGTAAATTTCACACAAACATTAGGAAGGCCTTTCTTTATGCAGGGAACCACAGAAACACATGAAATAAGTGACCAAGTAGTGTGGTAGACAGTAGGACTTTAGGGGCTTTTAAAATTAAACTTGATGTTTTTAAGAAGAATGAAGTGGCGAGGACTGGTGAGCTTCGTTGGGCCGAATCGCCTGTTCTTGTCTAGAGTGTTCTGATGTTCTAATGCACAACAGTTTGCTTCAATCATTCCATTTTAAAACTGAATAGTGATGTCACTGCGCCATTCATTACAGCAGATTCATCTGTTTCTTTATACATTATATGTGTGCTTAAGTAATTTCTACAGTCCATTATTAATAATCTTGAGTGTTCTTGCCACCAGCCACCTTTCTAATGAACTTTCACGTTACCTTTTCAGACTCCTCTACACATCCAGCTTGGCCAGTCATCCTGGCAGACCTGGTATAGAAGACGCTCCTTGCATACCCAAGGAAAAACAACCTACATGGTTGATTCAGCTCGCCCACCTTCTGGTATATCCAGATGAAATGAGCCTTGGAAATCAGCAAGGAAACTGGTCACGTTTAAGACGTCTGGTGGACGAGATTCCTGAAAATGAAGATGATAGAGATGCCTGTCTGCATCTGTGGCCTAGACACTGGAAATATTTCCTTGCTGCAGGATATGCCAGCTGTCTATGTGTGTAGCTAAAAAATGTTTGTTCATCTCTTATTGGTATAATACCATGAAACCAGAATATTGTGTAAAAATGTAATCATTAAAGACATCTGAAATAAATTTAAATTTGTGCATATGAGCAAGTTGTGAATTTTGTTTTGCGTAGTGTACAGGGTAAGCAGGTAAACTTAAAACTATAAGAAATGCCATGCATGGATCTAATTGTCACTTTGAACAATCTGCTATTACAAAAATGAATAAATAAATAAATTTTCCTAATCCTAACCTTTCCTAATCAAGTCCAATCAAACACAGCTGGACTCAAATGAAGGTGATCTCAAGGATGAACATGTAAACTCCACACAAATATAAATATATGAGTGTCACAGCAAAGGGTCTGAATACTTTACATTAACATTAATGAGGAAAAAAATTAATTTAAATGAATTTAGCAAATGGCTGCAATATAACAAAGAGTGAAAAATCGAAGGGGGTCTGAATACTTTCCGTACCCACTGTAACAGTAATGGACTGTGTCACACTCCCAGGGTTCAAAAACTGAGAAAGATCTTATTGTTAGGAAAGGCTGGCTGGTTACAAAAAACACACAAGAATGGCAGGTGTGTTCCTGAATGTTCTGGTACACTGTATTAATATGTTTCCACATGACCTTTGGAGGTCAGAGTGCACGGCCAGGCATATGGGGCCTTGTAGTCCTCTGTGGGCCACCAGGGAGACCTGCAGTGTTGGAGAGCCCCTATGTCATGGGGTTTCTGCCTCACCTGGAAGTGATGAAAGACCATGTGTGCGGAAGATTGGTAGCACTTCTGGGGCGGCTAAAATAAAAAGGGACTGCCAGAGTCGGGAGGTGGTGGACAAAGCTTGCGTGGAGGTGTGGAGGAGGCAGCGACTAAAGGAGAGACAGAGACAGAGAGAAGACAAAGTACTGTTGCTTTATTGTGCCTATTGTGCTGATTGCAAATACTTGTGGCTGTGGTGGTGGGAAATGCTTGCTTGAAAGAGTTTCCCAGGAATAAAAGACTCTCTGGCTTTTAACTTATGTCCTAAACCTACTTGTGTTAGGTGTTTGGGGAGCTGGAGTGCTCCCTGGTGTCCACAATATTTAGAAAATTCCATGATACCAAAGCATGGTGGCTATCAGAGGCAGCACCTAAAGTGACCAACTAAGACCATCCTTGGCAAATCAGCGACTCCCGTCTAGGTTTTCTCACTCCCCATGTTAGCAGAGTAATTAGTTTCAGTTTCCATAATTCATCTCAACTAATTTAATAATGGCTGTATAAAATTACAACTGTACCTGTTCAATGATAGGTAGGGCCCTTATGTACACAACGTTCAAAATGTTTTTGGATGCCTTTTCAGGAGACGTACATGTTTGTCCAGTCTCATTACTTTTCTCTTCTTTCACAGCTTGTAAAAAAATATTTGTTGCAGTCTGGCACAGTGGCTAAAGCCTTTGGACTTCAAACCATGAGGTTGAAGGTTCAAATTCCAACACTGTGTGACCTTGAGCAAGTCACTTCACCTGCCTGTGCTCCAAGTGTAATGACAAAAAGAAATGAAACCAATTATATTGCAAATCTTGTAAGTCACCTTGGATAAAGGCGTCCACCTAACAATAATATTTGAAAAGAATACAACTGGACCATCCAATCTCTATGCTGTCGTAAACGAGACATCCCGCTGAAATCAAATCAGTTACTACAGAGATGAGTGAAAAAGCACTGAAAAGAATAACCTAGTAATTAAATTGGTGACAGAAATCTGCAGATATTTCATATGGGTTACACTATGATTACCCAAAAAGTGACTACATGACATTAACTGAATTCACATTCAGAAAAAAAAGATATAATGCTTCTGTCTTGGCGTCGGTGTTAAACCCATTTGGCATGCCGGGGTTGCCAAGTCCTACAAATATTCCCAGCCCAGTGACAGATGAAAACCCTCCTAATAGCGCTATGGACCATCCCAGTGCATGGCGCTGTTGACAATCACAAGAGTTTTGGATATGTCAATGACTGAGGGGGTTTGCCCCCTACCCATCTACCCACGCACCTTGAAGTTTTTTAGATAGAACCACATCACATACCACCCCCAGCGCCAAATTAAATATTTTCCCCCAACAGGCCAGTTTGGCGTGAAAACCCCTCATCTGGCAACCCTGAGTACTCCGCCCTTACAGAAATGCGCTTGGCGCGGTATTCTTAATGCGCATGTGCAAAAGCAAAGCTAGGCGTCTACAGTAGCCCAGGAAACCGCGTCACCAAAAATAAATAAAGAAAAAATATGTGACCGTTACTCGTGTCTCTGATCGTTCTGTTAGGTTTATGTATACAGAAGAAGGCAAATACTTTGCTGAAAACAAATTGGGATTTAAATATCATATAATGTGTTCTACACGCTTCAAAACATCCCGTAATGCTTTATCTAAACATTTTTGCGGAACCATTAGTGCTTGATATCGTCCCTACACGGACTATTGAGCGTAACGCTGTCTCTATGGTGACATGAAGCCGTTGGGACGATATTTTAGGACAGAGGGGTGAACTTTGAGAATTTAAAACAAATTTAGAAATATAAATTAGATATAATAAATTACTATTAAATAATAAATACTCATTACTGTTTTATATATTATTTAAAACAGGTTTATATTTTATGATAATAGCCATATATAAATTATGATTGTATAAACGACACCCCCTGGAATGTAAGTGGTCGATTCCCCTTGATGCCAGGAGTTTGAAGACGTTGGCTAGAAAGGCGCTGACAAGGGTAAGCAGTTATTTATTGTCTGTTTTTGTTTCATTTCCAGAATATAAAAATGGTATATAATATGTTTGTTTCATTCTTCTTAAACAAATATATGTATAGCTTATATCGATTTCATTTCTACGGTTATTCCTGTGAGAGAGCTCGTAGCCTATTGTTTACATTTATTTCTTCACTTTAGCTGCCTTAATACAAAAAAGAGAAACTGCAGTCATGTTTATTAGCCTAGCCAAATCGCAGAGCTTGTAATAAACACGGTAAATGGTGCATCTAATTGTATATATTTTTTTAAAATTAGCTTTCAGTTGCAACACTGCCTGACGCATTTAGGCCAGGGCATACTGTGTTAAGTTTTGAAATCATATGTCTAATTTTAAAAATGAATGTAGCCGGGTACTTTCCTGGTATCTGCTTAATAATTTCCATTTCTGGTGAACGTCACACTCTTTTAACTTCTCATGTTATGTATCCATTCAAAAATTCCTGTATGTGTATATGTTATTTATTGTATAATTTAATGTGTTTTTTACATTTAGATAAGAAGAAACCAATAGATTAAATTATGCCACTTTTTGGAAATGCCTTCAGTCCCAAAAAGACCCCTCCACGAAGATCGGCATCTCTGTCCAGTCTCCATACGGTAAGTGTTACAGTAGTTTTGTCTCGGGATGCAAGTTTACTGCCGGTTCTTCATCTTTTTGAGATTTAGGTGTTCTTCTTTTTTCAAATATCTCATGAATGTGTGGCGTAGTGCAATCTGCAACTCTAAATGTACTCTCATAAAGTTGGTTTGCTCACTGTTGTATTGACAATTGGTTCCTACCTTGCAATCTGTGCTCCTGAGGCAGATTTTAAATCACGCATTGGAAGAGGCAGATTGCTAAAATACCAGTAATTGAATGACTGTATTGAAATGTATACAATCAATTTATTGCCGAGCCAGTTATATTCATATAGTGCCGACGTCCTGTGCTTGTTAACTTAGTGACTGTACAGTAGATTTGTGCCCTGGAATGGTCAAGCTGGGTTTTTTCTGCTGTTGTGCCACATACTATTAGGATAGTGAAAAAGGTGCATATGAAAAATGGATGTGTAAAGGAAATATTACAAAGTGTTTGGAACAAATGTCTGCTGAAGAAAATTGAGAGGATGCCTTTTTATGTGGTAGAGTGACATACAATAGATGTTTAAACTAATTAGGGAATAATAAAAAAAAATGTTAATTGCATTCTGACTTAAGTGTCAGTTTATTGTTGTTTGTTTAACTCATGATAAAGCTGAAATATACTATTATGACAATATCTTTACAATCCGTTTTCCTGTTTTTCATTGGCAGTTGGAACGTTCAGTCAGGGAAAGTGAATTAGGACTTGAATATGGTTCTCCAAGTATGAAAATTGGTGACCAGATCCTAAAGTTTGAAGATGGCCAGTGGGTTGCAGGTAAATCTAAAAACTGGACTTTCCTTATGCAGCTATTAGATTACATTTTATTTAAATTGCAAACAAACCCAGCTCTAAATAACCAAAGCTGTGTATCATATCATACCTAACCATGCCATTTTCTAAGCTTGCTTAATCCTGAGTAGGGGTGCAATGGGCTGGAGCCTGTCCTGGAAAGCATAGGCACAAGGCAGGAATAATCCTTGGACAGGGCAACAGTCCATTCTAGGCTGAGTACACTCAAAGCACACACCAAACACACACACACGGGCCAATTTAGATAGATAGATAGATACTTTATCAATCCCAAGGGGAAATTCACATACTCCAGCAGCAGCATATTGATAAAGAACAATATTAAATTAAAGAGTGATAAAAATGCAGGTATAACAGACAATAACTTTGTATAATGTTAATGTTTACCCTAAGGGTGTGGGGAGAAATGATCTCCTCAGTCTGTCAGTGGAGCAGGACGGTGACAGCAGTCTGTCGCTGAAGCTGCTCCTCTGTCTGGAGATGATCCTGTTCAGTGGATGCAGTGGATTCTCCATGATTGACAGGAGCCTATTCAGCGCCCGTCACTCTGCCACGGATGTCAAACTGTCCAGCTCCATGCCTACAATAGAGCCTGCCTTCCTCACCAGTTTGTCCAGGCATGAAGCATCCTTCTTCTTTATGCTGCCTCCCCAGCACACCACCGCGTAGAAGAGGGCATTTAGCATCTCCAGTCTACCATACTAACATCTCTTTGAACTGTGGGAATACACCGGACCACCCAAACACGGATAGAAAATGCAAACTCCACACAGGGAGGACCCGGAGTGTGAATCCTGGTGTCCATACTGTGAGGCAGCAGTGTTAGCACTGTGTCTTTCTAGCTGTGTTCAAAGGAATCTGTTTTCTTTGTCTTATTTATCTTCACAGTACACTGTGTGCACAATTATTAGGCAAGTTGTATTTTTGAGGATTAATTTTAATATGGAACAAACACAGTGCTATCAGTCAATCCAAAATGTTAATAAACCTGAAACCTAAATGTTTCACAAAGGAAATGTGAGTGTGAACATCATCAGGGGAACACATATGTGCGCACAATTATTAGGCAACTATTAGTGTGCAGATTTATTATGCAACTAAAGGAAAAATGAAAATTTTCCCATCTCACTTGTTTATTTTCATCTGTTATTGTGAGAATAATAAACAAACACCTCAAAATTTACAAATAAACATCTCTGACATTTCAAAAAAAAATAAATCAATCAATCAATGACCAATATAGCCACCCTTCTTTCCAATAACAGTCATAAGCCTTTCCATTCATGGAGTCTGTCAGTTTCTTGATCTGTTGACGATCAGCTTTTTGTGGAGCAGTGACTACAGCCTCCCAGACACTCTTCAGAGAGGTGTATTGTTTTTCTCCCCCGTAAATCTAACGTTTAAGAAGTGCCCACAAGTTCTTGATAGGGTTTAGGTCAGATGAGGAAGGGGGGCCATGTCATTATTCCTTCATCTTTAAGGCCTTTACTGGCTGGCCACGCAGTGGAGAACTTCGATGCAAGCGATGGAGCATTGGCCTGCATAAAAATCATGGTCTTCTTCAAAGATGTAGACTTTTTCCTGTATCACTGTTTGAAGAAAGTGTCTTCGAAAAACTGGCAGTAGGTTTGGGAGTTGATTTTGAGTTCATCTTCAATGCAAAAAGGTCCAACTAGCTCATCTTTAGAAATACCAGCTCATACCAGTACCCCACTTCTACGTTGGAGTGGAGCTCTGTGCCCATTACTGATCCACAGGTCCATC